>VTON01000120.1:0-430995 GCA_009617725.1 Hydropsyche tenuis | reverse complement strand
ATATAATAGTTTTCAATTTGTTCGGACAAAGGTTGATTGATTTAGACAATTAGTATTTAATATGAAGTTGTAACGCGACTCCCTTTTTCTATTGGTACCCTGTTAGCATGCCATCCCATGCGGGGTGGCAGCCCTGAAAAGACAACGGTTCTCCCAAGCTGAGAGCGGGACGAGAAGGATTCCGTTGCCGACCGTCGTACGTAGAGCACGCTGCTACCCACGACCCACCCTTCTGCGATACTCGATCACGTGATGTGAGAAAGTATACCGCGATAAAGTATCAATATGTTTTTATTAAATAAATAATCAGTATTTAAGATAACCAGATAAATGACCACATAACAGTTGAACACACGAAACATGAACACAGCGACAATCGAACACAACGACAATTGTACGAAAGAAAAATATATGTATATATAGGTACATAGAGGTCAGCACTCGAAGTGTTACCAATTAAAAATGCTGTAATTTTGTCAATTTTGATTTTTTTTTAATTTAAAAACGGTTACATGACTCTTGCACCCCAACCAATTAGAATTTTACGCCAATTAGAATTGCATGCCAGTTAGAATATCACTTTGTCAAAAGAAAATAATATAGATGTCACCACATTGAGAAAAATATATACAAATAACACCTATTTATTTGGGGAAGTATGGATGTCTTTCCAGAGTAGTTCTTAATTCTTTAAAAAAAAAAAAAAAAAACACAAGTGCTTCGGGTTTGGTTGTGGGTTTGTGAATGAACAAAATTTATCAAAGAATTAACCACAATCGCCAAGAGTTTTGTAAACTGCTTATCAAATTAATAACGAAATTACATACTCACTATAATTATGTGTTCAAAGCACATTGATATGTTTCAGGTATCATTAGCATGTTAGAAATTATATACCGGTTTCCCGAAATTCATTAAACCTTTGAATGTAATCGTCCAAATAAAAAAACCATAATTTTTTATATTCATCTCTTTTTTTCGAATAATTAAAATAACATAAAATAATTTCAAATAATTAATACATAACATAACATAACATAAATTAGATTTTAAAATCTTCCCATATAATAAAATGAAAGTAATCTATTACCAATATCAATTTCATTGAAATCTGAAATTATCAAGTCATGTCTTCCCTTTATTAAACGAAAAAAAAATATTTTGATTTATTTACTTCGTGATAGGAAGTCGGCCACAGTCGGCCGTCGGGAGTGGACGCTTTTCGATGAGCTCTCGAGATTTTTGGCTCTTTCAACCCCTAATCACTTCATTTACATCTAACTTTTCGGGAGTGTTAACACGATTGCTTTCCTATAACATAGTACCCCAAAACCCTATTCTAGCCAGTGAATCGATCAATAATCGCGTTTTCAAATTTAAAATATCTGCGAACTCCGAGAATATCGCATATTGTTTCGTGCGACGAAACGACAACCGACACTATACCTGAAGTTTTTATACCCTCACCGGACCAAGTAGCACGGGAGAGAGAGAGAGAGTGACACCAGTTCCGACGCACACAAACCCAGATAACAAATGACTTGATAATTTATTGTATATTAGAATTAGAATTAAACTAGAGTAGATGACTAACTATTAATCCAATAATCGTAATAGCATTTAACACCCGTATTTTCTCAATACGGTTCAGTCTTTGTTGTGTGAACACGTGGTACGATGAGCTCCTCGAGATTCTGAACTTTTTTTAACCCTTAATCACTTAACTTCATCCAACTTCTTGGTAGTGGTAACATGATTGTTTACCTATAACATAGCGTTCCAAAATTCCACTCAAATCAGTGCATCGATTAAAAATCGCGTTTCCGTGTTTCAAAATTATGTAAATTCAAAACCGCAGCGATGACGTTTTCCTACCTGATTTTTTTCTATAAGCCCAACTATTTCAACATCTGGAACTGATCGCGTTCAATCGTTGACAACGCCCTTCGTACCTATTTTCCAGGGCTTCCAAACCTTTCATCCTTTTAATATTCATAATATTTTATTTCATTTAATATCTCAACTCATTTAATATTTAATACTCACACGTGACCTACCGCACGCAGAAAATAAAACTAATACAATTATGACTATCGCACGACCATTTACTTGAACGAAACTGAAAATAACCATTACAGAATCAATAACTGATTAATAACAACTATCTCATGGCCGAACGGCACATAGATATATTTTTGTAGAACGGTTGCATGGTTATATAAAATTGAGAACGTGTTGCATGTGTATTTAGTTAACTTAAAAACATCCCTTTGGTAATGGTGAAGACCAATGACGTGTGTTTTACCGAGGTACAACGAGAACCGAATAACAACCATATACTTTATTTTTACTGATCAAAATAGTATTTCTTTACTGATCAATTAAATACAGGCCGTTATAAATCTGAACAGTTTCGTCCGATTTTTTAAGATTGTGCAGTCGAACGGAACAATACGAAAATTTCAATTGATTAATCGGAATCGAATGAACTGTGCCGACTGATCGTAACGTGTATGCGCTCGTTAACGATTTCTCGTAGCGTATACAGCTTGTGCTAGTCGGGGGTGTTTCACTGTCCTGTAAACATCGCTGTGTTTGCTCTCCCGGCTTTCTTTTAAAATTTTACTAACCTCATTACAACATAATTCACCCAGACTTTATCTACATTAATTCCATTCCCCAGTGCCACACCGTTTTTTTTATGTGTAGCTCCCATCCAAATTAATTCGTTACGTATCAAATCCGCGTTATAATTTAATCGTGCGCGTTCAGTTCGTGTTTGTGCCGTCTGTGAAAAGATTAAATATTTCTCCGAATCGTCCATTGTGAACGTTTCTCTTTCTAACATCCGCTCGGTTTTCCCATTTTTTTTTTTTTTGCATGCAGTTGCAGCCTACCAAAACCGTCTTATCGCACGTGCATCAATCGTGTGCTTTTTAATTAACTATCTCATTTATTGTGACCCATCTTACGTTTTCACGAATTCTACTCAACGTTTCATTTTCGAAAAGTGCAAATTTCTCGATTCGCGTGCGACAAGTGTGTGCTTCCAGCGGACGACACTGCACGTGCTTTTTACATAGGACGGTAACGATTTGAACTTTTCCATACTGTGTTAAATTTGAATTTGAAAGTAATATCGGTAATCGATTTAATTCACTCTTTGTCCGATTGCAAATAACCATACTACTTTTTCATCCGCGAATCTGACGTTTAATTTGTGTTTTATTCCAATAGAAAAGAAAGAGACAAAATCATACTCAAAATAAAAAAATCGCTCTTTTCGTTATTACAAATATTCGGTCGCGCCGAAGTAACCCCTCTAGTCGGGGGTGTTTCACTGTCCTGTACATATTGCCGGGCACGCACACCCGCGGATATCGGCGACGCGCCCTTAACATCGCGGGGGCGCTAAAATCTCGGCCGCGTCTAGAGACGCACTCTCTCCACCTCCCTTTGATAAGGTCGCGTTGCGTTCGCGAACAAAGATATATTAATATATTTATATAAGAAATAATGGCGACAAATTAATGTATTGGCATTCAGAGGTTGTTAAATGTATATGTATTTAACCATCGACGGTAATGGACGCACAAGCCTTTCTCTAAGAAAATTTCAACTCTCATATGCTTATATACCTCTTAACACAACTATATCCCATAGTAGAATATTATATAACATATTTTATATACAATAGTAACACAACGGACCAACTGTGAATCCGACTAAAATCATAGATATCCTCACTTACTTTAAATTGACTAATATCTTTTAACATATTTGGTTAGTGTCATGCCCTATGTCATACTAAGTAAAAATTAACCGCATGCTCCTGTAATTAGTCTTAATTGAAACAATTACGAAATAAAATACTAAGCAATTAACAATAACTAACTCACTTCCGAACAATACAGAGATACACCTAATAGGATGAAAACATGAAAAAACTAATAAAGAGAACAACTTGCATGATCAGTTAATTAGTTAACAAACAAAACTCTTTGGTAATGGTAAAGACCAATGACGTGTGTTCTACCGAGGTCTGAACCATGTAGGACCAACGGTCTCGCCTCGTCTATCAAACTGGTGATCATTACGATCGCAAAGTGGGTAGCGAGGGCGCAGTCTGCTCAGTCTTTAACTCGTCTGTCCCGCTGGTGGTCATTGCGATCCGCTTAGAAGACAGCGACCATAGAGTCTAGCACATAGACACGCGTATCGTTGGTCTGAGAACCTCCTTCGCTGGCATGGGCGGACTGGTTCTTATGGTACATGTCCCTCACCGAAATACGACTTGGGCTAGCGCGGTGAGGTATAGCCTAGACTGCCGCATTTGTCTGGTAAGGCCTTGTCCTGCAGTGGATAACTTATGGGCTGCTAATGATGATGATGATGACTTCGTGATAATTTTCGGCATGTAATTTATAAAATATTATATGCAAAAGGTGTGACATCTAAAATAATTCAAAAGAAATCTACTGCAAAAGAATCGATTTTTTTGTTGAAGGTATCAGTTTGTGTTTAGAAAAAATCTTTTACATTTACCGATTAACGAAAAATATGACAGAAATTAACAGTAATCTGTTGCAACGAGGGATTATTTGATCTTTGCAACAACATCTTTCATCGTTATCTGTAAAATATCACTTACTAAACAAAAGAGAATTCCGAGAAAATTTGTTGAAAATATCAGTTAGTGTTTTGATTTCGTTTTTTTTTAAAAATTAGAAATAGGTTATCTGATTTGTTCTTAAATACTCTAATATTTTCAAAATTTCTTTCATTTTCAAAATTGTGGTTAAGTTTTTGATGAGAAAATTAATTCATGGACCTGCAATTGAATTCGAAGCATTTTTTTTTTTTTTTTAAGCATTTTGTGCTGAAGGAATATCTATATTTTTTTTTGAATAGATAGGTGTAATAATAATAAATATACATTTTAATATAATGACATCTATAATTTTCCTTCAAACTTTTGTAGCGATCCTGTAGTGGACAAAGTTGTTGGAATCCAGTTGGATGCTGCGTGCAATTCTGATTGGGGTGCAACGATCCGATCACCAAATATTAGTGTTGTAACGGATACCGAATTGCACGAAACATGGACTCAATATGACAAATGGTTGGTAAGATGGAAGGAGGGAATGCGTGGGCAGCACAATAGGTACCTTCAAAAAGAGTTCGAAATTTTAAAACCTGAATGGAAATGGAAACGGGAATGGCAACGGGAATGGCAACGGGGATGGAAACGGAAATGGCAACAGGAATGGGACCCCGACCCCGACTCCGACTCCGACTGAAAAATTTTAATTTTACATGTTATTTTCGTATCTCACCTATGTTATGTGTATTAAACAGAGCTGTGGAGTCGTTAAAAAAAACACGACTCCGACTCCTACTCCAATTTCGAATTTTTCCAACAACACGACCCCGACTTCGGCCAAAACACCGCGACTCCGACTCCACAGCCCTACAGTTTCCGCTGGACATTTGCTACAGGATAGCCACCCCAATGTCGGTGGCTCCAGTCAGGAGTACCAATAGGAAAAGAGGGTCATGTTACAGTGTCAATTAATATAATTTTTGTTTAAATTCCAGACAACTTTTTTTATGTTATTATTTATTATGGTAAATGGATTCCAAAAATTTTATTTAATCATTATTATTATTTATATATATTATAGTTATTTTTGTGATATGATTTATTGGATTTTGTCGTAATCACTTTAATTAATTCATAACTAACTGTAACAAGTTTTGTATTTATTAAGATATTTTCACCTCAGTGATTTATTTTTATAATTATCTTAAATATTTGAATACACATTTTTATATATGAATAACGATTTTTATTATAATTTTTTCTTCGATTCATAAAATTGACCTGTATTTTTTATGAAAGCTAAATTTGTTAAATTTATGTACAAGAAATGTTATCAATACATAGTCATAGTGAACAAAAAGAACAGGTGGTTTGACAAAGTAGATGATGAATCCATCAAAACCAAAAAGGAGATTTTTCTTTAGCATCTTCAAACGAAGGTAAAATATAATATTACATTATTTGAAAAAGTTAACTTAAAAAATAGTACAAGACCATTTTTTCATACCGAGTTGTACACATTCCATTCGATTTTATAAAATTAAATTATAACATATTCTCAGTTTATAGAAATTCTTACACGAATGATTTTCACGCAACTATTCAAATTATAACATAATTTATAATTGTGCTGTCATTAAATAAACACTGCACATAATATTAATTATGTAAGTTGTAATTTTTTTTCATTTAGTGAAATGTACTTGTACTGGGTCTATAGTTGAATTTTTGTCCAATATTTCAAATTGTAATTTATTATCATTGAAATCAATATTTTGTTTTGATATTTTATCATTCAATCGTTACAGATATTACAGATTTAGAGTTAAAACTAAAACAATGGATGTATTAGAATTTCAGACGTGAGATCAACGTAATTTCTAGTAGTGCCAGAAGAAATTTCAGGTATTCATTTTACAATTAGACTAGTTTACCAAACTGTTTTTCAATTGAACATAACGAGTTTCAAACAATCGATTACAAACAACGAAACAGCTCAATCCCAAAAAGGCGAAAAATCAGTTTCATTTCTGATTTTTTTTCGTTACTGAAATTTTATAACAAAAAATCCAAGATTTCGTTAAATCACATATCAAACATGAATAAATTCGTTTACATAAATAGTTGATTTCTTAACTTTTTTCATATACAAATTTCAATGAACAACTTAATGATTTGTTATTCATATTTCATTTTATCTATTCCATAGTGTACGAATTTAAATTATGCTATTTTTTATTATGTTCACGTATCTAATAACATGTATTACTAATTTCAGGATTCTGCATGACATAATTATTCTCACATGCTGATTAAATTAAGATAATAAATCAAAGGTGCACCTACAAACAACTGTCATCCTAGAATTAGCTTTTATGACCTTGGCTCTTTTTCATTACTCATTTTCTGTTCTGTAACAAGTAGAATTTGAAACTGGAAGGTTGAAAGTGCTTTAAAGTTTATTGTCTTTGACGTAGTACCTCACAAACCCTGCATCACTGATGAAAAACTTCCCAAAAACTTTCAATTGCGACGTGAAAATAAAAACGTTTTATTTATAATTTTCGATACATTTACACGGACACCGTCAAGCGGACACCGGTTGAGTAGGCTACGGTCAGGTAGCCGCCGCTAACTAGGCACCGGTCAACTCGGCACCGGTTTAACTCGACGAGAGTCTAGCGGGCAATCAGTCAACTAGACATCGAATCAACTAGGCGAAAGTTGTACATAAATGGAAATTCTACGTATAATTCTCATAAGATTATTCTTGTGAGATAATTCTTGTGAGATCGCTAAGTATTTTTGCGACTCCGTAATCTCGCAATCACGTGAAATTTTTAAAATGATTTATTGTAACTTTGTCGGCTTGTCTATAGAATATGTATTGCCTATCGTAAACAAATAGACGAAACATCACAGAAAGTGTAAGTATGCGGTATTTCAATGGAAAAAAAATCAATATTTTGTGTAAAATAAAACGTTACTTTAGAGAAATAATTTCATAAGATATGAGTAAAATTTGAAAACTAAAAAATAAGCATTCAAATGGTAAATATAATAATACAAAACAATATTAAAAAGGTGCGATTTAGCTGTGCATTGAAAAAATATACATTGTTCCTTAAAACGAATCATTTATGTATTTGAATAATATACAATGTGTATTATTTATTATTTGCGTTGTTTATTATTATCATTATTATTATTATTATTATTATTATTATTCAGTATTATACAAGTCTATAGCCGTATTTAATCGATTTTTCGACTATAAATATGCATTGAAATATTTTTTCTAGTGCCCAAATATATCAATTCGTACTTATAATAATTTAGCTTAAATAATAAAATACATACAGATCCTCGTCAAACTATCGATGAATTATCGTCGAAGATCTGCTGTTTCCGTGATCCTATTATATAACATTCTAAATATCTTCGATGCATAGAAAAAAATCAGAAACAAGCAATTCGGGTCCCCAACAACATTCGTTTTTACGGCGAAAACAACAATGGCTTTCTTCTGGACGAGTACCTGCTACAACCCCTCGACCATAACTAACAGTAAAGAAGATTTATCTTTGTGTGTGGTGGCGATTTTTCAAGAATTATTCATTATGAATTACACAAACCTGGCCAGACCAATACAGCGGCAGTGTACTGTGAACAATTGGAACGAACGACTGAAACGAGAGCTAATAACAAAGCGACATTTTCGGGTTAAAAACAAAAAAACGAATTTTACAGCACGACAATGCGAGACATCATACGGCGAAAATAACCCTAGACAAAATATTATAAATCAGCTTGGATTGGAACTTTTGTCTCATCCACCCTATTTACGGGATCTCGCGCTATCGCACTACCGCCTTTTTAGGTCGTTGGAGCATTCATTAAGAAATAAAAAAAATTAATAATGAGGAAGAAGTAAAAATGCACTTGGAATAGTTTTTCAAGAAAAAACCCAAGGAATTTTTCAAATAAAGGCATTGAACAATTGCCTTTACGCTGGAAAAAGGTTTATAGAAAGCGATGAAAATTATTTTGTAGATTAGTTAAGTTTTTTTTGTAATAAATGAATATTTTTTTTTCATCAAAAAACGAAAATCTTAATTACTTTCCGGTCCTCCCATAGAATGGGACTGATGATTATAATTATAAAAAAATATTTATGCAACTCTTGTCGTCTATCCTATAAATACATACATGAATATTTTTTTTTTTTTTTTAATTTATACATACAAGGTGATCAATTTAAAACAGGAGTTTTATTTTCAAAACAATAGGTATCGTCTTTTTTTTAGCACATCAAAAGTAATTTTATTTTTTTATTCGCTGCTTGATAGCGCACCATTATTAATTATAATTTCAAGTGTAATTTCAAAATTATTAATCAATAATATAATTACAGCAGCAGATTGCTAGAATTATTGTAATTACCGAAAATTATCCCGCTGATAATACCGGTATATGTATGAAGTGTTGTGTAAATATTACTTTTCTTATTGAATCAAGCTCATATAATTTATTTTGGTATATTTGAATAATATAAATCTCAACAAAAAAAAAATACATTGTATGATTTCCTTCAAAAAAATATGTTCACTTACAATATTTCAAAAATAATAAATCTCCGAAGATTAGTAAACTGGATCTTACCATTTTTATTTTTTTTCGTTTAAAATTAATTCTTTCTGATAACGTCGCAAAAATTTAACTAGAAAGAAATAGATTTAAAGAGCGGTAAGTATGCAGAATCATAAATAAACCAAATGAATTTGATCAAATTTTGCGGTAATTTTCAAACACTTACATAAAAAGTTATATAATATAAATTATAGAAAATTGACCAATTTATAATATAGTATAAGTATTTTCATGTTTTTCAAACCAATTTTTTTTAATTTGACTTGTTCTGATATTCTTTTGTGATATAAATACTTTTATTTGATGCATGAAAATAATACTTTGCAATTTCGTTAAATCGTTATATAAGAATTATGGTGATCGGATCGTTGCACCCCAATCAGAATTGCACGCAGCATCCAACTGGATTCCAACAACTTTGTCCACTACAGGATCGCTACAAAAGTTTGAAGGAAAATTATAGATGTCATTATATTAAAATGTATATTTATTATTACACCTATCTATTCAAAAAAATATAGATATTCCTTCAGCACAAAATGCTTAAAAAAAAAGAAAAATGCTTCGAATTCAATTGCAGGTCCATGAATTAATTTTCTCATCAAAAACTTAACCACAATTTTGAAAATGAAAGAAATTTTGAAAATATTAGAGTATTTAAGAACAAATCAGATAACCTATTTCTAATTTTTATGAAAAAAACGAAATCAAAACACTAACTGATATTTTCAACAAAAAAATCGATTCTTTTGCAGTAGATTTCTTTTGAATTATTTTAGATGTCACACCTTCTGCATATAATATTTTATAAATTACATGCCGAAAATTATCACGAAGTAAATAAATCAAAATAATTTTTTTTCGTTTAATAAAGGGAAGACATGACTTGATAATTTCAGATTTCAATGAAACTGATATTGGTAATAGATTACTTTCATTTTATTATATGGGAAGATTTTAAAATCTAATTTATGTTATGTTATGTTATGTATTAATTATTTGAAATTATTTATGTTATGTTAATTATTCGAAAAAAGAGATGAATATATAAAAATTATGGTTTTTTTTTTATTTGGACGATTACATTCAAAGGTTTAATGAATTTCGGGAAACCGGTATATAATTTCTAACATGCTAATGATACCTGAAACATATCAATGTACTTTTGAACACATAATTATAGTGAGTATGTAATTTTCGTTATTAATTTGATAAGCAGTTTACAAAACTCTTGGCGATTGTGGTTAATTCTTTGATAAATTTTGTTCATTCACAAACCCACAACCAAACCCGAAGCACTTTTGTTTTTTTTTTTTAAAGAATTAAGAACTACTCTGGAAAGACATCCATACTTCCCCAAATAAATAGGTGTTATTTGTATATATTTTTCTCAATGTGGTGACATCTATATTATTTTCTTTTGACAAAGTGATATTCTAACTGGCATGCAATTCTAATTGGCGTAAAATTCTAGTTGGTTGGGGTGCAAGAGTCATGTAACCAAGAATTATATATAACGACTATATATCAAAAGAATTATTTATATTCTTATAGGAACTTTCATAAGAACCATACGAGATTATAAATATTCTAAATAGGCGAAAATATTCTATCTATGTGGAATTTTCGCCGAGTTTTCGCCGAATGTCCGTCGGTGTCCGGTAGGCTGGTGTCCGCTAGGACTCTCGCCTAGTTGAACCGGTGCCGAGTTGACCGGTGCCTAGTTAACGGCGGCTACCTGACCGTAGCCGAATCTACCGTCGTCCTAGTGACGCGTACTGCATTTACATACCTATGTACATATTTAGTAAAATCAAATTACTAAATATTTAACAATAATAATGTATACCTAGTTGATTTTTTTACTGATCTTGTTAATGTTATCTGGTAATAAAACTCTCAGTGGGTGAAAAGTATCATTGGTTTATTTTAGAGTTGACTTTTTGCAGGAGTCGAGTTTCGAATGAGTATACTGTAAGTATCAGCATATTATTAAGTGTAACTAGACAGTTGAACGAACGAATTTGACACAGCGACATTTTAATGCGATCTGCAAAAATATTTTTAAATATGAAGATAGTAATATTATACGTTGTTTCAAAAAATAATCATAAATAGTTATTGTAAGGTATTTTAGTGATAAAATGCTCTAAAATGACGGCGATTATTAGCGGAGACGCGCTCTACCGTACGCCCCAGCAACTACTGCTTACAATTAGTTGCAGTATGGGTGCGCACGTGCATCTTGCAACGCCCACTTCTACGCATCCCCTCAAACTGTGCAGTAGTGGTGTTTATTTTGCAAAAATTTTATGAGTTAATTATTTATTGGAGTCGCCTTCAAGAACGCACACGTGAAACTTCGCCTGCATTGTGGATCGTTACTCGTTTCCCGCGATTATTTTGTCAACCACAACCTCCGTTCCCTCTCTCAATATTCGTGATATCAATTTAAAGTATAACGCTCGATCTAACTTACTCGTTTAGTTTCTAAATCTACGATTCTATCCATCCGCATGTGTTTTTAACATCTGTGCAGACCTTTTCATTCCATAGAAACACTTAACTAAAACCTTTTTTTTTTTTTATAACGCCATTCGGGTTTCCCCAACGCCTGTAAAACAATCTTTAATTTTCGCACGTATAACTTGTGTCATATTCCATTATATCTGGTTTGTTTTGTGCGCGTATTTAAATCGACACGATCTTAATCGAAGTGCTTATATCTCGTTTCGCGGGTGAAAATTCGATTTTACAGTGCCAGAAACAACACGACCTTCGAAAGACGGTAACAATTCAATTCAATCTTTTTCATTTTCTTTTCTGTGCTCAACTGAATTTAAATTAATCTCATTAATTGTTCCATTTTTTGTTCGTGCCCGAGTCTCATTAACAGTACGCCCTCTCACTGCCGCCACACGAACGACGGCACAGCGCTGCTAAGGTGCCCGGATCGCTCGTCCGCCCGATCCGCGGACCCCGCGATCCCGCCCGCCCGCTAAGGCGGAGCGCCCGACTTTCCAACCGCGTGCGCGATTCTAATTCCCCCCCAATACAAATTTTCACAAGCCGCTACTGCTGGCCGCTCAATCAAACTACCGGTTATTAGATTCCCTCTCTACTAAGTCCTAGCATCCTGATTTACCGGCAACCTCTTCGAATATATTCAAATTCCACAATAGGAAAATATATATCGTATAACAGAATCATTTAATTAGAACGTTTTGAACCTCAAGAAATTCCTATTAGAATCCATCGCCCTACTGTAAATAATTAATTCTTCTTAATTTTACTACAAAATAAGGGATAATACTAGTCTCAAACTAACATGCTTGCTATCTAATTAACTAACTAACTTGTAAATCTGTTCATAATCATAGTTAACTACGACATAATTTAAATAACTATCTAATTTCAACTAACATACATTATAAATGTCATTCAATGACTAAATAACAAGTAGCGTACGATCAAAGTAAAATTTTTAGAATATAATAGTTAAATTATAACTTATTCTATCTTATTACTAACTATTTACTAACCCTACTAACCGTCTAATATTAACTAACTCTTTTACGAACAGAACGCAGTAATGCATTTGGTGGGGTGTTTGCAGGACTAAAACTTTGTCGTACAATTAGAATAAACTGCATGTTCACCTAGTTAAAATATTTCTTTGGTAATGGCGAAGACCGATGACGTGTGTTTTACGGAGGTCGAAGCCAAGTAGGACCAACGGTCTTGCCTCGTTTGACAAACTGGTGGTCATTGCGATCGCAAAAGTGGTCAGCGAGGACGCAGTCTGCTCAGTCTTTACCTCGTCTGCCCCGCGGGTGATCATTGCGATTTGCTTAGTGAAGAGTCAGCGACCACAAAGACTAGCACATAGGCTTGCGTACCGTGGGTCTGAGAACCTCTTCCGTTGGCATGGGCGGATTGGATCTTATGGTACATGTCCCTTATCGCTACGAGGTTGGCTCTCGGATAAGGTATATAGCCTAGACCCCCAATATTTGATGGGGAGACCTTGTCCTGCAGTGGGCACTAAACCGGTCGACAATGATGATGATGAATTATTTATTGAATTATAAAAATTTGGAAAAACAGCTCTTCCAAACATTTTAACCTAATCTTAACCTTACATTACCATTAACATTACATTACCGCATAACCTTACATTACGTCGAACGAAAACAATTATTCACGCAATTCAATAACAAGACACCTTGATCACCATTTATTATTAAACACGTGTTTAGGTTAGGTTGGATTAGAGTTTTTTGCGTCAGTAATTTATGATAAATAAAAATCTTAAAGAACAATTTTTGATGGTTTTTTTTTACATTCCGCTACTTTCGAACATTTAACTTTCGCACATATTTCCAGGAACCATTCATGTTCGAAAGATGAGGTCCGCCTGTACATATCATAATGACTATTTGTTTTATAACAACAATGTATAACCTCGAATTATAATACAGTGGAATAAAGATGTCTTTCTTTATGAGATCATCTCGAAACATTGTAAAGTCATTGATTTCTTTACAAAATCAGTTACTTGTCATTAGCTTTGACATGGACTAACTACCAACTAAATAAAATGCTATGCCACGCTATAATTTTGTATAGTACATACAATACCTAGTCCCAAATATAATAATACGTATAATATATTAGCCCAAAAAAACATTTAAATTACTGTACATTGAAATGTACACTGGGTCTAATATTTAGTTTTTATAATAAGCTCACTACTAAAAATGTATTTTTGATACTAGCAACTATTTGTCGGGCGAAAAGCTGATTTTGTTGTGAATTTGACGTTTTATTTGACGTTTGATATATACCAGGCTTGTCCAAAATTTCGGACACCGTCAAGCGGACACCGGTTGAGTAGGCTACGGTCAGGTAGCCGCCGCTAACTAGGCACCGGTCAACTCGGCACCGGTTTAACTGGGCGAGAGTCTAGTGGGCAATCAGTCAACTAGACGTCGAATCAACTAGGCGAAAGTTGTACATAAATGGAAATTCTACGTATAATTCTCATAAGATTATTCTTGTGAGATAATTCTTGTGAGATCGCTAATTGTAAGTATTTTTGCGACTCCGTAATCTCGCAATCACGTGAAATTTTTAAAATGATTTATTGTAACTTTGTCGGCTTGTCTATAGAATATGTATTGCCTATCGTAAACAAATAGACGAAACATCACAGAAAGTGTAAGTATGCGGTATTTCAATGGAAAAAAAATCAATATTTTGTGTAAAATAAAACGTTACTTTAGAGAAATAATTTCATAAGATATGAGTAAAATTTGAAAACTAAAAAATAAGCATTCAAATGGTAAATATAATAATACAAAACAATATTAAAAGGTGCGATTTAGCTGTGCATTGAAAAATATACATTGTTCCTTAAAACGAATCATTTATGTATTTGAATAATATACAATGTGCATTATTTATTATTTGCGTTGTTTATTATTATTATTATTATTATCATTATTATTATTATTCAGTATTATACAAGTCTATAGCCGTATTTAATGGATTTTTCGACTATAAATATGCATTGAAATATTTTTTCTAGTGCCCAAATATATCAATTCGTACTTATAATAATTTAGTTTAAATAATAAAATACATACAGATCCTCGTCAAACTATCGATGAATTATCGTCGAAAATCGGCTGTTTCCGTGATCCTATTATATAACATTCTAAATATCTTCGATGCATAGAAAAAAATCAGAAACAAGAAATTCGGGTCCCCAACAACATTCGTTTTTACGGCGAAAACAACAATGGCTTTCTTCCGGACGAGTACCTGCTACAACCCTCGACCATAACTAACAGTAAAGAAGATTTATCTTTGTGTGCGGTGGCGATTTTTTCAAGAATTATTCATTATGAATTACCTGGCCAGACCAATACAGCGGCAGTGTACTGTGAACAATTGGAACGAACGACTGAAACGAGAGCTAATAACAAAGCGACATTTTCGGGTTAAAAACAAAAAAACGAATTTTACAGCACGACAATGCGAGACATCATACGGCGAAAATAACCTTACAATTAGACAAAATATTATAAATCAGCTTGGATTGGAACTTTTGTCTCATCCACCCTATTAACGGGATCTCGCGCTATCGGACTACTGCCTTTTAGGTCGTTGGGCATTTATTAAGAAATAAAAAAAATTAATAATGAGGAAGAAGTAAAAATGCACTTGGAATAGTTTTTCAAGAAAAAACCCAAGGAATTTTTCAAATAAAGGCATTGAACAATTGCCTTTACGCTGGAAAAAGGTTTATAGAAAGCGATGAAAATTATTTTGTAGATTAGTTAAGTTTTTTTTGTAATAAATGAATATTTTTCATCAAAAACGAAAATCTTAATTACTTTCCGGTCCTCCTATAGAATGGGACTGATGATTATAATTATAAAAATATTTATGCAACTCTTGTCGTCTATCCTATAAATACATACATGAATATTTTTTTAATTTTTTAATTTATACATACAAGGTGATCAATTTAAAACAGGAGATTTATTTTCAAAACAATAGGTATCGTCTTTTTTTTTTGCACACAAAAAAAGTAATTTTATTTTTTTTATTCGCTGCTTGATAGCGCACCATCATTAATTATTAATTCAACGTGTAATTTCAAAATTATTGATCAATAATATAATTACAGCAGCAGATTGCTAGAATTACTGTAATTACCGAAAAATTATCCTGCTGATAATACCGGTATATGTATGAAGTGTTGTGTAAGTATTACTCAATTATTGAATCAAGCTCATATAATTTATTTTTTGGTATATTTGAATAATATAAATCTCAACAACAAAAAAAATACATTGTATGATTTCCTTCAAAAATATGTTCACTCACAATATTTCAAAAATAATAAATCTCCGAAGATTAGTAAACTGGATCTTACCATTTTTATTTTTTTCGTTTAAAATTAATTCTTTCTGATAACGCAGCAAAAATTTAACTAGAAAGAAATAGATTTAAAGAGCGGTAAGTATGCAGAATCATAAATAAACCAAATGAATTTGATCAAATTTTGCGATAATTTTCAAAAACTTACATAAAAAGTTATATAATAGAAATTATAGAAAATTGACCAATTTATAATATAGATAAGTATTTTCATTTTTTTCAAACCAATTTTTTTTAATTTGACTTGTTCTGATATTCTTTTGTGATATAAATACTTTTATTTGGTGCATGAAAATAATACTTTGCAATTTCGTTAAATCGTTATATAATAATTATATATAACGACTATATATCAAAAGAATTATTTATATTCTTATAGGAACTTTCATAAGAACCATACGAGATTATAAATATTCTAAATAGGCGAAAATATTCTATCTATGTGGAATTTTCGCCGAGTTTTCGCCGAATGTCAGTCGGTGTCCGGTAGGCTGTTGTCCACTGGGACTCTCGCCTAGTTGAACCGGTGCCGAGTTGACCGGTGCCTAGTTAACGGCGGCTACCTGACCGTAGCCGAATCTACCGTCGTCCTAGTGACGCGTACCGCAAAATTTCGATATGCGAGGGCCACTTTGGCCAAAACACGGTCAAACACGGCAAAACACAATTTGCATTTCTTTTTTAATTTAACGATAAAATACATATATTTTGATCAGAATGTACTTGAAAAAATTGATTCTACAATAATTCAAAAAAATAATACTAATTTTCCTCGAATTAGAGCAAAATTCGTAAATTGTTATGTATGAAAAGTGGGGGCCAGTCGCGAGAGCACTGGGGGCCAGTTTGGCCCCATAGTGGCACTTTGGACAAGCCTGATATATACTGAGAATTTGTAATGTCAATACTGTGACCAACACATTATCCTAAAAAATAATAGGGTATTAAAATACCTCACTTCGGACGAACGTCTATTTTTTCAAGCTTTTTTTTCAATTTGAATTGGCAACATTATCATCACGCTACTCTTTGACAGCTGTCATTCGTAGCGGCCACGATGCCTCGTCCAGCGAAACAAAGAGCTTTTCTCTCCAATTCTGAAGGGAAAGATCTTCCTAAGAATGAACCTGATGAAGATTCTGGTTCAGAACTCGGACAGGTAAATAAATATTGACTTGTTTATTTTCTAACCTATAAATAGTGTTTCGGTTTGAACAGTTTCGAAAATTATCGTTTTAATCTGTTTTGTTCATCGTTTGTAGGAGATACAAGTTGATTTCGAAGGCAGGTCGCCTCAAGATTCGGATTTCCATGGAATCAAAATGTTGTTGCAACAATTATTTTTGAAAGCGCGCGTGAATCTCTCCGAAGTGGCAAACCTAATAATTGGTAATGGGTGATCCCGCATATATTTATTGAAAATTTTGTATTTAAACGAATAAAATTCATTATAGGAGCTTAATTTAAATTTCTTAATGTATTTCACACATAATTTATGCATTATAAGTCTGCAAACTAGTTCTATTATGTTCTGTTAGTTTTTATTAATCATTCTTTTAGATCGTATAAATTTGCACATGCTAACAGTTCAAGCACTTATAATAGCACTTGTAACTAAGCAATTAAGCACTTATAATGCATTTTTGTTCATGTTCAAATGCAAATTTGTCAATAAATAATTTACACACCTAAAGTTCAGGATTATCTTGGTGATATTTTGAACTCAAATCACATTTTATTCTTTTTATTGTTTTTTTTTTGAATAATATTTTGTCCATAGAAAACAATCACATCGGTAGTGTTATAAAACAATCTGAGCTCGAAGAAACAGAAGATATGGAAGACGACGATCACGATAGTTCAGAAGATGTATTCGGTGTGACAACGATTGTGCCGATAGATTTTAAACAGGTTGGAACCTATTATATATAATATATAAAGCAAAAATAATGGAAAAAATTTTACAGCAATTTCATTTTAGAAAAGTGATTGCGTTCATCAAATAAGACAACTCTTATCAGATTTGGTAGTAAAGCACGGGAATGAGGAAAATAAACAACATATCCTGAGAGTTCTTAATTCAAACCCGGCATTGCTAATTAACGAAAGACTCGTTAACATACCTTCACAAATAAGTGCTCCACTATTTGAATCTTTGAATGAAGAAATAAAAAATGCCATTGAAAGCCGTAGATCATTAAATTTCGATTATTACATAATGATCTGTAAAATGTACAAAACAGAAAATACTGAAAAAAGTAATTAAAAGCAGCTGTTTTTTTTTTATTTTTTCATATAAATATTCATCGCTCATACTTATTTATATTTACAGATAAAACAAACACTTCAGAAATTGTATGGTCAAATGGCGAAGAAGAAGCTATTTGTCCAGAAGCTGTAAATTCCTTTGAATTTTCTGTCAAAACTGAAACTGATTCTGGATTTTCAGGAGAATGGATGGAAGATGATAACGCCATGACTCCGTACAGAAGAATTATTGTACTCGATGCGAAAAAATTGGATCATATTGTTCACATAGTTAAAACTTATGTTTCGTAACTATTAAAACACATTTATATAACTTTGTGATTTTCCATTAATTTAAATATAACAATCCAAATAAAATTCGATTTATAAATGATCCAAAAAACCTACAAAAAAAAAAATGAAAAAAACGCAAACACAAATATAAAAACTTTAATAGATTATTATACAAATATGAAATTCAATATTTATTTACAATAATATATCGAGTACATAACTAATACAGTCAGTTTAAAATATCAGGGCATTGGTCATTAAGATTACACTACTTTGGTATAATATACCACAGATTGAATATTTTTCACATTAATAAAATTACATTTGGGAAATTGACAGTTAAAATTGTGTCAAACTACGCAGACATGCAATACATCGTTCAAATAACACGTAAAAGTTTAAAATAAACATCGAAGCACATTTAAGCTATTGTATAAAATCACAAACGTTCGTTTTGTACATTTATTTTAATATAAATCGACATTTTTCTCACATGATTTGTTATATGGTAATTGACTCGTAAATATACATTTATATTTTGCTTCGAATATAGCCTTCTCTTCAATTCTTATAAATACATTAAAATAAATCACAAAATCGACTATACAATCAATTTTAAAAATATCTTTTAAAATCTCAGTCAAAATTCAATTGAATTTTCATTAAAAAAATTCAACTAAAAACAATCACATCATCATAAATAAAAAATGATAAATATCATCTCAGAAAATTAATAATTATATAAAATCTGCAAACATTAAAATTATGGCATAATTAAATCAATAAATATTAAAATCGTTTTTTTTTCCACAAAACGAGATCACAATTATAAAAAAAAATACTAAGGTTTTTAAATAAAGTTTTCTTGTACTAATTTATCGACTGCGTCTTCTAAACGTAAACAATCATCCACCCGCATACCTTTTCTTTTCATATCGCTTAATTTTGACTCTAATTCTGTTGTATATTTCCCGAGAGCTTTCCTGAAACCAAAAAATCAAAGAAAATTAATAACGTAAACATTCAAAACACAATCAATCAAAATTCATATACAAAACTTTACCAAATACAAACGCAAGCCTTAAGCAACGGCGCATATAGACTAAGAAGATCGGTATCGCTAACAGCATCGAATCTATGCAAAGCTAATTTAGCGAATCGTTCAATAGGTCCAGCTAGACTAGGATCTTCCTCCGTTCCTCCATCCGGGGATTCCACCACTCCGCAGGCTACGACGCGACACAAAGTCACTATCACGACACGAGAACGATCTGTATACACCTGAAAAATCAATAAAATAATCATATCTTTCAATCAAAAGATTAAAAAAATGTTCAAATTACTTTGTTCAGTAGCGTGAACATGTTTTCTAATACTACGAGTGCTTGGTCATATTTTTTTTCAGCGATCCAATTTTTCGCTTCTGCTAGTTCGATATCTTGGAAAAACGATACCGTTACGGGCGCTTCTCTTAATCTGGTATCGCAGGCGATATGATTTAATAGTTGTTCGAAACCTGACGATCGACAATATATAAGGTCGGGATTAAAATTACCTATCATGACCTGAAAATTCAAAAATAATTAAAATATTATAAAACTAATGATATACATAGTGGCAACTGAAAGAATGAAATATAATAACTTGTTTGTTTTCAATATTTTAAAGATAATATTATTTTTTGTATTCAAATGATAACACATGAAGTCCAGCAATGAGTAAAACTCATTGCGTTTTTCTATTCTAGTGAAAGACCAATTATTAAAATTTACAGAGAAAAAATATACACAGTTTTAGGAATGTGATTGATGCTGATGTATTTTTCTGAGATCAAAAACAGTAGTTTTGTTTATTGATGTATCTGTTTATATGAAAATAAGTCTCGTCGTTCATTATCAATTAATGTAGCATTCAAATATTGCCAGTATTCTCTTTGAGTTTCGATACTTGATCTTTTACTGAAATACAAATATATAATAAGTTTTACTCGTTGCAGAAAATCATATAATACATAACCATTTTGATTTCCAAAGGTTGCTTTATTATCTGTAAAAAGATGAGATAGAAAATGAACAAGTTATGATTTTTCAAAACCCTTCAGTCTTTCAGTTACCACCCATATAACGAAATAACAATACTTTTTTAGGAAAATTCACATTAGCCATAAGCAAAGGATACGTAGTTTTCAATTTATTGTACAAATTTTGAAAATTAGTATATCTTCTATGAATATATATCGGATTCGAATCTACAACTCCATCTTGTCGCACACAAAGTGAATACAAAACATATTTTTTATCAGTCTTTTCTTCGTTTATAGTCCTAGTGGACGCGATCTCAAATTTTAACATTTTCTCCAAAAATCCTGCAAAAAAACAAACAAGATAAGATAAATCATTTAAATATACATCAAGATACAGTCTAATATTAAAAACGAGATAACAATGAATCCGAATTGATATCACAACTCAGATTACACTAGATTTACGACTACCCACATAAATATTGCACAATAAACCAAGAACCACCATACGACTAATCCATTGTTCAACAGTTAAAACGTTTCCCATACAAAAACTCGAAATTCATTGTTTCGCGATTAGCAAAAAGTGATGTCACGAAAAACCATGACGAATCCGTGCGAAGGAAATGCCATTTATTTACGCGAATATACATACTTTTGGCATATGTGCGAATAATACGGGACGAAGGGGAAGATGATTGATGATTTTGGAATGTGAGGTTTGCTTACGTTTTCGCAAATGTGATGATTTGGTGTGAGTTTCTGTGGATGTTGATGTTTTTAAGGAATTGCGCGAAACGCAGCCGAACCGCGCGAAGTATTGCTCTCGTCTGAATTCTAACAATTATTTAAATTATTTAGTGTGGATCTAGTGTGGTCGTGTGTCGGCCATGTACGTATACTTCAAAGTGGGAAGGAATTGATGTGTGATGCTAATTTGGGTTCCCAGGTCTAATTGTAAGCAAGCGCACATGATCCAAGCGCAAATGATCCAAGCGCACATGACCCAAGCGCACATGACCGAAACGCACATGATCCAAGGGTGGCCAGAAACTAACTCACACGAAGCAAACGCACACGAAGTAAACTCACAGGAAGCAAGCTCACACGAAGCGAGCTCACACGAAGCAAGTATAAACGAGGCAAGCTCACACGAAGCAAGCTCACATGCAGAGCTGTAGCAATGTTTTTGGCGCCCGTGGCAAATATTAAATTTGGCGCCCCTTTTTTTCCATGGGGAAGCTGGTCAAAAATATTTTTTTTTTATTTTATAATTTTCAAATGAAAAATTAAATTCGCGTGAAGTTAACCCAGGTTTCGGAAATATTTTCGCGAATTTCTCACCAAGCCTAACCCAACTTACAGTTGTTTTATGAATAATTTCGCGTAAAGTTAGCTTCACGCGAAATTATTTCATGCTAACTTTCTGAAATATTTTTTTCGATATTCGACAATTCTCAAAATTATTCGGACCCCAAAAATTTTTTCCCGTGGAAAACATCTAAATTGTTTAAAAGAAATCACTTAAAAAAAACGGAGGGCGAATTTGGCGCCCCAAAAGCCACACGCCCTTGGCGCTTGCCCAATTGCCAATGGCTTGCTACGGCACTGCTCACATGCTTTCTAAAATTTTCAAATTAAAGTGAAAAACGTTTAACATGAAACTGAAAGCACCAAAATGCGTTTTTGTGTTAAAATAATTTCTTCGTGTTGTCATTGCTTGGTGGTACCTGGAATCAGGTCCAATTGCCACATGGGAAGGAACATAAGGAAAGAATTTTACGTTAGACGTAATAGTATACGTCCATAATATTTTGTCAGTATGTTTCTTGTTAAACGTTTTTCACTTTAATTTGAAAATTTGAAAATTTTCGAAATCATATGAGCTTGCTTCGTGTGAGCTTGCCTCGTTTGAGCTTGCGTTTTGTTTGGCGTTTGATATACATATACTGTGAATTTGTAATGTAAATACTGTGACCAATAAATCGTCCCCGAAAATACAAGCACATATCGGTATTTGCTCAATAACACCAGAGTGTTGCCAGCGTGCGGCACGACAGTGTCGAACTCGCAGCGAGTCGTCTCCGCGATGATAAACACGGGGACTCCGCCCCTCTGAAGGGCCCCCTCGCGCCCCACGGAGCCTCCGCCCCAAGGGAGGCTGCCAGGAGCCAAGGAAGTCCTCGGGAGTCGCGCGAGGCTCGTCCTCTTCACGTTCAAAGGTAATTTTGAGGCTTGACGTCTTCGGAGTGTCGGCCGTCAGCTCCGATCGGGGATGCGATTTGCGCTCTTATTCGTATGTCGTTTGAGTCGTGTTCGGCTTGGGAATAAGGTGGGTTTGTTCACAACAATATATGAGGGAAACATTGCATAAATTATGTATATGCGATTTCATGGCGAAATGTCAATGAACTTGTGTTATTTGAAGGAATCTCGTTGATTGTTTCGTTGTTACAATTGTGCAACAAATTTGATGATTTGGTTGTAATTTGTGATCGAATTCTGTGTTCATTCCGTTCATGTTCATCCATATCCATCCATTTTCATCCATATCCATCCTTTTTCATCCGTGGAATCTCGTTGATTGTTTCGTTGTGATATTTGTGCAATAATTTTGATGATATGGTTGAAATTTGTGATTGAATTCTGTGTTCATACCATTCATGTTCATCCATATCCATCCATTTTCATCCGTAAAATGTTCTAAATAATATATTTTTTAAGTATGTTCAGCTCAATTTTACTATTCTAGTTTTTAGTATAAAATGATCTGTAATATGGAATAGTAATTATATACGTTGGAGATTATGTATATTATTAGTCTATGTATATTTGACTCAACCCATAACTACGATCAAAACAAATTAAACTACAAAAAAAAAAAACAAAACTTAACCCAGCCCAATATCAACAATGTATTTTATTATCGATCCAAATATACATAGATCAAATTCAGAGTTCGATCCATTAAAATATTCTAAATAATTTATTTTTCAGTTTGATTTTACTATTATCTCTTGTTTTTAGTATAAAACTATGCGTATTATGGAATAGTACTCATATGTTGCAGATTATGTATATTAATTAGTCCATGTATATTTGACCCAACCCATAATTTTGATCAAAACAAATTTAATTGAAAAGAAAATCATTGCCTAACCCAACCCAATCTTAACAATGTGTACTTTATTTCCGATCCAAATATACATGCACTGTGATGTTTGTAAAAGAATTTTGATGATACGATTGAAATTTGAGATCAAATTTATAGTTCGATCTATCAAAATGTTCTAAATAATATATTTTTTAAGTATGTTCAGCTCAATTTTACTAATATTTCTTGTTTTTAGTATAAAACGATATGTAATATGGAATAGTAATTATATATGTTGTAGTCTATGTATATTTGACCCAACCCATAACTTCTATCAAAATAAATGAAATTGCCCAAAAATAAACATAACTTAATCCAATGATACATATATCAATAAAAAGCTTGAATAAGATTGATCCAAACATAGATGAATTATGACATATATAATGCAATCGTTAATTTAAAACGTATCAACAAACATTGATTTTCTGAGTATTATCATTCGATCGTTTAGATTTGTAAATGTTGGTATTGTTTTTATGAAATTGTAATCTAATTTAATCATTATATCAATAATTTGAGTTAGTCATCGATTTATTTAACTTTCTCACGAATCAGTTATAATAGAAATCTAAAATAATCAAAAGGTTTACATTTATACAAATAAGTCCATAGTCAAAACAGGTTTTATTATAGCAAAATTTCCATTTTCATAAACTGATAAGACCAAAAAAAAAAAAAGATTTCACTTAATCACTTTTACCTGGAATTTTGCCCTTGCTAATATATACCTGAATGGGATTTCACAAGAAAGTGAAACTCTTTTTGGGGATCAATTCCATTCCATGATTCATTTTTCACTCATTCATTGAACAGTCAACATCATAAACCTAACAATAATGCCTTACAAATGGATTATTGGGATTTATGAGGTCTGATTATTCAATTCATCTAATTTGAATCATCCAATTCAATATTTTTTCAACTATTATCCATCTAACATATGAATTTTATCTTTTTATCCAGATTGAACCTGTGTGGGGTTGGATTTCACCCCCGCTGCATTCGCAGCTGGGATATACTAGTAATATTGCCAGGTAAATATCGTCGAATCTTCGTATTCATCGTTCTTATGATATATTTATAATTTTTTCATCAATTTTCAGTGTAATGGGCGAAATGGGTGTGTGTGACGGACCTCCATCTCCAGCCCGCCTTCCGCATTCATCAGAAAAACATCCACGGACGACATTGCAAGAGCTTAATGTACTTCGGCGTCATCGGGAACTATGTGATGTTGTTTTAAATGTTGGAAATAGAAAAATATTTGCACACAAGTAATTTAACGTTATGTTATTGAAATGTTTAATGTTTGGTTTGTTTATATTTGGATTTTTTTCTTTTCAGAGTCATTTTATCAGCGTGTAGTCCTTACTTTAGGGCTATGTTTACTGGTGAACTAGTCGAATCGAGACAGACTGAAGTAACCATTAGGGATATCGATGAAAATGCAATGGAATTACTTATCGATTTCTGTTACACGTCTCATATTATGGTAGAAGAAGGAAATGTTCAAACGTTATTGCCTGCCGCTTGTTTGTTACAATTAGCTGAAATTCAAGTTCGTTTTTTTCAGATATTTAACTATGTATTTACTTTTGAATTTGTTTTAATAAGTTTTTGTAAATTCCAGGATATTTGTTGTGAATTCCTCAAAAGACAACTCGATCCTACGAATTGTTTAGGGATCAGAGCTTTCGCTGATACACATTCGTGCAGAGAACTGCTTCGTATAGCAGATAAATTTACTCAGCATAACTTTATGGAGGTGGACTATTGTTTTATCTTTAAAAGAAAGTACTTGATATCTCATTATGTCGTTAAAACATATTAAAAATTATAGGTAATGGAAAGTGAAGAGTTTTTGCTATTACCCGTCGGCCAGTTAGTCGATATTATATCATCAGATGAACTGAACGTAAGAAACGAAGAACAGACTTTTAATTCGGTCATGTCGTGGGTTAAATATAACGTGGCCGAAAGAAGGCAACATCTCGCACAAGTAAAACTTATCAAATTAAAAACGAATATATCCTTATCGATTTGTGTCTAACATTTTATTTATTTAAGGTCTTACAACACGTACGATTGCCACTTCTTAGTCCTAAATTTCTCGTTGGTACTGTCAGTTCAGACTTATTGGTTAGATCGGATGAGGAATGCAGAGATTTGGTAGATGAGGCTAAAAATTATCTATTATTGCCTCAAGAAAGACCGCTGATGCAAGGACCGCGTACGAGACCTCGAAAACCAACTAGAAGAGGTTTCATATTCTATACAAATATTTTTTTACGTTTCCAAAAGCAGAATTTAAACTTTCAATCCATTAATAGGCGAAGTATTGTTTGCCGTTGGCGGTTGGTGTTCTGGAGATGCCATTGCTTCCGTTGAGCGTTTCGATCCTCAAACTTCGGAATGGAGATTAGTGGCACCGATGTCGAAACGCCGTTGCGGCGTCGGAGTAGCTGTTTTGAACGATCTTTTGTATGCTGTCGGCGGTCACGATGGTCAAAGTTACCTCAACAGCATCGAAAGGTTTTTGTCTATATTGTGTCAATTAGTTCGATCATATTACAAAATTATCATCAAATCAATTTTTATGTTCAGATTCGATCCACAAACAAATCAGTGGTGCAGCGAAGTCGCACCTACCACATCCTGCCGGACTTCTGTCGGAGTAGCAGTATTAGACGGAGCCCTTTATGCTGTCGGTGGTCAAGACGGTGTCCAGTGTCTTAACCACGTCGAAAAGTAACAATTTTTAATCATTCGATTCACTCTTTGATCATTTCTAAGTCTTTTATACTTTCAGATACGATCCAAAAGAAAATAAATGGTGTAAAGTGAGCGCGATGACCACCAGAAGACTCGGAGTGGCCGTCGCCGTTTTGGGCGGTTATCTTTACGCTATCGGCGGATCCGACGGTCAATGTCCTCTTAATACTGTCGAACGATATGATCCTAGGTATTAGTTAGGTCCTTATCAGTTTATATTTTCGTTGATATTTCATTTTGATTGTTCAAAATGGATTTTCAGACAAAACAAATGGTCCGTCGTTAGTCCGATGTCTACGAGACGTAAGCATCTAGGTTGTGCCGTTTTTAATAATCTCATTTACGCCGTCGGCGGTCGTGATGATTGCATGGAATTATCGAGTGCCGAACGTTACAATCCTCATACAAATACATGGAGTCCTATCGTTGCCATGACTTCTCGAAGAAGCGGGGTGAGTTTCGTATTATTTTTTGATAAATTACTTTGATTCGATACAATATTATGATTTTTGTTATTACAGGTCGGTCTTGCTGTCGTAAACGGTCAATTGTACGCTGTAGGAGGCTTCGATGGCACAGCTTATCTCAAATCAATCGAAGTGTTTGATCCTGAATCCAATCAGTGGCGTCTTTGCGGCACTATGAATTACAGACGCTTAGGCGGAGGTGTCGGTGTAATGCGTGCGCCGCATACAGACAACAATTATATATGGTATATAAATGAATATGATATATTTTAATATTTTATCATGAAAAAGTTCTAATGTGACAAATTTTTCAGGACCAGAAAAGACTCTGTAGTTTAATTTGGACGCAGCTACATTAATTTACTTATTTTTGTATGTGCTATTAACTTTGTATAGCCAAAAGTCACTTCTTGTTATTGGAAAAAGAATCTCTTGTTTTATGCATTTTACGAGTTCTTTAAACATTTTGATTTACAATTCTTTGAATCCATGACTTTTATGATCTCTCTAATCAAAGAATTTTTAACTTTAGGTTTTAAAATCGAAAGAAATAGTTTCAAATTCTAAATAGTTTAGAAGTGTGATTCGGTATTAATTTTGTGCTACTCTATTTTCTGAAAAATTAATCACTGCCCTTAAAATAATAGACAAGGATTCAAAACATGTCGTAACTTTGTAATTACTATCCGAAATTGAATAATTATATTTTTAATTTAATTTTTAGCTATAAGCGCTTTGTAAATATAATTCTAGCAAATGTATAATTGAGTTGTATTCTCACACGTGACACACTAAATACACACTTTACACTTGACTATGAGCCTTTTGTAAAATGCAAATTTTAGTACAAAATCTCGTCGAAAATTACGACTGAACCGAGTGCAATGTTTTGTAGGACGCTTTCGAATACATGATGTGTTTTTATCATGAGAGCTTTGTATGCTAGTGATGACATATTTAAGTCTGTTTTTGTTATAAAACTGTCGAATCGGCAGTTTTATATTTTCCTATTATTATAAATATATGAAATTCAAGACATATGTATACTAAAAAAATATTTAAAAATGAATATATTCCATGGTATTCTTTAATGTTGTATATATACAATATATGATATGCGATCGGTATAAACTATTGTACACGACCTACACAATACGTCATCCTTTTTAATTACAATATTTGTGGTATATTTTTTTTTTCAATAATTTGCATATCTTTGTAAACAGTATTTTCCAATTTTTTTTCCTTTCATTAAGATTTCTTCCAAAGAATAGTTATTGTAAGTGTAATCCCTAATTAACTTTTTATATTTGTATTTAGGTTTATAAAATTTATTACTTCATCGATAACAAAAAATCATTTAAAAGGATGGGTTAAATAGTAATTTTTTACATAATTATTGTAATTAATAAATTTTGAACTGTATAAATTTAATTTATTAATCATATATTATATAATAAAGTTACTATTGTTATGAAATGTATGTAATTATTTTCATTCGTCTCCCATTGGCGATGTCGCCTTATCTTCACCCTCTGGAAGGACTTCATCTTCCCCATTTTCCGCCTTAAAAATAAAATAAAACAATATCCATATCACTTTTGTAATATAATATCATACAGTTTTACTTACTTCTTCTGCATCTTGTAGATCAGTTCCGTCATCACTTTCATTTTTATCTCCATTTTCCTCAATATCTGCTGCTCCAACAGCGCTTTGGTCAGTCGATTTTTCTGTTGTGACTCCTTGTTTGTCGCTTGACTGAGCTTTCGATGCGTCGATCTTTTTCTATTAAATGAATTATGTTTTAAAAATTGTTTTAATAACAAGTTTATTGATTTATATCTTACCCTTCCTCTCCTCTTTTTGACTGTAGCAACGACTTCTTTCGGCTTTTCTCCATAACCTGGTGGGAAAAATACTGAACACTCTTTAATACCTTCAACGGCATTTGCGCTCACATGAGTTGGTCCTAGATCATTGAAAACCATTAAAGGTTCTTTTTTCATCTTCGATAACATAACGATTAATTTTTCTCCACTGAAATTTTATATATTTATAGATTCTTAATCATATTTGATTAAAAAACTAAGCATTAACATACTATTCTTTCTGCGGATGATTATTTTCGTATTGATCAGGAGTAATTCCAATATTTACAGCTGTAGCAAGATCGCTGGATGTGAAAAATCCTAATTTCAAGACTTCAGTTTCGTATGTACTACATACTTCCAATACTTCTCTTCTTTTGAATGCATCAAATGCGAAAGCGAGATGAGGAGGCAGTGGAGGTGGTTCCGGTTCTATGAATTGAGCTATGGTCTAAAATTGTTCATTAGCATGTGTTAATTTTTATATCAATCTATTTTTGCTTAAAATTGTTAAAGAAATGTATTTGCCTTTGGAAATAATACATCAATTGCAGTCGCTTTAGATATTGCATCTATAGGAGTATAAATTCCAGGTATACACCCTTCATCTTCAGTTTTTATGGTAAGTTTTTCAGCTACTGTTTTTTCAGTTTCGTTTTCTGAGTCATCATCACCTGTTTGCGTCTTTTCAGATTTTGTTGTTTCCTCATAGACAACCTTTTTCACTTTTTCTATAATTTTTTGATATTGTCATTTATAATTAGTTTTAAAATGAATATAAAATTCATAAACACACAATATATACCTAAAATATCAGTTCCTTTTTCAGCAGGCAGTTTCAATAAAACCGTCTGACATGGTTTTTCTAAAAGTACTGCTTTTGCTTTTTCATTTTCTAAAATTTCTTTTGAATTGAAAAATATTTCTTCAAATTGCTCTTCTGTTAGTTGAGGCGTTTCTTTATCTACTACTGAGATACCTACACAATAAAACCTTAACATTATTATCAATTTTAATATAAATATTACTACATATTTCTAGAAAATAGTATTTCTTACCAAGTGGATCCCACGATTCATAAATCATTTTATGTCCATCAAAAGCGTGAGGCCAAAATAGTAACACATCAAATTCTGTTATGAATGGAGTCATTACTTCACTTCTTTTCTTTCTTCTTTCAGCCTGAGCTATTTTTGCTGCTTTCTTTTCAATAATTGCTATTTCTTCTTCCTTTTTATCTTCTATTTCTTTCCTCACCTTCAATCAGGAAATACGTTGATCATTATCTTATAAAAATATTAACAATAAAATTATATTTACTTGTTCTGCTGGTGTTAATTCTTCAAATGGTATTTTTATTCTTTCCCTTTCATTAGATTGAGCTTTAGCTTCATTGTTTAATTCCTCGACTATCATTCTCGTAAGACGAGGTGCATCTGCTCCGAACATCAAATTTACTATATATCCACCCTTAATAATAACAAATGGTTAAATACAAGTAAAAGGTATCTATATGTAATTTTCAGTTAATTGCTTACGGCTATAAACATCCATGTAGGTTCACTTTTTTTACGGAAACGCTTCAAGCAATCAATACTGTCAGATCTTGCCTGAAATGATTACGAATCATAAAAATTATAATTTTATCACAGATTCATTAGATTTTTTCAATTCTTACAATTGCTAAATGAAGATTATCTCCACCGATTTCTACTTTTAATTTTTTCAGATTTCCTACCATTCCTGTACACGGACCGCACCATTCTGAATAAATGTCTACGACTGAAATGTAAACACTTTTATTTTGTTATATTATTTTCATTAAATTATCAAAATTTTAATCTTTGTGTTTATGAAAATATATAAGTATGTAGTGGTTTTTCAGTTTAAAAGATCTTGTATATCAAATTCATTGTGTAAAGAATAAAAATTTTCTATTGATGTATTTTCAACTAATATTTGAGCTTTAAATTTTAAATGAATGGTTTTATCAATGAATATTTTAAAATATATAATGGTAGGTAATGTACCAGTGGTTGACAATGCACCAATAATTGACTACTCAGAAAAACACAAAAATAATTTTTTTTAAAGAGGATAATCTTTCGCAAAGAGTGCGATAGATTAGCTGTTTATTACATCTTATCTATTGCACCCTATCGTCTTTAAAAACCTTAAATTTTATATTTTTCTGAGAAGTGGTCAACTACCAGTACACGGTCAATACTAGTGTGGTTATTTTATAATAACTTTGAGATTTTTATAAAAAGCTCTAAAAATTCCCAAGTTTACTATGAAACCCAATTCATATACATTTTCTATAATAATGATATTTGACAATTTGAGCCATCACTTATGAAAGTTTATACAAATTAATTAATAAATACGACATTATTAGATCATGTAATACCCATCAAAACGAATAAATTGAAAACGTTTTTAATAATTTCTATCTCCAAAACAAAACTTCATTTACAACCCCCCATCGATTATGGCATTCCAACTCTGACGCACTTTACATATTCGAACCGCTTCGAAACCGCCATAAAATGTAAATTTGAGCCATTACCATTCGAAAATATCCTCACCACTACATCACCGTATTAAATTCGTATAAAAATGAAACGACATCGCGTGGTACGAACCAATGAGGCCTTCCTTCTCCACCATCTTGCCCCATTCTTCGTCGCTGTTGATTTCGGTCTGGAGCTGAAGCTGGGTTCCTTTCTTCCCTGCGGTCATTTTCAGCTATTTCATTTGGGAATTTGCAAATTGGGGATGATATGGAGGCTCAGGGGTTGGATGGGTGACTGTTTATTGCGGTCGTCATGGTGCGGTCGAAGATTGGTGTTTTTGTTTGTGGGGGATGTTTGATGAATGTTTTGATGAATTGTTTATTTTTGGTGAAAAATAATCGTTTTTTGTATAATTTTATTGGTGTATTTTTGTTTTAAGATATTTTTATAGTTAAAAAATCAGTGGTGGATTTATTTTATTAAGGGCTGGAAGCGTCAAAAAATTTTGAGGGCCTCATTACATAGGATCGGGTTTTAAATGTACCCTCCTTTTCCTCGTTACATAAAAATCATTGAAATTCAAAAAAAAGTAAAGCCGAAGATGAAAATTTTATCTTTTATTATAATATGATTAGTTGATTTCATAAAATAAAGAACAAATGGGTGATTTTAGAAAATTTGCACAAAAGTGCAAACAAACGTCTTTTTATCTTTAGAGAGTAATTCAAATTTAAGGATTCCTATTGAATTGATATAAAAAACTACAATAATTCATCAAAAATCTATTTTCTGAAAATGTTATGGGCCACGAGGCGAGAACCTCTCTTGCCTATAGCTAAATCCGCCACTGCATAAAATGTATTATTTTATAAAAAAATTTATGGAGTGAATGTTTATATGGAAAGGCAATAACTGAAATAAAAAATATGTTTCAGAAATGACCTTCGAAGTGCATAGAAACGTAAATTTCTCTACCAATACAAAAATCGAATTCAAAAATAGATCTGACAATGAGTGTGATCTGTGAGTCTTCAAAAGCAATTCACAATCTTTAAAATACCATAAAATAATTGATTTATATGAATTTTTTATATCTTCATCAACTTATCGATTGTAAAACATCAACATTTTACAAATTACAAAGATAATTAGTAAAATAATATGTTTTTATACATTGATACTAAGCAATAAAAATATCCGAATATACTCGCGTGAACCTAACCCAAGTATCGGAAATATTTTTGCGAATTTCTCACCCAACCTAACCCAACTTGTCGTTGTATGATGAATAAATTCGCGTGAACCTAACCCAAGTATTGGAAATATTTTTGCGAATTTCTCACTAAACGTAACCCAACATGTCGTCGCACGATGAATAAATTCGGGTAAACCTAACCCAAGTATCGGAAATATTTTTGCGAATTTCTCACCCAACCTAACCCAACTTGTCGTCGCACGATGAATAAATTCGCGTAAACCTAACCCAAGTATCGGAAATATATTTGCGAATTTCTCACCGAACCTAACCCAACTTGTCGTTGTATGATGAATAAATTCGCGCGAACCTAACCCAAGTATCGGAAATATTTTTGCGAATTTCTCACCCAACCTACCTCAACTTGTCGTTGTATGATGAATATATTCGCGTAAACCTAACCCAAGTATAGGAAATATTCTTGCGAATTTCTCACTAAACGTTACACAACCTGTCGTTTATTATAATATTTCCAATAATCTAAAACACATAAAGATTTTTTTTATAATCAGCATTTGCTGATTATAAAAAAATATTAAATTATAATTATTTAATTATTATTATAAATATTCAAAAATTAATTTGAAAACAATCGGTTTTTTTATTTTTCATTGAGGCCACGAATTATTTGGAAATAGGAAAATTATTGGCACATTAATCAAAAAGTTTATGAACCACTGTTATATATTTATAAAGATTTTATATTTAACGAAAAAAATCTTTAAAATTTAACAAATTAAATTAATTCTGAAAACTCGCCCCCCCCCAGTGAAAAATTCCTGGATCCGTCGCTGGTTCAATGTGGAATTCTTTTAACACAAAAAAAATCGATCCCTTCAGTTTCATACGTTTTCCACCATAAAAAAAATCAAATTGAAAACTATCGAAGTTCATCTAATAATAAAACGTGAACAAGTTTAGTGAACACACGGTAGCGTGTACAGTTAACCAGATCACTCAGATTTCTCGGATCGTCGATATTCAATTAAAGTTTTGCGTGCTCTCGAATATTAACCGAACAAACATTATGGCCGCGGCTAAAAAGGCAATCAATTTCGGATTTATTACCTCGTACCAGAAGCGAGGCTTTTTCTGTACGAACGAAAAAAAAAATCGTAAAGCTCGGTCGGATGTAGAGCTTTTTTCGATGCGCACTTTCGGTCTGTTCAAAATAAGCTCGAGGATTTCGGAAATTGTTTTCTGGTGCATTTGGAGGTTTCTAAATTTAGTCGGTGTTTGCGGAATATTTTGATTGGTGTTGGGGTTTTAAAATTATTTGTTTCGAAGGCTTTTGTGTTCGATGATCGTATGCTTTCGCTGTTCGAAAGTCACGCGAATTCGTTGGACGGTACTCGTAAATTTTGGTATGAAAGTTATTATTGCATTTTTTGAAATTCAGTTCATTGATTTTTATGTTTAGAACGCTGCAATAATTTTCTGCTTATTGCAATTGGAAATTTTTTATAATGTGTTTTTTTCCGATTTAGGAAAATTCGGCAAAAGAAAATTTTATTTAAAAAAAAATTACATAAGGTTTCAGTACATATATTATATTTTATATTCCAGATACCAAAATTAAAAATATTAAATGATTTAAATGGAAATTCAAAACTTTTTTGCGTTTATTGATAGAATTCGATTATTATGTATGAGTTCTTAAATAAAAATTTTGTCGCAATATACAAAAATAAGTTTTTAAATGGAATAAAATACAAAATCAATTAAAATAATTCATCTAATTATCTATACATAAACAAAAAACTTTAAACCATCATCAAACATAAACTTCTTCCAAAATTTACAAACAATCATCTCGAAAAAATACCACAAATATTTTTAAACGACTAATTAAAAACTATACTTACTCGCTAACTTCATATCAATTAATCCTCTCTAACTTCAAAAATCCAAAATGAAATCCAACCCCACTTGAGATAAGACCACCATTCGATACAAAAGCTAACGAGATACTGACGTTCTTGTTCGTCCCACGAACGAACGAAACAATCGATAACATAGTTAACAAATTAACTTTTAATGCACGAAATCTGCTGTTCTACATTATTATAATTCTCTGTATATGTATAATATATACACCTATGAAATTTCATATAAAATAATTTGTTCGTGAGGAACTGAGGAAGATTTAACTGTTATTTATATTTTATGAGCGCGATACACAAACACGAGAATCGTCAATTGTTAGAATAGTATCACGACTTTTTTTATTGTTTTTATTATGATTCGTTTGTATGATATTCAATTTGTAATATAGAAATGATTTTATATGTATTTTATTATGAAAAAATATATTGTAGACCCAAAACTCTTTTTGCGCGGTTCCGAAATAACACAGTTTCAAAAAAAAAAGAACTGATTATTTTTTACATTGTTTTTGTACTTTAACGCGGTATAAAAATAAAAAAAAAATATTTATTATTATGCCACAATGGTAAGATCTGGAGCATATCAGTATAAAATTATAGTTATTGAATGAAAATTTATGATGTTTTTTGATGATTTCACAAGGAAAATTTTTGTCAAATTACAAATTTTTTCGTAAAGTTTGTTTGGATGGAAGATCTACTCCAATATACTGATGAAATCTATCTTCAATTTTTCAAGCTTTTTATTATATTATATGTTCACCATACATTTTTTTTACATTGTAGCCTCTGGAATGTATCCCCGTGTAAATAGGGACTTGGATATACAATACATTTATGATATTTATATAATACATGCAAAATGGTAATAAATTTAAATATTAATAATTTAAATGATGTATATTATACCTGAAAATGATATTTTAAACAAATTGCATCAAATTTAAGTTGAATATTATAAAAAATATCCAAAAATCAAAGTTAGTTCGTTATGTTGCGCAGTGTCCTCGTATGCATGGCGTGCCGAAGCAAACGACGTTGTTTAGCGTTTCCCATGACGTAAAAAATGTTTTTGTATAAAAATTGACACGACACATTATTATTATTTCGTTCGGAAAAGCCGGGAAAAACTTGGGCCTGCAAATACGCGTGTCTTTCGAAAGTTTCCGTTCCGGCCGATTTCCGTGGGCGCAATTAAAAAAGTTTTCCCATAGATCATAACCGAGCGAAAAACGAACCCGATTTTCCATGGAAAATTCAAGCTTTTCCGATTCCGTCTCATTACGTTTTTTGACAGGCGATGTCATTTTTGAATGAAACTCGTTTTAATTTCGCGAATCACGAATTCAACTTCGCGTTGCACAATTTTCAGTTTTGCATTATTATTCGAATCGATATTATTTTAAAGTCGAATACGTTTTTTTATTACATTCAGAAATTTTATAGACGAATGTAATGAATTATTATACGTGCGTGACGTTTCTGGGATTCCGTCACGAATGCTCTTTCGATTTTTTTTTCAATATTAATTTATAACTCTTATATTCAAATTATGCGAACGAAAAACATAATACGTTCGAATCGAAATCGAAAATATTAATCAGCATAAAAACGACCAGATGACACGCCATACATAATATATCGCAATGATTCGTCAAACAATCTAAAAAAAGTCTTAGGCCTTGTGTAGCGATGTGTGCTTTCTTATTAGTATGCCAATGTTCGCTTTTGAATAATACATTTATTTGAAAATAATACATTTAGCGGACATTATGCGCCATTGGAACAACCCTCACGCATTATACGCCTTGCATTATAAACACGAAACGTTTCCTTTTCCGTCGTTTATTGATTTATTATAATAATATGGATTAATGTTCACGCCAAATCGCGATTAGGATAGAAATAGAGCCTTATCCGTTGCTGGGATTTATTTTTATTTTTATGTACAATTCGCTATAAATCATTCGGTTATTTTCTGCGACATAAGGAATGGTAAATTTTACGATTGCGTCATAAAGCTTTCGACTGTTTTGTGTCTAGATGTAACGATTCTTTAAAGGAATAAATGTACAGTTTTGGTATAATGCAAGTTTATTTCCTTTTAACGATTGCTAAATTATAAGATTGACTTCTGGACATTTTTTATGGCTCTTCATCGGTGCATAAAACGGCCAATCTTTATGTACAACTAATAAATCTAAATTTTCATTTAACAATGCTATTATGTTGTCTAAATATCTCACAACTTCAAGTTCTTCAGATAATTGTTTGGTTTGAGCTATCAAGTAACATACTCTTTTATCGTCTTCCTAAATTTATTACAATAATCAATTAAACACTTAGTTATATTTTGATAAAATTAAATAAAAAATATACTCACTTGTAAACCATCTTGAATTTCCATCAAATCTTCTTTTAATTCTTTCATTTCTTCAATCATAGAATAAACTTTATTTTCTATTATTTTAGAAGACTCTACATCAGTATAATCGAAATCTTCGCCATCTTCTTCTATAGCCAAAGCTAATTTTGCTAATTTATCTCTATTGGCAGCACGCACAATCATATTTCTTTGCACGAAACTTCTCAAAATAGCCTTCTTCGATTCTAAAGACTTATTTCTAGCCATAGTGTTTCCAGAAAGAGAAGACAAAGGTCTCGAATAGCTTCCATAATCTGAAAACATCATAGATTTCGGAGTGTGACTCCTTAACCGAAATCTTTCAGCTTGTTTCAATTCGTCCGACAAACATTGAGCATATTGTTCTCCAGGATTAGGCACTGAAGTTTGTCTTTGAAGAATCCTTTTAGGTATCCGTTCATCTTCTTCAATACTGCACGATCTGAGTAAATTCCTCAAATACGGAGTTTTTTCAGGTGTGATCGGCGGAGATAAATACCTAGAAGCGTCATCGGAAAACATCGAAAATGAAGGACTTGGTGTGAAATTTACACTATTCAAAAATTGAAGATAATCATCCAAACAAGACGCATTAGTCCTTCGAAGAGCTTCCATGTTCTGTGGACTCAATCCTGTTGGTTTTATTATAGCTTTCAAATCTTCAGCATACAGCATTTCATCGTCGATGAGGCTCATTATTTTTTCTTTATGTATCACAGATTTGTCAATTTCGAATTTAGGTATTATTTTCCGTTTCTTTGGTGTCATATTTATATCTCCAGAAGGTGAATACATGCGAATAGGAGCATTGCTCGGAGCGAGGACTTTGTAATTCTTATATTTCACATTACCTTCAGGAGTCGACATTCTGTCGTAATAACTTTCTATCTTTGCAATTTCTATATTGTCCAAATCTTCGTCGTTCCATATCATAATAGAGGGGCTCTTCGTTTCGTACATTTTCGATTCCTTTTCCTTTTTCTGCTTGAGTAAAACGTTGTCGTATATGTCCGTCTTCAACCAATTTTCTATACTATCCTCGTTACATTCTTCACCAAAATACGATTCCATTGTATCCGATATTTTCACTAGCACTGGCTCAAATTTAAACCTTCATCAGATCAAATGCACCGTGAAGGATTATCGTAACACGTCAGCTTCAACTTAAGTCAAGTTCAACACTACATCATCGACTTAAACGTATTAAATGAAACCGAACTATTTTCAATTAACTTATACAATTTTCAAACTATTATACCCACCAGACGGTCTGCAATCGAATGACATTACTAGATTCAAAAGGGTTTTGAAATACGCATAGAATTTCTATGTCTTCTCTCGTTATATGTACGAGTGATATTGAACATGCAAATTGGATTTGATTTTTAAAAGTGCATTGTTTTTTTTATATCTGATAAATTAATAAATAAACTTTGGAATCGATTGAACAAAAGCGACCATTTTGATCATTTTATGATATAAATTTATTGTCGATTCGTTCGATCTTTGATATTTTTTTTTATATGAAAGATAACACGGCTTAAACTGCAATCATCGTGCATAATATTTGTGGAATTTTATCACGTTCGATAAAAAGGTGTTCTAATCGTTATCGATTGATTACTGATGCTGAGACCTTTATCGTTTCGATAATGAAATATATAGTAATATTTCTAATGATAGTAATATCGGAGTATTGCTCGAATGCTTGGGACTGTGTTACTTAGAAAATTCGAATGAACACAACAGTATTCGAGCCCTCTCCGGTTAGGATAATTTTTTGTTTTTATCTAAAAAGATTTGGCCAGGGCCAAAAGAAATTTATGACTAATTTCTTTATCGCGAGATGAGTAATTGAGTAAAAACGCATTTGATTATTGGTGATTTACGATTTTTATTCGATTGGTTTTGGACGTGTTTTTTTGGGCGCGCTCTTTTGACTTGCGCTGAGGCATTTTAACTTATCGGTTGTTTTCTGTTGTTAAATGTTCTTTCTGTGTTTATTGTGTTTTATGGGTTTATAAAATGTAACTCATTTGTGTTGGATCAATAAATATATTTACGACCTAACTTTATTGTTAATAGTTTTCATTTTGAATCGTTAAAAGTTATTTTTTCACCTAAAATAGAAATTTAAAAATTATATAATATTTGAATGGTTTTTATTAAATTAAAAAATATTATTTTAAAATGTAATTGTTATAAAATAATCTTTTTTTCATAGTAAATTATTTTTTATTAGGAAGGTATAATCATATTTGCAAATTTTCTGGATATAAAATAATAATTATATATGTATTTTAATTATCAATTAAAATATTTTTAATTAATTCACATAACAAAATTATAAATTAAATAGAAAATATTGAAACCTGTCGACGAATTTTCAAACTATTTTTATAATCGGAAAATTGTACTTGGACACTTTTTTCGATTACGTATAGATGGACGCTTTTCTTTTCCTGAAACGTTATTTTACAAATTTGAAAAAAAATTAAAATAAACCACGCATAAATAAAATGTATTTGATAAATCAAATACACTTTTTCTTGTTTGGAAATTATTTTAAAAAGAAAAAAAATGTTTTTTATAGGAATGTTTTAAGGATAATATAAAGTGTAATTACACATTTTATTAACTGAATTTATTTTAAAATTATTTCCGAAAATATTGATATTGAAATTCAATTCGTAGTTCAAGAAAAACCTGTTAAAACATTTTTTTATTTTAATATTGAAAATGAAAATATGATATTTTACTCATCCCGAATAAGAAAATCTCTCATTTCTCCTTTTTAAATTCACCCTCTTTTTTACCACTGTAACTCAACTAGCTAAAGTTATATAATATGTTACAAATACAGAAAATGTACGAACACCTTATTTACATTCATAGAAAATTTTACATTTATATAAGCAAACGTCAAATCAACTTTTCCGAAAAAGGAAAAATCCGACTGAAGAATTTTCAGAGCAGAGAACTATTTTTAAAACCTATAATTTCATCATATACTTTGTCTGTGCGTATGAACCATTAAAATATCGTTATTTGTCGTTCATATGTTTGTTTTAGTTATTGCACGGTAACAACTCACTGACAGCAGTTAAAAATCTTTCTAGTGAATTAAAATCTTTGTAAATAAAGATCATTACAATTTTATTTATTTCACGATCTTTACATTAATTTCCTATGTTTTTCCAAATAGAAAATGAATGTTAAGTGCATCAAAAGAACTCAATAATTTAATCACCAACAACAGATTTTCATAACATGAATTTACAGCCATCTAATGCTGAAAAATAATCTATTATAAAAGACGTTTTAAGCAGTGGCGTGCAGTCCATAGTCTTAAGTATAATATTTAAGGAAAAATTATTTTATACAAAACGTGTTTGTTTTCATATTTTGAAACCGTATTACTTTTAATTAAATAAAAAATTTATTATTTATTTTAATACATCAAAAATATTATATCTGATCGTTACTATGGATATCAAAACGAAAACGATTTAATTTGGATTATGTGCGCAGCTTCGATTGTGAACGCAACTGTAACAAATCTGAATATAATTACAACAGATGTGCAATTGTATTATACACAACCATACAAAATGCATATATTCACAATGAAATCGATTGAAACAATTTAAAAACACTCTAGTTTCGTTAAGCGAATAGTAGCTCGGTCAGTAGATAAATAAAATCGTAACTAAACTTTTCTTAGAGTTGAAATATATCGAAAAGTTCATGAATTATGACGATGAGACATTAAAGATCCTAAACAACTATTCTTTTTACAATTCAAATCGAATGTCAATCTGCAAATGGTCGAATACCGGGCGAGTTATGGCCGACGGTCAAAGTGTGGGTTTTTGGCGGGAAAAACGTTGAAGTTACAGTAGTTATTTTGTGCATGGTTTTTGATTGCAAAAATGACGGTTGATAACGTGTAATATAACAAACAATTTGTCAAATGTTTTAAAAACTTTTCCGGAACTTAACCATTGCACGATATTGTAATACATAAATACGTTATTGTATGTTGGATTCACTTAATTTAATAATTCAGAAAATTAATTAGGTTTTTCATCCCTGCTCCAGACATTGAGAGCTGCTATTCAAAAAATAATTTTGATACGGATATCAAATGTTGTTCAAATTTCACAAACAACGCAATTTTTTCATGTAAAACGCAATTACGTAAATTTCGCGTGATATATAAACTAGTAAAAAAAATCATTATTAAACACAAAGAAAAATCATTTTCGGATAACGAATTTTCAAATTTCACAAAAAACGCACGTATTTTTACATCTTACATGGGAATTTCACAAAAAAACACAAGCACTTTTGCACTTTTCATACAAAAAGCAACTACACAAACATCTCATAACACACAAACCAATAAAAAGCATCTTCAAACTCTCCGCCGACCAAACGTCAAAAACCGGCGCCGATTTCCATACCCTGCATCAACTACAAAGTCACTGAAAGTAATCATTCTCGGAGATTTGCCATTGAAAAATCATTTTCAGATTTCAAATTTTCAAATTTCACCCTTAACGCAAGTTTTTTTGCGCTTTTCCTACAAAACACAACTACCCAAACATCGAACAACACGCGAACCATAAAAAAACATCATCAAACACAATTCGAACTCTCCGCCGACCAATCGTCAAAAACGGGCGCTGATTTCCATACCCTGCATCGACTACAAAGTCACTGAAGACGACCATATTCGAAGAGTTGTCATTCGAAAAATAATTTTGAGATGCCAAATGTTAAAATTTCACCCAAAACGCAAGTTTTTTGCGCTTTTCACGCAAAACGCAACTACCCAAACATCGAAAAACACCCGAACCATAAAAAAACATCATCAAACACAATTCGAACTCTCCGCCGACCAATCGTCAAAAACGGGCGCCGATTTCCATATCCTGCATCGATTACAAAGTCACTAAAGACGACTATACTCGGAGATTTTCCATTGAAAAATTATTTTCAGATGTCGAATTTTCAAATTTCAAAGTCACTGAAGACGACCATACTCGAAGAGTTGTCATTCGAAAAATAATTTTGAGATGCCAAATGTTAAAATTTCACCCAAAACGCAAGTTCTTTGCGCTTTTCACGTAAAACGCAACTAACCAAACATCGAACAACACGCGAACCATAAAAAAACATCATCAAACACAATTCGAACTCTCGCCGACCAATCCATAAAATCGACTACAAAGTCATCAAGACGACCATATTCAAGAGTTGTCATTCGCCGACCAAATGTTAAAATTTCAAAAACGCAAGGCGCTTTCACGCAAAACGCAACTTTCGAAAAAACACCCGAACCATAAAAAAACATCATCAAACACAATTCAAACTCTCCGCCGACCAATCGTCAAAAACGGGCGCCGATTTCCATACCCTGCATCGACTACAAAGTCACTAAAGACGACCATATTCGAAGAGTTGTCATTCGAAAAATAATTTTCAGTCGTAAAATGTTAAAATTTCACCAAAATCGCAAGTTTTTCGCGCTCTTCGCGTAAAACGCAACTACCCAAACATCGCGCAAACCACCATCGAACTCCGCAACGTCAAAATCCGGCGCCGCCATCCACACCCGCGCCGCCCCAACGTCACAAAAGGCGACCATAGACAGCGCCGCCGCCTCCCCCGGCATCACCCGCGCGCGTCAGAGTGGGGGACGCCTCGGGGGTATAAAAGCGGCGCCCGCACTGCGCATGTGCCCATCCGCTGTCGCTCGTTACTTCACTACGGACCGGCGGGCGCGCCGCACCGGCCGCGCCCACGCCTTCGCCCCCTGGGCGCCGCGCGCCTCCGCCCCCGTTACATAAGGGGGGGGCCCCAGTGAGTCCCCATGTCCGTGCGCGTGTGGCCCATGGTGGCGCGTGAGATGGCCGCCGGTTCGAGGGGCCCCGGCCCCGGCGAGGGCGCGCAGACGCCGGGGAGACCGCACGCCGCCGTCGCCGCCGCCGCCGTCGCCCTCTTCTTCTTTGCCGTCGCTGTGCAGGGGGCGCAGGCCGAGAAGAGCAAATTCTGTAAGTCCAGACACTCTATGGGGACGCTGCCCTCGAGGGTGGCGCTTTTAGAGCTTTTTTTTTAGGTTAGGGGCTTCTATCGGGAGACGCTTTTCTTTTCTTTTGTTTTGTCGATATTGGGAAATTTTTTTGTGTATGTGGACTTCGGTGGTCTGAGGATACGAATGATGCCAAGCATGCTCTGAATATTTATTGAGAAATAACAAACAACCAAACCTACGCCTCAGAGCAAGTTAATAAAAAAGCTAATAAAAATTTATTGAAAAATAACAAATAACCAAACCTACACCTTAGAGTAAGTTAGCCTCCTCATTACTGACTTTTTTTTTCATTAAAAAAAAATTTTTTTCATTTCGTTTTTTATAGCATTGAAGATGCATAAAAGTTTTTTTTTTTTATGAATTGTTTATCTATCTAAGGGCCGATCTTTCGATTGTCGGTTAAGAGTTATTCTCGGAATAAGCCTTTTAGTTTTATGGTTATTCATGGCCGGTCACGGATAAAGTCACGTATAAAGTCACGGACAACTATAACCGTGACTGTCCGTGACTTTATCCGTGACCGGCCGCGAATAACCATAAAACTAAAAGGCTTATTCCGAGAATAACTCTAACCGACGATTGAAAGATCGGCCCTAAATCACATAATAATGACTAATTATTTGAAAATAAAAAATACTGCTGACCAAATTTACGTTCTAATGTACATTCGTGTTTGATGTCAAATTATGATATGATACATTACAACATACAATGAAATTTTGGTTTCAATCGATAAAAGCAGTCTTCTTTTTTAAGATTGCACCATAATAATGTTATGTGTGTGGATTTTTAATAACAAAATATTGAAAATAAAACGTTACTTATCGCGACGTCATTGAGATGTCAAGCAAAACTGGCATATAACAAAAATTTGGCGCCCTATATTTAGAAACAGACAAAATTAAACGAAATAACATAGTTTACACAATAATTTACAAAAAAAACCGATAAAAATAAATCTAAAATAGCTTCAAAAAACGGTAACAAAGTCTATGTACATTGCAATGTGCACAGGGCTTGAGGAGGTTAATAAAAATCTTTAAAATAAAAAGCTTGAAAAAATAATACATACGTTTGATGCGGTTGAGTTTTGTTGTGCAAGTTGACTTTGGTGGTTTGAGGATGCGGTTGATGTACAGCAGGTATCGGCAAACTCCGGTTATCCGCCGTTTTCAATCCGGGCTAATATTGTTTTCAAAAAAATTAGAAATTTAAATAACTATTTGAGATCGGCTAGATTTAACTTTTTAAAATTTTGAGCCTGTTTTTTGTTGGTCTTTGAGTAGAATTGCCCATATGAAATCAACAAATTCGTTACCCGGTCTTTTCCAAAAAAAGTTTGTCGATCCCTGATGTACAGCGTGCTTTGAATTTTTATTGAAAAATCGTTTATTTAAAGAAAAAATAAATACTTTTGATGCGGTTGAGTTTTGTTGTGTAGGTGGATATCAGTTGTTTGAGGATGCAGTAGATGTAAATCATGCCTTGAATATCTATTGAAAATATTTATTAAAAAAATATGACACGTTCCTAATGATTTTTGTATAAAAGAGCACAAAATTTGATATTTTTTTTATATCGAATGTTAATTTTTTGACAGCATGTTATAGTGAAAAACTTACTACTCACCATTTGTGGACGAAATTCGATTCAAAGATAAAAAAGACGCTTTTTACAATTTTCTTACATTATATTATACCATTAATTTTCTTATTATGTATGTATAATACATTATTTGTATTGAGTAATATCCAAATTTTCAATATCGGTGTACGGAAAATATAAAGAAAATCTCGGAAAAATCAAACATTGACTCGTTTTTCACATGCAAAAATATGTTATCAGATTCGATGTTACGTTTTGTTTTGTTATTATAATTTTTCTGCAAAAATTACGTTTGAATTCCCTTTTTAAGGATCGTTTTTCATAAGATATCCGATTTTTCGATATGAATGATTGGAAAATTTAAAGAAAAGTTCGGAAAAATCAACTATTCATTGTACGCATTTTCGCATACAAGAACATGTTATCAGATTCAGTGTTACGTTTCATCCTGTTATAATATTTTTTTTGCAAAATTTTCAGCGTATGCTGCGCGTTATCGTATTATGAAATATCGCTGAAAAATCCGCTTAGCATCAACCGTGCGCAGATTAACCCTTTAATGCCAGACATTCATGAAGCTTTTGCCATTCCACTTTCGAACAAATAGGATTATACGTAACAAGTGTTACGCGCGCGAATTCACCTATGTATGAAAACTCCCTGCGTTTCGAAAGGGGAGAAAATTAGCGAAAAATGAACAGACTTTCCCTTTGTCTCTCGCCGATATAATTTTTCGTTCGTTTGTGAAACTTTTTCAAACGGTAGAGCTGTCTTTAATCCAACAGGTGAAATAATAGTTGTCGGAACTGTCGAATATAAATGTGTGAAAAGTTACTAAAAGTTTTCTAATAGTTTTTCACAATAGAAAATTTAAAAAGTAAGGTTATTGAACCTATTTTATCAAGATTAAGATTAAGCAATAGTAAATATGTGATATAAAAATAATTTTAGGACATTTTCGCTTAAAAAAATACAAATACATTCATTTTATATTTTGAAATATCTTATCTTCGTAACCAATATTGATACAATTTTTCATCGATATATCGTTATTTTTAAATTCTATTGCATTTTTTTTAAATTTGTATATCATCGCTATGTATAAAACATTTTATAAAACGAATCTTTGTTTGTATAAAAGATCAGATGAGTATAATGTAAGTACCGATGATTGATGAATGTTGCGAGAAAGTCTTGTATTTCGCAAACTCTTCGATGGATCTGCAAATTTTAATTTTATTATAATGGAGAACAATAGGAACATCTTTCAGATAGTTAATCTTAAAATTTAAAATGTTTTTTTGATAAATTTAAAAATAAATACGTATATAATTTTTTTTTGAACCAATAACTATACCTAAAATGCATTTTAGACCAAAATTCCAAATGATTTATATCATATATGTATTTTTTTTACTCATATCGATAAAAAAGTACTACAAACCAATAAGAACATTTTTTAAATAGTTATTCCTAAAATTCCAAATGTTTTTTTAATAAATTAAAAATTATATACATATATGTATATATATAATTTTTTTGAACCTATCTCTGAAATGCATCTTAGACCAACTTTCCAAATTATTTATCTAGTATATACATTTTTTCGCTTATATCTGCCAAAAAGCACTACAAACCCTTTGTCCATCGACTTCGGTGTCACCTGCATCCAACTTTCTCGAAACGAACTCGGGCTAAAGACGACGAGAAGTTTTTCAATCTGTCTGAAATAGTAGTGCTCGGGCATTATTTCCAAATGGACATTCTCAGCTCGTTTTTCGTCAGAGGAAAACTTCGGGGGATGATCGGCGGGCGTTTTCATTTCGAAATTTCACGGATTCGTCCTTAAAACGAGTGTACATGGCGTTTGTGTGCTTCGTTGTGCGACGAAACTTTCGTAATCAATTTCGAACAGTTTAAAATCTCGAATTCGTTTTTATTGTAGTAGATATGGAATTTGGAATTTCGTTATTTTTTTTATTTAGATTCATCAAATTTTTAATAAATTTTCTTAGGAAGGAAGATATGGGTGTAAACTTGTATTGGTGTTTGAATATGCAAAAACGCTTACGAGGCTTCACCTAAAGTCTAATGTTAGTAAAGGTTAAAATGAGTCAACGTATACTCGATATTCTCACAGTATTCACTTTTAATACGTTTAAAATTCAGTATGTATATGTGACGCTATGTTTATGTAATTGCTTTGTCCATGAATGAAGCAAAAAATCTTACATTGTCTATGAAATTTAGCATCTGGTTGTATGTAGATGCATCATTTAACGTCATTTGACAGTTGATGTGTCTCACAACATACTTGTGAAAGGCATTCTGATTCCTTTGACACGTCTGATACTCAGTAAAAATATTTGCAAATTTTGTCACGTGAACGAAGTAAAGAATTTTGTTTTGCCTATGAAAGTTTACATCTGATTGTGTATAGGCATCGTCTAGCGTAGGCGCATTATTTAACGTCATCTAACAAATATGACAGTTGACGTGTCTTACAACATACTCATGAAATGCATTTAAATTACTTTGGTATGCCTTATACTCAGTAAAAATATTTAGAAATTTTTACGTGAGCGAAAAAAGAATTATCACCACTTTCGTAAGGCACGTCAACTGTCATATTTGACAGAAGACGCTAAACGATATACCTATAATGCGTTTACACTAAATTCCGCATACACACCACCAGATATTATTAAATTTCACAGACAAAGCAAAATTCTTAACTTCGTCCACGAACGAAACGACTACACAAACACAACACGACTACACAAACACAACACGACATACACACCAAACAAATTCATAACTCTCCACACCTATACTAAATTCCGCCTATACACTACTAGATATTATTAAATTTCACAGACAAAGCAAAATTCTTCACTTCATCCACGAACGAAACGACTACACAAACACACCAAACAAATTCGTCACTCGCGACATATTACGACTCGAAAAACTCTGACACACTCCCATTGAAAAAGTATCATGCGGAATAAAATGACTCCATCCCCTCGCACGAAGGGCAAAGGGAAGGCCGCCGCCCATCCCGTCCACGAGCCGCCCTTCGCTAAATTAATTAGACGTGTCATCTCCAGAAGCGAGTTTCGATTCAAAAGAAACGCCATGGGGTGTTGTCCCGGGCGCAGGACACCCCATAGGGTTGAACGCTCCTCTGGCATAAATATGTATGGGCCTGTTGCGACACGCGCCCTTATCGGCTCCTCGCCACCCCATACGGCCCCGCGAAGGGCCACTGTGGCCCCGAGGGTTGGAGGGGTGCGATCGCGACCCACATGTTGCGAAACGGTGCAAAATGCGCGCACGGATCGGCACATTCTGCGTGGTCGTAAAATCGAATATGCTTTTGAGGGTCGGAGCAGTTTCGGCAAGTTCGGATTGTGGTCGGTTTCTTAATCGATGGGATATGTTGGATTGGGATTTGGGAAATTTGAATAGCTTTTTTTGGAATAAAGTGGAATTCGTTTTTGTGGAAATTCGATTTGAAGTTTTTGCGATTAGATTTTTTTTTTTTGTAATTTTTAGATCTTTGTAAATTTTCATTGAATAGATATTTTTTAATTATTTATTTGTGAGTTCAATCTTTGATCAGTTTTTGTCATCGTCTAAAAATCCTTTTTTTGCTTCAAAATATTTTCTAAAACTAATTTCAGAAGCTGTTAAGTTGATTTTCTTATTTTTGATCAACAGTCTTTTGAATGGCTCTTATTAAAGTCCGAAAATTAGAAGTTTTTATGATAGATTAAAGAATTTACTATAGTTAAATCAAAACTTGACGAAAATTCCTTTTAAAATATAATAATTATTTTATTGAATATAAAATTATATAATATTTATTTGAAAAAAAAAATACAAATAACGTCATCCATAACGCCTTGGCGGGTCATCTTTGGCATAGGTCCGCTATCATTTGATAGTGAATTATAATTTTAAATGTATGTTTATTATCAAAAAGTTCAATTATTTTATTAGAAATTGTGTTTCAAAATATTTTTACAACTGTTTATCTTATAAAATTTTATAAAATAAATTTTCGTATGACATCTATTGTACTTAATCTATATTTTTTATTATCGTCAACAAAAAAAATTGTGCACCGCAAAACGAAAACGTTCACGAAATTTTTTCAGACTTTTACCAAATCACAATGATAAATCCTAGAATTTGCAATCTGATCAATATTCAAACATCAAAAAGATCATCCCAAACTTCAAAAACCCTTCAAAACACACGACCCACCCTCCAAACTTCGCCACTCTTAACCAACGTCTTCTTACACTCCAAATCACGCACGTGGGGGCCCAAAATCGAAATCAAAACAGAGAGACTCACCAAATCACAATGATAAATCCTAGAATTAACAATCTAACCAATCTTCACACATAAAAAAAAACAAGATCATCTCAAACTTCAAAACACACGACCCACCCTCCAAACTTCGCCACTCTTAACCAACGTCTTCTTATACCCCAAATCACGCACGTGGGGTCCCAAACCACGCACGTGGGGCTCAAATCACGCACGTGGGGCCCAAATCACGCACGTGGGGCCCAAAATCGAAATCGAACGGCGAAAATTCGAAACAGAGAGACATCGGCCCTGTTTTCCCGGATTATGCTTGCCGCACGTTTTCCGATAATATTTGTTTGCGGTATTTCAATACGACCCACCCCGTCCATGGTGGACCGCGAAATGTGTACACAAAAAGCCTCTATGTACGACCGCCGTTTTAATGTGGATCGTGGCTTTTTTTATTTCCCCGAATGGGAAATCCCGATAAGTGAGCTTTATACGAGGGTGGTCTTTTTTTGAAAAAAATATTGTTATCCGGCTCATTTCGGGCGGTGTTAGAATGGGAATGGTCGGTGTTTTATTGTTATGTGTGTCAATTGGATATAAGTTTTTTTGTAAATTTAATCAGCTTATATCTCCGGGTAGTTCTGAACTTACGACGACTCGTACTTATGATCGAAAAATAATAATATAATATTTTTTTAAATTGATCATTTTTCAAAAATTGATTACTAAATAATGAAATGTCGTCGCTTATGGTCAATGCATTTCGGAAAATAAATATGGACTCGTTCGAATTATTTTGTCAACCGGGTTTTTCTTTCTTTTTGGAATATGTATTCTAATTTACTGAAAAATCGATCTGGTAAAATATTTTTTATATTATTGTTATATTTTTATCTGATTTTGAAAAGAATTCTGTTTAAGTCCTGGAAAATATGGTCATTCTGATATATCTAGCCTAAATGTACCGCGAAATTTCGGAGATATCGTTAGTGCCCCAGAATAAAAAAGGTTGCAGAGCACTTATGTAAAGAAACAACATAAAAAAAAATATTTTTAAAAACAGCTTTTTCCAATTTACGATTTACCTCAAAATTTTCACTTCTATCGCTTATTCCTTCAAATCAACAAAAAAAATTTAGATTATTTTTTGCCATAGTTATAATTTGGCGTTTTGTAAACTTAAATAAGTTATCGTTTGTAAAATTTTACTAAAAACAACCAATTGTAAAACAAAAAAGTTGCTGTTCCCAATATAGGAACGATGGCAAAATATGAGTTAAAAATAAAATTGATCGATTTTTTTAATATGAATTTTGTAGATTCAGGAACGTATCGAGAACTAACATACTTTCAATTATATTTAGCATTTTTTTTTCGTTTTGCAAAATATAAATACGCTCAGATTGCGATCGTTTTCTGATTTCAGATAAGTCCAAATTAAAAATTCGCTATTTAAAAACACGATCCCAATCGCGCTTAGAAAAATTCCAGTTTCGAAAAGTAAACGGCGCGTTTTAACAAGCGGCAGCGATCGAGTTTCGCACGCCCATGGAAAATCATTTCTATGGATCTCGAAGGGAAAACTTTTTCAGGCACAAGTATTATATTATAGTGGGTAACCTTTATCCGTTCCATTGGATTAGCAAGTGAGTAATTGGGCCGGCAAACTTCAGGTGAAACGGGACCCGGTATCCTTTCAGGGCGAGTTGTCCGCTCCTGGGCAACCCTTTTGGTAACTTTACTCCACTTTCTCGGTACCTTTCGCTCTCTCTATCTGCCGACTAGGTCCAGAGGTCTTATTTAAGGCTCGAAAGGACCTTGTTAACGCGCGAATAAATATTTTTGCCCGGTTGGGCTCCATTTGCAGAGATTTCGGGTCGCCTTCACGAGTTTCCGAGTTGAATTTAATCGATCCTCTGATAAGAGAGTGCGCATATTTTTTGGAATTCCTTTCAGATCGGATGATGATCTGTTGATAAGTGTTGAAAAAAAATATAAGCCCGGTATGGGCTCGAATGCTAGTAATTTATTTACGTTTCATGGATTAGCTTTCGAGCCAAGACCTGGGTGAGAACAAGTGTGTTATTTTGCTATTATATTTTTTAATTTTATCGGTTCGTGATAAAGATAGATAAAATTGCATCAGTAATTAAAATTATAGGTGACCTCATCATGAAACATGATAATTTTTTTTTATCGAATTTGCGTCAAGATTGTATAATGTAATAAAATATGATAAGAATTGAATAACGATTCGATTATGATCAATACCTTGTTTTTATGAAAATGAGAGCAAGTTTTATATTAATTTTATAATCAAAATCACACTAGAGTTAATTTTTGGGTGATACCTTATATTTTTGCAGTGAAAAATCTAAGAAAACAAAATAAAGTCTTATGTAAAAGGAAATGATTGTAAAAAATACTAAAAAAAAAGATTTATCAACCTCAAAAATTTACAATTGCTAGCCCAAATCTTTCGTGTGAAGCAAAATTTTTTGGGTAATGTGCATTTTTCACTAGGTCTTATTTTCGGGATTTATATTTAAAAAATCTTCGAAAATTATAGTAGGGCTTACTTTTGTAGTAGATTGTATTTTCAAAGAAATACAGTATGAAGATTATATTATGGTTTTTTATGATTATAATTTTTGCTAAAACATTTAGATTTTTTCAGTTGAATTATTTCTCATTGTTATTATTATTATTATTATTATTATTATTATTATTATTATTATTATTATTATTATTACGATTATTATTATTATTATTATTATTGTTGTTGTTGTTATTATCATTATCATCATCATCATCATCATCATCATCATCATTATTATTATTATTATTATTATTATTATTATTATTGTTGTTGTTGTTGTTATTATCATTATCATTATTATTATTATTATCGACGATACGTTATAAAAAATACATATAATATTAAACAACGCTCAAAGCAACATATCGTCGTCACATGCAACACCGCATACATACGAAATGTTCCTTTTCGCGAAATCGCCCAGATTTATTCATGAGTCCTTATTTACGGAACATGCGCCTCGTATCGAAACGGCTCGACGAGAAATCCCGAGATGACGTTTTGAAATTCAAATTTTCCCTACGCTCCCGATAATAAGGCCCCGACTTCAAACCCTGGGGAAGCTTCACCGAAACGTTGCATTTCCCGATTTTCACCAGCGAATTTCTCACATCCGACTCTCGTTTCTTGCATTACAATAACGACGTGTGTAATTCGCGAAAAGGACGTAATAAAGTTCGGGAAAATGGATGTCGCGAAGCCCACCATTTCGACTCGGCTCATCAGGTCGGGCTGAGTGCTCCGATTTGTCGGGTCGTTTTCGTTGCATTTGCTTTTTACGTTTTGAATGCCTCGTTTGGTCGGGAAATATGTGAAAGTGGTCGGTATCGAAGGATATACGGCTGTTGGGGATAGCGTTTATGTGAATGGAAATATTCGAAACGGTTCCCGAACGCGATTCCCTTCGGTAAACAAATAGTGGAGTTTTATAAACGATGAAGGGATAAACTCGTCGTTTGAAAAACAAATTTAGAAGCGTTTGTGTATAATTAGCGTTAAAAATTGATAGGTTTATACATCACTGTGTGCGTTTCGTAAACATGTTCACCCTTTATATTTACGGGCGTTCAAACGCGAAAATAAACAGATCACACGGAATTCCTGACGCTCATTCAAAAGAATAACCGTGATCGGAGAAAACCTGCACTTCGAAAACATACCGATCTAGTGAGGTCAAATTTACCGTAATTTTCATTTAATGGTAGTATTTTTACAAATTATTGATTTTCCGGTAAATTAAATTTTGTATGAAAACCGAAGAAAAAAAACGTAAACCTTCGTTTGTCATTATCTTGTATTCTGTTGCAAAATAATTTAAAAAAGCTAACAAGCATAAAGCATCAACCTTATTTTTCATCGAACCATTATTTAGGTGTCGTAATTTATTACCAATTTTGTGTGACATCTTCTCAAACAATCGAATCTGAGATATATGTATATTATAATTCCGTGATAGTGGTCGTTTAATTCCGTGATAGTATACTCAATTTTGAGAAAAGCTTCGTAATATGTATTATTTTTTCGATAATAACAATATAAGTATAGGATCTTTCAATAGGAATGCTTGATTTTAAAATATACAATAAAATTTAACGATTTGCACGCGTTGTTCAGCGCTACAACCTTCCATGGTGATTTGCAGTACACCACTAAACAAATTTGACGGATAACACTTTAACAACATGGCTGCTATAACCTATCAAATTTCGAGCGTCCCTATTGAAAGACCTTTTATCTTATAAAAGATTTATCATTAACAATATTTTTTTAAAATAACTATTGATTTTATTCAAAGACTTTTCGCAGTTACATAAAAAGCAGAAGTAAATGAAACGAAGTTTTGCTCTCAATAAAAATAATTTAGATAAATTTTCCCTATATGTATATTCTTTATTTATCAGTAAATGTTAAAAAATTACCGAACTATTATTTGTCTCATTTACCGGTAAACCAGTTTACCGCTAACGCCTTCCCTAACTACCACATATATAAACAATCACTGCCGCGAAACGACTCCGAAAATGGCCGCCATTTTGATCGCGTAAAAAGCCACGTGTCCCGATTTTTCCCAAACGACACCCCTCATTTTATTAACACATTTTTTTCGCGGTCCACGTGAAAACCCGTCACGTGCTCCCACTGCCACGGATCATTACCGGTGTGTGTCGTAAATGGATGCTACGGGATGTTTATCCCGATGGAGATAATTCTGTTGATGTTGTAAAAACACGTGTGCATACACACATACGTGAATGTAGGCACATACGTGCTGTATGTATGTTTTCGTTTACGTTATGTTATGTGGGGCCCGACAGGAATAAATAACTAGCGGGATTGAGCTACCCTTCGATGTGGGGTCATTGGTGTCATCAACCTTTCTGTACTAATTTTTTTTTTTTTTGAGGAATGTGATTGGTTTGGATTGGGATTGGTATTTGAATTTTTTTATTGGGGTGATTGGTTTTGTTTTTATTTTGTGTCGTTTGGTTAGTATTTATTTTGGTTTCTGAATATAAGAAATTCGATTTGGTTGAAAATGATAGAAGAATACATCGTTGTATAATATTTTATTTAGCATACAAATTTTTTTCAAATGAAATACAAATGTTATGATATTTTAGTTGAATATCATTATAAGTATAAGCAATAGCTTTATTAGCATCATTTATTTGACACGATTTGAATATCAGAAAATAAGGTAACGACACCAGTAGTGGACCATATCTCATAAAAACATAAAAAAATATTTTTTTAAGATGATAGTCTTCCAGAAAGGACGCGATAGGTAATTTTTAATAGACTGCTTATCTATCGCAAAAATTATTGTTTTTACATATCTTTATTTTTACGTTTTTCTGTAGATGGTTAACTACAGGTGCATGATCCATCACTGGTGTTGTGACCCTATTTGAGTCAACAAATAGGGTTGAATTAACAAAAACGATTTGAACGTCAATTCAAATCGTGAAACACAAATGTTATAATGTTTTTTGAATATCAACAAATGGGGTATAGACAGCAATTATAGACCGTGTATCTGTAGTTGACTATCTCTCAAAAACCCATAAAAATTGGTATTTTTAATGATGATAATTTTTCGGAAAGGATGCGATAAATAGGCTGCTTATTAACCCATTTAAGCCTAGTGATCCGATTTCGGAACACTAGACTCGTTGCCGTTTTTTTTTTTTTACTTTTTAACATCAACAACAAATGGTTTTAGAAGTATCAATTTGGACATAGTGTTAGTGTCGCTTGCTTGTGGTTAATATTTGAACGTGCATAGACCTGTAACGACGTCATGATATATTTATAAACATTGACGTATAATATTGGACGATTTCAGCAAAGTTTTTTTCAACTTAGGTAATTATTACGTTTGCTTTTTTGGTCCTATAAATACAATTTTTGCTATTACTAATCTACTTTATATACGCTACCGTATTTTAGTCACAATATACAGAAATTATTAATATTGTCGTTATTATGGGCTTGTAAAGTTGGGTGTTCCGATTTTCAAACGCTAGGCACATAGATGACCTATTCAATGCAATGCAGCACGGTAGTGAAGAAAGTTTAGATTGATGTTTATTTATTTATTATTATTATTATTTATATATAATATTGTAAGTTACAATATTATATATTATTATAATTATTATATATTATTATAATTAACAATTATAATTTATAATTGTTTGAGTAATTGATAATTCATGTAAATGCGAATCTGAATGAACCCTATTTCACATAACTCGTGAGAACCCCGCATTTCATTCGATCTGGAGAATCGACCAACTTCTCATCGACGCCTCATCCTTTTCCGTCGACGCGAGTGAACTCGTTATCATCTGGTAACCCGACGTAGCAATACGTTATAATAACAAATAAAATAATAAATATAGTAAACTACTAAATTTAAAACATTCATACGTCAAAGAGCTCTAATATTTTTTATTTATTTTTAGTTAAAACAGGCCTTTCTCAAGATGTCGAAGGGCTTATAGTTAAATGAAATTGTGGAAATGCTAGAAACAGAAAATAATATTAGGGCAAGGACTATAATCATCGAACCGCCTGAAAACGCAACAGCGCCAATTTCGGATGAAGATTCTGGAGACAAAGATGGTGGAACGATAAATAATCTACCAGGTTCTTTACTCCGAGCACCTGCACATTTAGTCTATGATGTGATTCTAATTTCGACTTGGATAATGAAGTTACCCCTGCTTCTACTGAGCAAGAACTTCCTCGAACAAAGAAAATAAAACTCACTAAAGTTGCACGCCGATGGAAAATCACTGATTTGGACCCACGATCTCCAAAAGGAAAAGTTACGCAACTTCAACAGATAACAAAAAAAAATCCCACAGAAATTTTTGAACTTTTTTTGGACGACAAAGTAGTTGAAATGATTGTGACGTACACGAACTTGTAGGCTTCTAAATAGAAAAGGAATAAATCTTGGCTAGAGTCACTCAGAACTAAAATGCTTTTTAGGAATAATTTTCTTGAGTGGCTACGTCCTACTACCGAGACGACGAATGTACTGGGAGCAAAGGGCTGATACCCATAATACAATGGTCAATGGTGCCATGAGGCGTGATCGATTTACGTCAATTTTTACTAATATATGTACATGTCGCTGATAATGAAAATTTAGACCAGACGGACAAATTTTCCAAATTACGACCCATTATAACTGAACTAAATGAGAGATGCTTAAAATTTACGCCAAACGAGACAAAGTTCAGTTTTAACGAGTCAATGGTTCCCTACTTTGGTCGTCACGGGTGTAAGCAATTTATTAGAGGCAAACCTATCCGATTTGGTTTCAAGTTTTGGTGTGGAGCAACACGATTAGGGTACATCTGTTGGTTCCAACCATATCAGGGTAAAAATCCAAATACCCAATATGAAGAATATGGCGTCGGTGCATCGGTGGTGCTTCAATTTGTTGAGGCACTCACAAAAGAGCATCCTGGAGAATATTATTTCATATTTGATAATTTTTTTACAAGTATTTCTTTTACTCGATAAACTCACTTCAATGGGCCATCGGGTGACAGGGACCGTGAGAAAAGATCGAATTGACAAGCCTCTGATTCACTCAGACGAAATTATGAAGAAAAAAAAGAAAGAGGAGCATTTGACTTCAAAAGCGATAATCGGGGAAATATTGTCTTCAAAGTGGCATGACAATAGTATTGTCACTGTTGCCTCTTCAGGAGCTGGAATTAATCCTATTTCTCTAGTAAATCGTTATTCTCAAAATGAAAAAAAATAAAATACAAGTTCAACAGCCATACATGATAAAATTATATAACCAATATATGGGAGGTGTCGCCAGAGCTGATGAAAATATTGCTAATTATCGAGCTTCAATACGGGGAAAGAAATGGTATTCGAGCCCTTTGTTCTTCTGTTCTTCTTCTGTCTTGCACATTTCATTGAAATGTGCAAGACAGCGTTTTTTTTTATTTTAAATATAAAAACTATCATATTGTTGTTACGTTGTAAAATATTTATGAGTGGCCCTTCAAAGATATGCATTATTTTATTTGGCCCACCGAGTGATTTCATCTGGCCACCACTGGCTCTAAATCATAATATAATAAACCAAAATAAACAAACACGTTGCCGTAAATGCCATAAAAATACAACATTTAAATGTGAAAAATGTAATGTTGCCTTGCATGTCAAATTTGCAATCATATATCATCATAAGTAGTTTTTTTATAATAGTAATAAAAATGCTAATAATGATAATAATAATAATAATAATAATTTTTATAGTATCTAGTAGTAGTCACCAAATAATTATGAAAAAACAGTATATTCTTCTAATGTAATAAAAATGCCTAGTGCCTAGTGATCCGATTTCGGAACACCTTATATCTCAAAAACTAGAAACAATAAAAAAAAAAGTTACTTGAAAATATTTTTTTTTACACCATTTTATGTAACATTTATGAATTTCAGGAAAAAACTCGCAAAAAAAAACCTTCGGTCTAAATGGGTTAAAACTTATTTATTGCACCCTTTTCGAAACATAATATTATAATCTTAATTTTTACGTTTTTCTGAGAGACGGTCAACTATAGATGCATAATCCATCACTGGTTTCGTAACTCTACTTTGTTTAGTTCAAACTAGAAATATTTATTTTCAACATGAAAAAGTTCTAGACCCACACGAGCCACAAATTACTCTCGACTTTTTTTCACTATTAATTTGGCCAATTTTTTAATTTTGTAAATTGGCTACGTACTTTTTGAGCGCTATTATGTCATTGGATATATGTGACGAACATGAATCATCCCACTTTGGTGTCACATATTTTATTCGAGAGTATTTTCGATGATGGGTCATCTCTTGAGAATTGACGTATATATTTTGGACATGTGTATAAAAAAAAAACTCCCTCTCACTTTTGTATGAAAATTTTTTCAATTTCAGAATTGAAAATCGATTGCAGATCGTGAATATACAGATTCTATTTTGAAAATGTTGGCAAACTTTTTTTGTTTCAATTTAACAGTACCACTCTTCATTTAATAGTTGCTCGTCCGGTAACTATACAACCTACAATATACAACCTAAAAATGTTCAAAATAGAAAACTCGGTATACATTTTCAAACCATCCGGTACCAGAGAGGCATTTTCTTCGAAACAGCGATACTATCGCGAGTTTGAACCCTGTGAAACTTGTAAAATTACAGGTTAGGCTTATCGCGCTCTCGCTGACATATTTATACAAGAATCGAGGCCTAGTTTGGTCCCTCCCAATTCTGGGACTTAAATCATCCCATTCCACTGCCGGGTTCGGTGGGTTCTTAAATCGTAATAGAACCTTGGTCCGAATTATAATTCACTTAGAACAGATTGTGACGATAGGTAATCGTGAAGGATCGCCTGATTTGTGCTTGTTTATTAGCGAGTTTGGCTCAGTTCGAGCGAGCTATGTTTTTTTAATTAAATTTGTTTTATATGAAAAGTTTTTTTTCTTCGATGTACGTTGTGACCTTTTCGTGTTTTTTCGAAATTGGATTTTTTAGTTAATTCGTTAAAAAATGGTTTTAATTTAAAAATATAATGATTCAAAATTGGATAATTAAACGGTTTATTTTTTTATTATATTATGATTCAAATATTTGTATATGTCATAGTCCATATATGTATTTCAGTCCATACATATTTGAATCGGTAATAAATACACATTATTGGGTTGGATTAGGTTAGGTTAGGTAATTTTTTTTTCGATAATTAATTTATTTTGTTCGAAGTATTGAGTTGGATTAGGTTGACAGTCAAAATATATAAATCGACTAATAATACACATGGACTGCAACATATATAAAATAAAATATTATCAGTATCATCTATTATATAAATAGATCCAGCAAAACCTTTCATTTCACATAACATGGCATCGATAAAATCTAAACAGCCTATGTAGAAAAAAAATGACAACGTGCTCGCGCACGATTTTCATTTCGTACATATTTAATATCAGCCACAATTAAGATAAGAATTTCAATTGTCGTATTGATGAAATTTTCGTAACACTAAAGCCTACCTATAGTACACTTTACACGTGGCGTTTCGTAGTATTTTCGTGGAAACGCCGCGAGCTTATGTAATACGGTCATTATTCCGCTTATTCACGCGTGAAATCGATTTTCATTTAGGGCCTGTACGTGAACACACGCGCTTTTCACTCGCTGAAAAAAAAATTTCAGCAAACGGCCGACGTGCGTGAGGATTTTTGCAAGAATCATCGTGCGAATGTGTTCCGGAGCGTTGTTGTGTTTCAATACGATGGACTCCCCTCGTATGATTTACTCGTTTGTTTCGGTGTACAGTGAACTCGTGTTGATGCGATTTTCATTTGGGGTTGGGTTTTCGTTGCTGTGGATGCCCGAAAATTGATTAATCTTGGGATTTATTTTTTCTGAAATGGCTTTGGTGATAGAATGTCGTTTTAAACTTTTATCGGTTATGTTAAGATTTTGCCAATATTAATTAGTCAATGTTAGTTTTGTTTGATTATGATTATGTTTCTAAATTAATTTTTAAGAAGTCTTGGATCAATTATTGCTTATTTTAAAATTTGTGACCAATTGATTTTGAAAAATCATAATGTTTATTAAAATTTTTAGATCCAAATCTGAAGCGGATACCTTTTCAATTTTTTTCTGACTTCGCTCAGTTTAATATAATAAATTTTACGATTGATCAATTAAATCAAGAATGATACAATATTGTACAATAATATACAAGTGTACATTTTTTTATTTAAAAATAAATCAAAGTACTAAAAGATTAACTTTTATATCAATCGAAAATTATTATACGATTTAATTGAATAAATCGTTTATGAAATTTCTACGTTTGCGAATAATATACGATGAAATAGTGCCGTTTTTCATCAAAATTTGAACTATATCCTTTTCATTATCTTCGTTTCCACACTTCCTATTAACCTCAAATAAAAAAATTAGGCCTTCGGTGATTCACAAACTGTTTATAATTAAATATTGAGCATTTTGAAGATAACTTAATACTTATGTGTCGACTTCGGTTTTTAAATTAATACAATAGTGGTATGTTCTGAAAAGGTAATATAATATGGCGTTCGTCGAAGTTGTCAATAGCTGTCACCTTTATTAAACTCGAAATTAAACGATTAAATTCCTCCAGCCTTGTGGCGAAGATGATTTAACATAGTATAATTGCGTATTATTAGTCTGTTTACGAAGGTTTCAAATCGATCGGAGGTGTAGTATTTGAGATCGAGATCGATCTTTTTTTACAATAACGAACAACCAAACATAAGCTTCAGAGCAAGTTAATAAAAAGCTTGAAAAAGAGCAGTTAATCAAAACCTCCAAACAAAATCGAAACATCAAAATATCGAAGAATCGACTTATTACTCCGGCCCACCGTTATCCCTGTCGTAAAGATTATGCTTTTAATACTTACACAAACATCCTCCGTAATAACTGACATAATTAAAATTTTTAGTACCGACCTGAGAGCAATACCGATACAAGGACGAGGCCGATCCTTCCGAAAAAGCCCACCTCGTGAAATCGTTCAAACCGTTTCCGTTTCCCGCCGAAAAGTTCCCGCGCAAAATACAATCGGCGACCTGGATTATTATTATGGACCTTTCACTTTATTACGTGTACATTTATTTATTTATTCGCTCCGGTGTTATTTTCGGCCGGGGAAACGCGTTTTTTCGCGTATACGTGATTTTGTTCGTGTATTTTTTTTTCGATGTTGTTTACGCGAAAGCCCGTTTCGAAACACCTGTATGTGCGTATAAATCAAAACCCGAAACGGAAAAAAAACGTCTGGAAAAATCTATGGTAACGTTTTTCAATAGGAAGGGACGTTTTTCATGTTGGGAAAATGAACGTGCGGTCGTTTATCTGCGCGCGCACGTAGCGAAATGTGTGCGATTTTATTGTTTGTTTTGCGAACTAAATTTGATATTTCGTATTACGTACGACATAAAACCAAACATGAGCATATTGATTTTTTTTATTTTTTTTACAATAATCGAATGATTTATGATCGAATTATTAAAATTAATATGTGTATTACCCGTTGTTTGTGAAATTGCTACGTTTGCAAACAACACACAAACAGTTCACTATACAATATGGTATAATAGTTAGAAGGTACTCAGTTGATATTTTTCAAAACTAAACGCTTTCGCTGTCTGAAATTTGAGCTTCTGTTTTAATTAATTAATTAATAACTATATCAAATAAAAAAAAATCAAACTAACGATTGATATTTCTATGTTCACATCCGTTATATTTATAATCTACTTCCACTTCCTATTTCGCTTGAACAGCTATCCTCTTTTGATACTCTGATAATCTAGTCACTTCAGTTATCGTAAAATGTAAATATTCAATCGAAGTAGGAAGTAGAAATAGATTATAAACATAGCGAATGGCTAAGCAATGATAAAAAATATATAATTTTGAAATGTACAGTTAATCACTGTATGCAGTTTTTTTTTTAGTTTTTTTAGTTTTTTTTAGTTTTTCAGTGGCCACCTTAGATCATATTTTACGATAATATATATTTTTTACACAAGTTTTTCAATTTGAATTATCATGTAACTATTTTTAGACTAATTAGTTTGAAGTAATTCCTCTCTTCTCTCTCTCTTTTTTTATACCAGTGTCCTTCGACATTTTCGTAACCTGATCACTATCCTAAAAAGGACATTTGAACACCGAAAGAAAAAAAAAAACTCAACTGCAAAGAATCCACGATCGGTTTTATACCAGAAATACGTTCTAATACCAACACCCATGTTTTGAAATAGGTCGATATCCCCAAAATCGATTTTTAATAATGTATACCAAATCGACAATACATGACAACGACAACATTGCACACATCGACAATAGAATGAACTTGTATCACTTCTATGTCAATTTTTCGACAAAAACCTTTGAATCTCAAAATCATAAAAATTCCACTCACACCCTCATTCATTTCCGGTATCCATTTCATCACAAAATCCACCACCATAACAAGCCACTTCCCCGAAAAGCGCGATCGCGTACAAATTACACGAACGCGAACATAATCATAAGCCCACTTTCACACAAAATCAAAGCCCATGAAAGCACATGAAAGCGCGCATCGCTCGAAAAGAGCATTAAAACGAAACGCACCGACTCGATTCGTTCGTAATTACGCATTAAAAGCGTACATAGCCCTCTGTACGTATATTGGGCCAGGGCCGGCTCTATACGGTAAGCGAAACATGTGGTCCATCAAGGTACCGCCCAAAAGGGGCGCTAAATTATCTTATTATCAATAAAATATCTACAATTTATTTTAAAATGTAAATCAGAACAATAGTTAAGAATCGTGCTGTTTTCTTATTTCATTCGTTCATAGTAAACACAGTGTAAACAATGCATTTATGGAGGTTTCGTTCGAAATTTATAAAAAGATTTGAAAGTAATTTGAATAGGTACGCGTTAATGCAGGTCAAAATTTTTATCAGTGGGTTTTGTCATTATGGAAAGGATTTTAAATCCGGGGAAAGTAATATGTTAAAAGCAAACTCTACCTATTTTTTATGACGGTTGTGAATAATATACCACATTGTTTGTAAGATGCTATTTCCAACGAATTATATTCGGTAAATCTTAAATTTGTAGCGCACAGCTGCGTTTTTCTATTATAGTTTTAAGATAAAACAGTTCATTTCGATCTATAGAAATATTTCATATTTTTTTCATTTTTGGATACTTCGTCATACACTCCAAAATTTTTATGAGTTTTTGATGCTAAGAACTCCTCAACTTTTTGACCAGAGTATGTAGCTCTTACTCCTTGCTCACAATTTGTGAAGCTGACTATCATATAACATACTAACAATAAACAAAAAAAAATTGCTTGTGGCCCTACTTTTAATTTTGATTACATTTTAATAAGTAAAATTTTTCGATACTAGTTCAAAAATTTACCACGCTTACCTTTAATTCGCAACAGCAAAATTTCAAGAAATCAAACAAAGAATTTGAGAAATATGTTTTTTTTGAACAAAAAAATGTAAGGGCCTCGAGAAGAATGATGCATCGGGGCGCCAAGAACCCTAGAGCCGGCTCTGTATCGCTACTTCTGTGTGTGTGTATTAGTATCGTTTCAGCGAAGGCTTCTAGGTAATTAACCGGCGCCTAATTTTGCATTAAAATTCCGCACGTATCGTTTTTCACGCGAACCGGCGGATGAATTATCATCGCAGATGGCGCCGAAACGGTTTATTGTACCGGTTTCGTGATTTGTCGCCGCTTTTGTGTTATTGTTTCGTTTTAATTTGTGTCGAGATGATCTAGGTTCAATTGCTAGATAATTTGGTAGTTTAGGTCTGTTTATTGCAATTGTATCGTGTAGTGAAATATCGGTTGTTTTCTATATGAGTTATGAGTAGATGTTGAGTATCGGTGGTATATTGTGAAAAATGGCGTTAAATTTAAGGGTTATCTGTAAATCGGGACTAAAATATTAGCAATTGATTTCTTTATTATACAAAACGTAATTGAAATATAAATATTAGAACAATGCATAATTTTTATCGGATTATTTTGATGATCAAATATTTTTCTAAGCTAATGAATAACATATGTATTAAAATTATTCTGTCATATGGAAGATACATCCTTTTCAGTATTTGTTTAGCTTAGCCAGTGAACGATAAACAATCTATAGAATTTTTTTAAATATCTAATAATTAAGTGCATTTATGATATGTTAATTTAAATCTTGTAAAAATAATAATGCAATTGTGCAGCAACCAAAAATACTTGTAACGTGTACAGTAGAGATACAGTTAACGTCAGAATCACTCATTGTCAGTTGTGGTTTTCAATATTCAAATCTGTGGATTTTTCATTAACTGATATACCATTGACTGGGTGGCTTTTGAAGACTGATAATTATAGCTGATTCACTTCAAAATATCAAAAATAAGAGTCAATTGATAAAAACACGTGTAGTATCTACATCATATCAGGTTGATTTCAAAATATAATGATCAATAAAAAATACGATGAAACTTTTGCATTTCCCAAATATGTAGTTTGTTTTTACCATATCAAACGTACTCATATAACAGAGTTTAATATATTCATTACTACAAGTTTTAAATAGATATGTATTCAAAATTCTGATAAAATCAATATAATTTCAGATTTATTTGAAAACGATTCTGTTGTTTGAAATATGTATCTGAAAAGTACCACTTAATGGAAATTATAATAATCAGATAACAAGAGACGCGTGACAAATTTCGCTGATGTTCGAAAATTCATTCGAATGCTTAACATATATTAACATTCCTTATATTATATACACCGTTTTCGAAATATAATACAACAATTTAATTACACATCCGATGTAAAAGTAGAAGCTTAAACGTAACACCATGCAAATAGACGGAAACTGAAAGCCGAGCGTGTTTCAAAATTTTAAGTGGATTTGTTTCAATAAAATTTCGCACAGCATCCGCTGAAAGTTACGTTGCATAATACGCGAAACTCGAAGCCCTCGAGAAATTTAAAATTCGAACCGTCGCCCGCTTTCCGAATTTCAAATTTCGCAAATGCGAACAAAAAGGCGAGACCGCAAAAGGAAAATATGAAAATGCGCACGCGGTATAGCGTCGACGTACAACGACGCCGAAATGATAAAAACGACGCCGAAAGTATACGCAAGAAAGCTTAGGTATTTTTTTTAGTGTTGCAGGCAGTTTGTAGTTTTCGTTTTTGATAGGGTTGCTAGCTTTTGAAAGTTGTGATATGTAGGAAAAAAATTGGAAAGTTGATACAAATTTTAGTATGAATGAGTATGTGAAAGTTTTTGTGTGTGAAAAAAGTTAAATAGTGCAATAATAAATTTGGTACAGCGTCCAAGTGACAGCCCTGGATCTAGAAAAGTTCTACTTATGCGCTCGTTCAGTGGTGGTGATCTTTTTTTCGCTCGTTTCCAAATATTTTTTACTAAGTAATAAGAAAACCAAAAGCTTTCAAATTTTTATCTATTAAACGTTTGATTTTTCTTCATATGTTTTGAGCGTTGATCAAAATAAACATCAGAATTATTGTTTTATTACTGCATTAAAAATCTTAGTATCAATCAACTAACTTTTTTTTTATATTTAGGGAAAGTCTAATTTCATCAATACAATCAAATGATTCAAAAACTTTTCTACAACTATTCAATAGGTATATTGATGCAATAGGCATATTTCATCAACTATTGTACGTCAAATTTCCTTCATATTCTTTGAGCTTTGATAAAAATAAACATCACAATTATTGTTTTATTAATGCTTTACATATCTTGATATCCATTAACTGACTATTTTTCAATGATGTTTTCATATTTGGGAAAAAGTCTAATTTCATTAATGCAATCATTATATTAAAAATGTTTTCACAACGTAACTATTATACAACAGTATATGAATAAATTATTCTAAGCCGAATCGGTTTCATTTAATAATTCTGAAAAGTTCCATTTGCTTAACCCGCAATTAAATTAAACTAAAAATTTAAAAAAATAAATAAATCCTTCATATACCAGCGAAATTTTTATACACGCCATAACTTTACCATCCCTGCGCTAGTTCTAACTCCTTTTTGTTGCTTTTTCCTTCTGGCCGCGTTTTATGGGTGATTTTTTCAGACGCTCCAACGCCTGAACTTTTTCCCCCTAGCTCCGGCCCTGGCTCCCCTTTTTTCCCTTTGACTCCGGCTCTGTCTCGCCTTCGGCCACGATTTATGCGCCACGGTATAACACTCGGGTCCCGCGTTTCGCATTCGGGATATAAACTAAACAAACGCGCTTACATATTTCATGAATAACTCGAGTCGCCCGGGCGCCTGAAAGCCGGATGAAATACACTTCGATACACGGCCTTAATTAGTTGTGTGACTTTTTTTGTTGGACTGTGGGTTTTGTTGGTGCTTCGGTGCGGTTTTTGTTACCCAGTTTCGGTGACTTGCTAGTTTAAGGAAGGCTGTGTTTGTGTGGGAAATCTCTGATTTGTTTAGGTTGCGTGTATAGGTTAGTTTGACTTTTATTTAATAAAAGTTCATTGTATTTTTTTTAAATGAAAATTCGGCATTGTGTTGTTGGTGACATAATTCTGCATTATTTTTTTTATTAAATGCGTTCGTATTATAATAAGAGGTATAATATTAATATTTTAACAATTTTATATCATTTCATGTTATGCGTGTGTCTTCAAAGCGTACAAACTTTGTACGATCTTATTGTTTTCATCTTTATGATAATTTATTCATGAATAATTTTCATCAAAGAAAAACACGGAAAACTCGAACATAAAAAGCTTCCATGTTCAACTTTAGCGTACGAAAACAATTCAATACGACCTTTGACAAAAATATACGGCAAAGGAAACATGCCTTTTTAATGAATACGTAATCGTTCCGTCATTTTTTTCATATACAAAAATGATATTTTATTTCATTACAAATTCTGATTTTGTTTATCAAACACGTGCGTATTAATCTTTTTTTTTAATGAAAAACAATGTTAACAACAAATTCAAGGTTCGTTTTGAATCGATTTCGCGAAAGTGGGTCAAAAAAATGCGTGCGTTAAATGGGTCAAAAATCGCCAAATTAACGCAATCCGATAACGCATTATTAGGTACTATTTTTTCAAAAAAAAAAAAAATAGAGACGAAGGGTAGAAAACGTAGGGGCAAAACTCCTAACATGCAACTCGATTTCCACGAATTTTCCTTCCGAGACATCCCTTATATTATGGGTCATAACTCAGGCTCTCGTGTTTTATTTTATTTTCGCACACAAGTTTCGTATTCATTTTTTCGCAGTCGTTGTTTTCTGTATGTCGTTTAATTTATGTTCGCTTCAGATACAACTTTGTTTATTTTCTCCTTTGTAATTTTTTCCCTATTCATACGTTTATTTATTTCGTATACGTTTTTTTTGTTCCTTTTCGTCGTTGAAATAACGACGTCCGAAAATTCTTAACGACCCCATAAAACGATGCGTCGCTTTTCACTTCTCCTCGTTGTTCCGTTTATGGATGTTTGTTGTTTTCGTACTTTTGTTCGTTTATTGCTTCGGCTAGATGTCCCGTTGATTATCACCGAGTTTGTTAACCGTGACCTTAATTACTTAGTTTATTTTTCCCGGTCGCGGACCGATTAACGAAGCAAATTACACTTTTGAATGAATGGCGTACCTTTAAAACAGGAAACAAAAGTCGCTTTCTTATAATAGAAACATGTAAGTTTTTAAAGTACACAAATTTCCATTGAATTTTAATTTAATCTGAACTTTGTTATAGAACTAACTTTAAATTTAACCAGCGGATGTTTATTGAATCTTATTACGTACATTATAAGATTTTAGTACTTTCAATGCGCATTTTATTAAACAACTTTTTCAATATTAATATAAAATTTTTATAACCTTTCATGTCAGGGTCGTATGTTTATATTTATATTTGTATATACGAGTATATACTAATATACAAATAAATTTTAATTAATATTTTTATTCATTACGCGTTGTTTACGGAATTTCTTAGTTTGTGTACGACGCAAAATTGTTTTATACACGAATGATGTAGTGAAATGATGCTTTTCATCAAGATTTGGACTTCTTCCTTTTCATCATCTAAATTCCTTTACCCCTTCCATTTCATAAGCTTGAATGTGTCAATGGTTAGGTTAGGTTGAAATTGTTTTTTTTTAGTTTTAAGCTTTAATTGTTATTTACAAAGCTAAATTTTATTTAGATGGAATGAAAAAGAAGTTCGAATTTCGAATAATAAAGGCATCTAATTTTGAAAAACATCAGAAAATCGCTATCTTCCTACGACACGAAAACGTTTTGCGTCGTACACGAACTAAACAATTCCCCAAACAACGCATAATATACATTATATAACAATATGATCACCTTTATATTAAGCCAGTAAAAATGATCGTTAATATTTTTTATTGCCACTACTTAGGGCGGTTATTATAATTAATGTCCCGGCGGGCTATTGCCCGATCAATACCATCGTTTTTCCCATAAAGCCATCTTCGAAACTGGATCTTTACCCACTTCAAACTACAAAGCGCCCACAACAATTGTTACGCAACGTTCAATTGAACCCAGATCCGAACTAACCGACCGATGTCTCGGATTAAACTGTAATTTCGACCGCTTATCGCCGCCGCCCGATTCAATTTTCGGCATTAGTGATAGTGGCGAAGTCCATTAAAATACCTGAACTGATAGGGCCACTGTGTATAGGTTTTTAATATATCACCGGCCGTTTGAATTTTCAATGGTGAATAATTTCGAGGAGGGTTTGTTCGGTTCACCGTACAACCCGACGTCGTCGAATCGTATCGGCATTAGTGGCTGTAGGTCGATAATCTTGGCTGTAGACAAAGTGCTCCAAACCTCCCCTCTTTTGCTCATTCTGTATACATAATATCGTATGGAGGTACGTTCATGTATAGGGGATGATTGGGCGATATTTTGGTTTTATTTATTTGAACGGATCTTTATTTTTGGGATGCAGTTGTTGGACAAAATTTTTATGTTTGCGTACATCATAATTTTTTTTGTGTCGTATGCGAACTATATGGTGAGAAAGTTTTTTTTCGATGTTTTCAAACCAAAACGGTTTCGTTGTATGAAATTTGAACTCATTTTTCATTGTTTTCTTTTAAAAATTATGAAATTTTAACTATGTAGATAAATTTGAGCATAAAACTAAAAAAAAAATCAAATTCAATCTAACTTAACCATTGACACTTTTAAGATCATGAATGGTATAAAAACGAAGACAATTATAAAGAAAAAGTTCAAATTTTGCTAAACAACATAAATAGAGCACTATTCTATTATACATTTTTCTCAAACGCAGCAATTTCACAAACGACGCATTGCATATGTATTCATTGAAATCTTATAATTATTTCAGGTTTACTTAAAAGTTATTTTTTTCATACTTCAATCTATACTATGTATATTATTTTCATATAAAAAAAATATAAACTCGTATATCGTTGTACGACAAAGCACTCCACTGTACTGTGTATTATTCACAAACGATGCATAACAAAAACCACAAATTTTCATTGTAACAAATATTTTAATGTATCTTCATATTTTCACTACATAATGAGATAAGTTGCACAATGTCGATTGTATCCTTATATTGACCACACAACTTATCACTTATCTAATGTTCAATAAAACTATACCATCAAATATTTAACGATATTTTGTTAAAAATACGAACTTTAAATCAATTTTAATTTAAAACAACATGATTATAAAACCAATTAAAATAATTTGACCATTAGTAGCACAGCGAAACTCGCCCAACTTCCCCTATATTATGTACATACAGGGGGAAGTTGTTATAGACTGCGAAATACGATACCGACGAATAAATCACGCTGCTCCATCTACCGGATCCGAGATAAATTAATGTAACGTCATGGAAAAGTTTCTTTGCCATTTAGCCAAAGTCGATTTAGCGCGTCTAAATTTATAGTTTATGGATGGGGGTGGTCCGTACATAATTCCATGGACCGATCCGGTTGCGATCTATCATAGGAAAGATAACGTTTGAATTTCATATGGACGAGAGAAACCATAATTTCGCCATATATTCGATTTTATATGAATCGATCTATAAAATTTCCATTAAGACTTTAGAGTTCATTTAATCCAAGCATTAGTGTTCTCCGGTCAAGTCTGGGCAATTTAGAAAGTCTCATTCTCAAAAAATAGCAGTAAATATATTTTTGGAATTTATTGTTAAACTACAATTAGAAAAGCGTTTTTTGGGTTTTCATACAAGTGGAAAAATATTTCCATATTTTATAATTCATTTAACTGTATATTTAAGGAGCTTCTGTCAGATTCTCAATTGGAAAAGATTGTTTTCCAAAATTATGTGTCTTAGAAAATTTTACGTTGTTATCAATAGAATAGATTTAATCAATAAAAAACGAAAAAAAAAAATGCCTGCGGCACTATTTACTAATGCTTAATTTCTTGATATATTGTTTTAAACCCTGCTTATTGAAAGTATAAGGTTCTACGTACGTATGACGAACGTTTGTATGCATTTTTCTTATATAAAATATTTTTTTAGAACTAACATTTGAATTTTCAAATAATTATTATAAAATCAATTAGTTTTATCTTTTTAAAATTTTGAATTTATTTTTTTTGTGGTTCGTTGAATAGTATTACCTATATAAAAATCTTCGAATTTGCTATCTCAGTCTCTAATTTTCTCAATCTGGCCCTTTCCAAAAAAAGTTTACCGATTCCTGATTTAATCGTTAATCTTTACGATACATTTTCGGTTGAAACTGTCGAAATGTGTATGCTAAAGGAATAAATTGATTGAAAAATTTGAATATTAAAAAAAATTCATTCAATTTGTAAAATTGCCTCAGTAAATAATATTTATTTCGGCTATACAGGGAAGCGGTGTCTTTTATTGACTCTGCGTTTATTTCTCTTTTACTAAGTGAATACGGAGGGACAACGACGACGTAATGAATAATGTATATGAAAAATGAACGCCCGGCCGAAAGTTATACGGAAATAAATGAAAAAAATATGTATATAAAAATAAATACGCGCAAAGATACTAGTATAAGAAAAAGATAAGCCTTCCCAGAGGAGGGGTGCGCCTGCTTGAATTTATTTATTTAGCGAGACGTTTTTCTAGGGAGTGTGTTCCTAGCAGTGCAAAATAGTTGAGTTTCGAGCAATCGAAACTTTGTCTGGTGACATTATCCCTAATCCGCGGGTATCAACGGAGATTTTTATGGGGCAAACTTAAGAATTTATTTGCATAATTAAAGCAATTATCTCGGAATGGGCGGAGATATTTAAACTTTCTTGTGTTCCGCCATCACCTTAAATTTGCGGATAAGGAAACGGAGCTTTTTTCGCGAGCTTTGAATTCGAGTTATGTACATTCTTTGCGTAGTTGACGAATCCAGAAAATATCGCTCTATACAATCGTATAAGGAAATATGCCCAATTCTTGTTTCACATGGTTCAAAGAAGAAAAATCGATTATTTTTTCATCCTATTTTTTCACTTTAACGTGGTATAAAAAAAAAAAAAATATATATATATATATATGTATATCATTATGCCACAATGATAAGATTTGGTGCAGGCCAGTATATGTTACAATTATGGTTAATAAATAAAAAAATTCGATGTTTTTTTAATGATTTCACATGGTGAAATTTTTCTACATTACACATTTTTTATAAAGTATTGTATGGAAATTTCATTCAAATATACTGATGAAACATCCAATTTTTATATGGTCACCATATATTTTTTTTAAATTATAGTCTCTGGACCATATCCCCGTGTAAAAAGAGGATTTGATGTATTATAAAATCGTATAGGAAAAAATTTCGAACTCACTCCCGATTTACAACTTTCAATACGGTCGACGAGAACTGAAAATGGGCCGAACTCGTCGTGCTGAAATTTCCGAAACTATTCATCCATACTTTCAGCAATGCGAACTTCGCGGCGCATAAAATGCATTCGCGATCGTGAAACTTTCTAAATGCACAATAACCGGGCACAGTTCGACACAATGGCGGACAGTTATTAGTTGCGAAAGCTCGAAAGTTACAGTTCCACGGACCGAACGGCTCGCTAACCCGGTTAACCTTTGACCGACCCTTTTAGCACTTAGGACGTCATGTCGCAGGTCACTAATTCGATTTGTGACCGTCCAAATGTACGTTGGAGGTGTCGATTCTCGGAGACCTGTAGCTGGTCGTCAATAGTTAATTGAAGGCTTTGATTCGAGTGTGTGGAAGTTTTCTGGTTTTTCGGTGTCGAAGAGATTTGTTCAATGGTTGATGTGTTATGAGTGGTTTGCGAAATTGATTAGTTCGCATATGACGCAAAAAAGTTTTGTGTTGTATGAGAATGAAATAGTGGAATGGCACTTGTTGATTTTTTTCAGTACTAAATCCTTCAAATTCGAAATTTGAACTTCTTTGAAGGTGTTGATTCTAAGAAATCTGTAGTTGTTTGTCAATAGTTAAATTGAAGGCTTTGATTCGAATGATTTTGTGAAAGTTTTCTGATTTTTCTATGACAAATATACCTTATTTTCTCAACGATTGATACATTATAAACAAAATAGTTTCACGTCGTATGCGAATAATATAGTGAAATAACATTTATAATTTTTTTTTTAGAACTAAATGTCTTCATTATTCGAAATCTGAATATTTTTTTCAATTACCTTTCTTTCCATCTAACGAAACTTTGATCACGTAAATAAAAATCAGAGTTTGAAAAAAAAATTCCAACCTAACCTAACCATTGATACTTCCATGAATATGAAAAGAAAGGTATACGGTAACGAAAGTAATAAAAATAAGTCCAAATTTTAATAAAAAGCATCAACAGAGCACCGTTCCACTATATATGATATGTAGTTGAGGCAAAACCATTTTTGCGTCATACGCGAACCAAGAAATTTCGTAAACGACGCATAACATGTATATTAATTGATTCCCGTATATCAATTATTTCATTTAAATTCAGAATGGATAACTACAACATTTTGCACGTGGAGAAATAATAGACCATTACCAATTTGAGGGATTTCTTTACGCTTTCGCTTTAAAGCTTCGAACAGGCGGTTAGGGCCCATTGACTAAATCTCGTTTCCATCCCTTGGCTCGGGCTTAGCCTTTATTTTTTCGCCTCGTGCGAAATTATCAATTTTGCGAAGAGCATTATCGGAGAAAAACAATTTTCCATTCGTTCAAAAGAAACAATGGAGCGCCGCCTCGCATCGAATTAAGTCTGAAAGCTCCGAAGGCTTTGTTCTCAAAATAAATATATGTGTAAAAGTATACGTATGCGCCCGAAGAAAAAAAATCGCATCCAAAATAATCTCGCGTTCCTTTTGTTCCGAAGACACGTGTACAAAATTGAATCATAACTTATAACCTTTAATGTCGTACCACGATGCGTGACTAGACGAATATGCAATACGTTTTAAGCTATAAATAATTGCTTTCGACCTGATTACTCGCAATCTCGGAACATTTGTTTGACGATTCTAATGTATTTTTTATAAGCGCGGAAAAATAATAACGGAAAACGTATGCGGAAATTCGATATGAGCACGCCTTAAAATATTATGTTATATTATACACCCATTTCTCGATTTATGTGGTTTCACTTTAACGCCATCAAGTAAAAAGCTTTTTTTTAATAGATGTATTTTGAATTTGTTAAAAAAACTATCTAAAATAATTCATTATTCTAGTGATGATGGTGAAATTGATTTTGAACCAGCGAAATATAAAAAAATAGATTTTTTAGATTTTATAAGTCATAAGCAAAAATAAAGATGATTGAATATTATTTTTAAATAAATTCTTACATTAATACTTTTTAATTTTTTCAAATTTATTTTAGGCTCTTTTTACGTGGGTTTTTTTAAACCAATCTTCCTATTTAGTATGATTTTAAAGTATCTAAATATAATATAATATTTACGAGATTTTCACTCTGGAAACAATCTTTTGTTTTGTATGGGTTCATAGTTTTTTTTTTAGAAATTTCATCGTGGAATGTATTTACCGCATAAATCGGGAGATAAGTGTATTTTTATATTATATCAACCAATTTATAAATGCGCAAACTCACGAAGATCCTATAAATTTTTTTTAAGTTCTTCGTATCCAAACATTTGCGCTACAAACCTCATACTACACAATTGCACCTCGAACGGGCCATAAAAGAAAAATATTTGAACACCCCCTTCCAAGCAGACATTCAAAAATTAAAAGAACAAAACGGAATTGGTTTCGTGAAAAAAATATTAGGTCAACGCATAAGTTTCGTCGTATTTTTTCGATTATAAATTTCTTTCTTTTCTCCGAATTAATGAATTTTATATTCAAACTATTCTATAGTACTTTGTTATGTGGAGGTTATTTTCTTTTCAGTATCTGTTAAGCTTTGACCTAGCCTTTTAAACAGACTGTAGAAATTGTAGGGATGTCATTATTAGTAATCGGTAAATGAATCAAAAAGCAGTTCAGTAATATACTGGTAAATTTTTTATTTTTTTTTTGTGTTTCGAATATTTTTGAAAAGTGTTGGATTTTTCGGGGAAGTATTTTTTAATACGGTTTTTTCGGCTTCTCGTTGTTTTTTTAATTTACCGACAAACCATTAATTAGAAAAAAATTACTGGATTACGGCTAAATGAAATTTTCGATAAATCTGACATTCTAAAATATTTGTTTTTATTAATTTTTATTTTTTTTTATTTATCTTAAATGATGGTTAGTTTTTATAGCTTCAATTTTATTTTTTTTTAATTTTTTATTTAAAATGTCTAATAATAAAGTGCGTTTATGACATTTTTCACTGTAAAAATTTTGTAAAAAAAAATTACGCGACAATGGTAACTAAAAATACTTGTCAAGTGTACAGTAGAGATGTGGTTAAAGTTGGAATCACTCAGTTGTGGTTTTTAAAATTCAGATCTGGGGATCTTTCATTAACTGATGTACATGATGTTGTCATGTTACTGACAAATTGAATTAAATTGGCAATTTAATTTTTGATTTACTTTTTTTTTAATTGTATTATGTATTTGTTTTTGTATTTTACCTTGGTACGAATAAATAAATAACTGTCCAAAACTTATCCACGTCAAAATATCAGAGAGATCATATGAAGATAGGAGTCAACTGATAAAAACGGACGTTACCCGCATTGCATCGATTCGATTTTAAAATACAATATTAAAAAAAAAAACGACAAAACTTCTGCATTGACCCAACAGAACGAAGTAGGAAAAAAAATCGGAAGTGTCGGTCCGCCGAGGATAATGAGAAAAGCCCGCTCGCATGTACGCGGCCCACGAAAATAAACGGCCGTGAAATAATTTCAGTGATTTATACTGGGGTGTCCCGCCGATCCGCTTAAGCACACAGCAGCTGCTATTTAAATTGAAAAATTATTTTATGTTTTACGTGAGGGTATGTTTCAGTGCGTCCGCCAGCCACCCCCGCTAGGCGGGCGGGCCCTCCGGCCGTAAAATATTATGTACGCTCCAATTTAGACTGTAAATGTGTCATTTTCATAAATCAAACGGGCGCTCGCCTTCCTGGGTTCACCTAGTGCTCTTCCTGTGCGAAAAACTAACGGTTCGTGTTTTGCGTTATGTTGGTACGTAGACGGCGTTAAGTGGGCGCTTTTTATGGTTGGATGTGTGCTGAAGGGGTTGATTTATTTTTAATTAAGTATGGGGTGTTTGGTTGGTGGGTTTTTTGATTTTGGATGTGTCTGGGGGTCGGTTTTTCGTTTTGGGGTCGTTGCACGCAGTTTTTATGATGTGCAATGTATTTTTGGTGCTGTTGAAAACTCAGAGATTTTTAGTACTTTTAAAAAAAAATTGTTTACTGAAAGTTATATTTAATTAATTGATTTTGAAATTATATCCATTTCTTTTAAATGAATATCGGAAATAAAAAACAACGTATGTTTCAAAAAATTAAAAATTGGTTTTAAAATATGGTCGAAATTCCCAAAATCGATTTTCAATCAACAGTGAATTTGTTTCGATTGTATGTGCCTCTATGGGAATTTCTTGACAAAAGTCGTTGAATCTTAAAATCTAAATAATTACACATACGTCCTTTTTCAAGATTTTTTTATTTGTTAAATGGTCAAAAGTTAAAATTTCTTAGTTACATTTATCTACTGATCATAGTATTACTAAAATTTTTACACTTCAAATTCAACCTTTTAAACTTCAAATTTAATTATAGAAAATTATTATGAAGACCGTTCTCAAAGTAATTAATTTAATGTTTCATTCAAGTTTTAATTGGAAATGTAAAACCTGCATTATAATTTAACTTTTGTTAAAATAAGTTAAATTTTATAAAACATATAAATGATTATATTAAACGATTTAAAAATGCTTAAATGAATCTGTCAGCTTTTTGTTTTGTACAATCAACTTTAAATTAATCTGATTATACAGATGCAAAAATATATATACTGAACACACCATTTGGTGGAAATTCTCATGAAAAACGTTCGCTCGCATTTTCAGCGCGTTACCATTGTCGCATTTTCGCCCCGAAGAAAATTCCTCACCGACGCGAAATACGTAGCGTATTTTCAGACAAAATCACCGAACAATTTCAGAGAGCGAAAGCGTTTCAGCAAAGTTCACTTATCGAGTTAGAGAAGCGACGACAACGCAACACCCCGCCATACACACAACACACATCACACACACCCATAATAATAATACGTTTATCGATTAAACAAGCAGGTCTAAATTTCGTATACCCAGTATTATTTCACGCTCGGAAAAATCAACGAAATCATACAGCAGTGTGTGCCCGTCCGGATGGAGGCTCGGAATAAAATCGTTATCCGTTTTTTTTTTCAGGCCGGGAAAATCGTGAAAATGCTGAAAAGCGCTCGACTTGTGGCCGCAATGGCGGTTCGCGTGAGCGCGAAACCATAAACGTTCGCCTCTCAATATTCAGAATTTGAGGCGAAATCGTAAAATGGAATGGTGGAGGTTTCGTTTGTAGTCTTGGATGTAAATCATATTTATTTCGGGAATTGATAAAAGTTTTTATAAATGGGGGCGAATTTTGAAGTAGGAAATTGGCTCGAAAGATGGTCAGATTAATCGTCGGTGTACAATGTTGGTGGGTAACGAATGACGTGTACGTTCGTATTTTGAATGATCAATTTTTAATTAATTTTTTTTATGTAAATTCTGAAGATCGTTAGTTAAAATATTGATATTTTCATATGTACGAAAAGTATCGAGAATCATAAATCGTCTCATATTCGTGTCGTCTCAGTATCTATTCGCTACATCAATTTTAGTTTATCATAATTTTATAAATACACTCAAGTCTCTTTTTACACGAGAGATACGTTCCAAAGAATATCGTGCAAAAAAAAGTGTGGTGACCATATAAAAATTGGAGATAGGTTCTATCAATATATTTGGATGGAACTTGAAAATTTTCATTTAATAACTATAATTATATACTGGACTGCTCTATGATGGCTAAACAATATATTTTTATGCCATGTTAAAATAAAATAAAAACTGTAAAAAAATAATTGGTTCATTTTTTGAACCGTATAAAAAGAGTTTTGGGTGCACTGTGATCAATATGTTTGATTTTTCAAATGCAAAAATTCTTACCAACGACTAAAGTTAATGTTTACATTTATAAACCGAGATCAGTTTATAATTACAAACAAAATACTTCCAAGCACTCAAAATTCTTCAAAATTATTATGCTTTCATCTTGATTACTTACAAATCATCTTAGAATTACACCAGAATTTGAAATCCAATAAACATTACACAACACCTTCAAAACTACTTTCCTCTTAATCACTACGAAATTCAACGAAACCCATACAAACACCCATACGAACGCCCATACTAACTCCATACGACAACACTACACAAAATTCAAAACCCAATAACAATTCCATCACATCGAAAACCGATCCTGCAAAAATCCCAAATTCAATTAACACCACATCCACGTTCAATTAGTTCCCACACACACCAAGAACCTTACACTCACCCTCGGCAGGAATTCTCGGGCAATTCTTCATCCTACAACGACGCCCATACAAACTCCATACGACGACACTATACAAAATTCAAAACCCAATAACAACTCCATCACATCGAAAACCGATCCTGCAAAAATCCCAAATTCAATCAACACCACAGCCACGTTTAATTAGTTCCCACACGCACCAAGAATCTTATACTCATCCTCGACAGGAATTCTCGAGCAATTCTTGATCCTACAACGACGCCCATACAAACTCCATACGACGACACTATACAAAATTCAAAACCCAATAACAACTCCATCACATCGAAAACCGATCCTGCAAAAATCCCAAATTCAATCAACACCACAGCCACGTTTAATTAGTTCCCACACGCACCAAGAATCTTATACTCATCCTCGACAGGAATTCTCGAGCAATTCTTGATCCTACAATGACGCCCATACAAACTCCATACGACGACACTATACAAAATTCAAATCCCAATAACAATTCCATCACTTCGAAAACCGATCCTGCAAAAATCCCAAATTCAATCAACACCACAGCCACGTTTAATTAGTTCCCACACACACCAAGAACCTTATACTCACCCTCGGTAGGAATTCTCGGGCAATCGAGGTACCGCATCGTATCGACCGTCCCGTGAGTTGAGGGCACTCACGTCCCTTTTCAGCCTTTCAGCAGGCACATCGAGTATCGGATATCGCCACCGAAAGGTCCCGGGCCGCCCTTTTGTGCAAGGGCGGTAAATAAAATATGATACACGCCCGCCGGCCAAACGACATTTATCACCCCGGCTGACTTATCTGCTCTGCGTCGTATTGAATTTTGCTCTCGATGATATGTGAAAATGAAAAAATGCGAATGCATATTTCATAATGGCGGGGAAATCGGAACGAATGCGGAGTCCTTTGCGAAAATGGGATAGATTTATGCGCTGAGCGGTTTTGTGGTGTTGGATCTTTGGGATCGATTTTTTTTTGTTTATTTGATTGGGTCAATTTTTTAATACAATGTTTATATTATACTTCAAATACAGTCAATATAATATTTGAAGTATAACTTCAAACTGTAAAACTTCAAATTCAACTTTTTACACTTAAAATTGAATGTTTTGTACTTCAAATTGGACTTTGTAAATTTACAATTCAATTTTTTTTAATTTCAGATTTAACAACGCCAATTTATTTTCATTTTCCATGAAAAAAAATTTACTCCCGTGTATGCTTTCTCTGAGTGATTTAGATAAAGCATGCATTTGCGAGAGAATGTACGTATTAATGGGTTTGTTACTTTGGTTGTATTATAACATGTGTATGGGAAAATAAATTTAAGGGTATGGTTTGGGGTAGTTTTAGGTTGAAGGCGTTGTTGGGTGTAAGAATGAATTTGATGATGATTTTGTGGATGATGGTAAAGTTTAGAAGTACATACATAGTACAAGTGTATATAGTTTTGAAGTGGAGAGCAATACTTTTAGAACGGGGTATTAAATTAAATCTTTAAATTAAAATTAAAATCGCTTATAATTGTATTTTTAAAGAAGTAAAAATTTTACTCTAAATTTATATTCATCCCTAGCTCCATTTTTTAATTCATTCCCACACCAAAAAACGCCTTCAACCTAAAACTACCCTAAACCATCTCTAAACTATCCCAAAACATCCCTAAACTATCCCAAACCATCCATAAACTACCTTAAACTACCCCTTAATTTATTTCCCCGTATATATTTTTCATAAAATCATAAAAAAATTATAAATTAAGAATGTAAATTTTCTATGATGAATTTGAAGTTTAAAAATTCCAATTCGACGTGTATAGTATTGAATTTGAATTTTAAGACGTTGAATTTGAAGTATAAAACGTTGAATTTGAAATGTAAAAACTATAGGAAGAGTTTTTACTCGTTTAAACGTAATGGAAATGAACATGTCGTGTAGAACAATTTAATGAAACCGAAATCGATCCCATACATCTTATCGCGCATAGAAAATCTAGATGCTGAAAAGTTCGGGTTTGTGATACAGGAAAAGTTACCATTAGGCAAAATTACCAGATATTAGATATTGATGTACAAAAGTTTTGTTTGCCGGAGCGTGTACACAAATACGACTGTGGCAAGTTTTAATTAAACCGAGAGAGCGCAAACTTCGCGAGCGTAATTCGAGAGCTGCTTTATCAAAAACTAAACATACATACACATTTCATTCGTACCATTGACGATGATACGGTATCAGAATCCCACGAATTGAAACCCGAAACGAGTTTGGGGTCTAAATTATTAAAGCGCAGCGCATAATGAATGAAAGACAAATAGAAAAACTTTTCTATATATAACTTCTTATTACTGTAAATTTCTGTTTCGTATATTGAAAATTTCCGAAATGGGTCGTTTTAATGGTTCCGGATTATTTTTAATTATCGGTGACACGTTTTCGGGTCATTCTGGCTTTTTTTCGAGCACGATTTGCCTACGGGCTTAATCTTTAATTGCTGTGTCCGTCGGTAGTACGTATTGCGTGATTTGTTTTTCCCATTTTCTTCGGCCCCGTATTAGGGTAGTTTGTATTGCGTTGTTTTTTCCTCCGTCTTGATTTTATCTGCGCTTTTAGTATGCGAAAAAATCGTAATAATAAAAAAAATATTATTAGGTATACGGATCGTTTCGATGGATTTTGTTCATTTTTACTTTTTTACTGCGCTTATTCCGTTTTATAACTGCTTTTCGACCGTCGCGCTGTTTCCCTTTAACGATGTATATTTCGTCACCTTAATTATAAGATTCGATTACAGTAGAACCTCGATTATCAGGTCTATGTGTGGATTGAGTTGGTTCGATAGCAAAAAATCTGGATAGTTGAATCAAGAAAAAAATTATGAATTTATTAGAAATTAAATGATATTATTCATAGAAATTTTTGGTGTGCTTAACCTTTAAGTACTTTTTAAACGTATTTACAGTCTATTTCATTTTACTATTTTTGGTTATTTGATATTGGAAGAAGTTGTGAATATTACATGAAATCGCCACAGTAGTGGATTCATCGGTTCCAAAGATAATAATTAATTAAATCATAATTTTTAGCGTCATCTATGAGGAGTTTTTTGACTCCAAATTTTTTAAAAATAGAATTTATTTTATTTGTATAAAATTTTTTTTTTAATAAATTATATTAAAATTACTTTATAAGCTGTAAAGTTTATTTTAAAAATAAAATTCCTGTCAAGTTTTATTTTGATCACCCTCATAGTTGAGTTTGTCAGGGGTCAGTTTAATTTTTTACATACTCGTAAATTTTTGAACGCGTGTTATATAAAAAAAAATCATAAAATCTGCTATTTAAAAAATATAAATTATTTTTTTAAATCAATCCAAATAATAGAGGTTCTACTGTATTTGCATTTCATTTTTCGTTTATAACCATAATTTTAATTTATTTTACGTTTCATTCGAATTCTTAACGGCATGTTCATTTCATTCAAGCCTTTAACAACCGACAATTAAAATTTTTCTACAATACAACAATCAAACCTGCATCATTCATTCATAAACACAACCACCTCAGATTTCAATTTCGAAACACAATCAAACCGAACAACTTCCGGACCATCAAACACCAGACGACGCAAGAACAACAATTCCAAACCGACTCGAGCCATTCGGTATTTCATATCTGGAAAGCTGGACGTTTCCAAATAGCGGGACAATTACGAGGAAAGCGGCTCTTAACTACACCACCACCAGGCGAATTCGTAATTCGAAATTAAACGAAAGCCTTCGCCCGTTCCCGGATCGTATCGTCCCTGTATTGTTATATAGGGTGTTTGGAAAGAATAAGTAATATTTCTTTTTAAAAGGGAACAATTTAAACGTGCATTCATAAAAAATAATTGTGCATAAAACCTGAGTATTCAATAAAACGAATGTGTATTCAAAAAAATTATGTGTGTATTTAACACGAGCATAAAAATGTGTATATTCAAAAAAATATCTGCACTTTAAAACAAATAAACGTGCATTAAAATGAATGTAAGTAAACGACGGCAACGTCGCAAATATGACCAGAATAAAAAATATCAACCGCACGGCCATTATTCACAACTTTCATAATAGAACCTATTCGCAATAAACCGAATTCAAACAAAATAAACATTGATTCAAAAATGGACCAAATTGTTAAAATGTATAACGTTCTGTCGTTCCGTTCATACGTAAACAAATGTAAACATTGACACTTTGAAAGTTGACAGTTGTATTGTATTGCCTATAGAGAAGGACGACGTTGTCGCCTACTGTCACTTTAATGCACAAACTATTCATTCTAATGCACATTTCATGTTTTTTTAATGCTCACTGCACAATTTTTTTTCTATTGTACACATTGAATAAAATAATGCTCAATACGAGATTCTTCAATGCACCAGAAATAATGCATATATTTTTCTAAGCAGCTCGATTTGTGGAAATTCAAAATTATTAAATTATTATGATTATTATGATTATGATTATTATTATTATTATTATTATTTTTAATTATTATCAAAGTCCAAGCGTATTATCGAAATAATAATCCTATCGTTACTGCACAGCGTTTGTTTTGTGCTCATTATGAAATCTGAACTCCGCCTCACTGAAATATTATTTGGAAATGGGTTAAAATGTTTGAATCGAAAAAATCAATTGTTGCAATTCAAAATAAAGATCAGAAAGTTCGAAATAATAAAGAATAATAGGCCCCTTACTTCTTTGAAGATTATAGAGGTTGAACACTAACTGTGAATAAAGAACGTTCTTGTGCGATCTTTGCACAAGATTAGAAGAGTGCCAGAAGCGTAATAGACACTATTTAGATAACATAATATTAAGTAAATAATTTTTCAAAAACTGTTAATTGAAAATAAAAATAAAATTTTCTTTTAAAAAAATTTTTTTTTCAATTTATTTTACTTTTAAACTGCACTCACACTTTCCGAACATCCTTTATTATCCTTGGCGCTTTTGTTAGAAATTTATTCGTCGCATGACCGAGTGCCGTTTCGGCGGGGAATTTTTCAGGAGCGGGTCCGGTTCGGCTTTTACGATTTAATTAATTTTAAAACGCTAATTACTTTTATGAATATGTATTCGCGATTTCGGAATCGCGTTCTGTTTGCGGTGGTAGTGCTGAAAGTGTGATGGGTGTTGTGTTTGCGGATTGTGCGCATTCCTTTGGATTTTTCGTGGTAATAAATTCGGAAAACTTGCGTAATAAAATCCGCGTTTTAGATTCAAGTCGAATGCGAATATTACGTTTGTTTTAAGTTTGTATTTTTTCATGGTTTTGTGGCGTTCCATGTTAAAAATATACACGTAATAGCAAAAGTTGAATCATTGGTAAATTTTTGATTTTTATATTTAGCTACCTATACTTTAACTGCTAATAGGTTATTTAATCTTAATATATCCCAACATTTTTTTATCCCCAACTTCGTCTGTAATTATTGAAGTTATAAATTCAAAATTTAATCTCAATCCCGCCTACAACTTTACTGCTAATAATTTTTCAGATTTTCTTAAAATTAATATTAAAATTTTAGGATAATATTATATACATAATTATTATCCTAACATTTTCTTTTCATATTTATCTCATTCATATTACATAGTATGAACCATTGTGAAGCATTGAAACTTTGAATTCTATTTTGAGTTTTATCCGGTAATTTCTCTAACAATAAATGATAGAATCTATTATACAAACATCGTTATAATCTATTATATGTACAAACGTTATTATTTAATCGTGTCATTTTAAATATTCTATTATAATATAATTTTCCAAATTTCAACGTTTATATGATATTTAGTTTTTAAACTTCAAATTGGATTTTTCACCCTTCAAATTCATCAAATCAACAATAATTCTTAGTAATTAATTTCATTGATTACTATGGTGACGGTTTTATTAATATTTTCCTATGATTTAATTTGACGTGTTTACATTTCAAATTCAACTACAAGAAAGTATAGTTGAACGTATAGTATAATATTGAATTGAATGTTCAAAAAGTTGAGTTTTAAATATAAAACATTGGATTTGAAGTTTAAAACGTCTAATTCGAAGTACTATATAAAAACTGTATTATAATAATGAGTTCACATTTCCAATTCTCACAACTTCTTTCAAAAATTTCCGATAAATTCCAACCCTGAACTTAATTATATACAAACTTCCACCACTAAACTATATCAAATTCTAATATTCGACCAATAAAATCTCCCATTCACCAATATCCCAACTTTTACACCATCACAACAAACACACGTCCGCTCAAGGAGCAATAACACATGCGCCAACTCCTCGAAAGCCAAATCAAACGAAACACACCCAAACAACATAATAACGGAATCGGCCACAATAATCGCTAGTCAACTCGCCAACCACTCGATCCACAGAAACACAATAACCCGTATCCTTGGCGAATTATCCGAAAATTTAATCATGGCGCCACATCCTCACAGCCTTATTTATGTACGCCGACTTCCCCCGGCACGAAGATTACATTTTATAATTGATTCGGGGATTTGCATACTTTAGTTTTTGTTATCTCGGCATAATTCGTAGCCGAGTTAAATATTCGCGAATGCTCCCCTCACCCTATGGCGAAATTAACAAGATGAAAGTGTTTCTGTGATGAAATCGGCGGAGCGGATTTGCGGTTCATTAGATCGTTTCGATTGGATTATGGTTCGGTTTTTTTAAATAAATTGTTTTATGAAGTGGCACTGTGATCAATTTGAAAATGTACAAGAGTTTCATTTTCAAGATAGTAAATATTGCGGTTTTTTTTTCAATTTTCTGTTGAGTCGATTCTCAATCATCTTCGTAATCGTAGATGTTTAAAATGCGCGTTGACAAAATCGATTATATAAGGTGGCCAGATATGTCAAATGTCAAATGAGTGCCAGCTAAGTGCGAACGTCTACGTGGTCGTCACTGGGGTTTGATATTTTCGGTCTTCGAGCGATGTACATATGTATAGATCGGTCTATCTATAACCGTGATTTATTAGTATAGACTTAAGGCTTTACAAAACTCCAGAAGAAAAACTCGCATGGTATCAAATCGACATAAGCATTTTTGCAAATTACACAACCAGGAATGCGTTGTCTTTTAATCGATGGTTTCGTTTTCTGTATTACATGTAGTAACATCTTGTTAACACCACAATTTTTAAGGTCCATATAGCACAATTGGTCTCACAAAAAGTTCAATATAATGTCGTGATATTGTACCCCATTTTATCTAAATTTGTTCTCAAAAAAGAACGGTCCAATTTCACCTGTTTTAACATTAACAATGCGTTTTTCTTTTGAGAAGCGATCCAATATTGATAATATCAATGGCTACACATGAAAAATGTCTTAATGTGTAACATTAAGCTTACCAACTAAAATATTTAAAAAAATGTGGGAAATTTAAATCCGACGCACTATTGGGCGTGTAGGATTTTATGAAATATCCCATAAAACCGCCATATAAAATAAAAAAACAAACACACCTTGCATAGAAATCTAAGTTTCAAATAATAACTCAAAAGAAAACAATAAAACATAATCTGTAATATAAAACTCCGTTCTAGTTTTCAATTGATCACCCCTAGTAAGACGGTCACACCCAGTATAGCAGTTATTAATATTCGATTACTCCCACTTTAAACGCATATTCGAACCGAATCACCATAAAACTCGTCCTTCAACAACAACCATCATAAAACCCCGCACAAAAAACGACCTTCAAAACTCCTCAGCACGCCCTCCGAGCACAAAACTCAATCCTCATTCACCGAAAAAAAAAAATCGGAATACGCACTTAGCAAATCGTCAAAAAATTCCAACCTCCCACACGCGTTATTCGCAAGGCTCCTTCCAAAGATCTACCACCCCTTCTGTGGGGTGACACGGCAATAATCAAAGAGCATTTCACATACGCACAAGCAACCCCATCGATCCTTATGGGCTCAGTCGATAAAAGCCTCTCGGTCTGGCCCGGAGTGCCTTTTTTGCCCCGTTCCGATGCCCGGGTATTTATGTAGGCAGTGCCTGCGCTCCATGGCCTCGGATATGGGGAGGTCCCATAGAAATCGCGTCGTTCTCGGGGCGTAATTTGTTTGGGCGATTATTCGACATCGACACGTGCGAAAATTCGGGGGCCGCCTCTTAAGGGGTTTGCTTTCGTGTTTTAGGGTGGACTTATTTATTATATTCGGGGAGGTTTTTTTTTTGGAATAGTTAAGTCTAAATAAATGGTGGTTTAAGTTTAGTACTAGGTCGTTGCGTGAAATTCGTCGTATTTTTTCGATTTTCAAACAGTTTCTACATTCTCCGAATTGATGAATAACATCTTCATTCAAATTATTCTATTATATGAAGGATACTTCTTTTTCAGTAGCTATTGATTTTTTTTTCTAGCGAGTGAATAATAAACAGTAGAAATATAAATTAAAATAAAAAAATTCCTTAGAGATTTTGTAAATGTTTAATAATAAAATATATTTATAGAATTTTTCACTGTAAAAATTTTATAAAAATAATAACACGACTGCGGTAACCAAAAACATTTGTAATATATACAGTAAAGATACAGTTATCGTTAGAATCAACCAGTTGAGATAGTATAAATTCAAATCTAGAGATTTTTCACTGACTGATAAAAAAATATGATGAAACTTTTACATTGACCTAATAGTTTTTGGGATCAACGGTCTTGCCTTGTTTGTCAAAGTGGTGATAATTGTGATCGCAAAGTGGTCAGCGAGGGCGCAGTCTGCTTAATCTTTAACTCGTCTGTCCCGCTGGTGGTCATTGTGATCTGCTCAGAAGACAGCGACCACAAAGTCTAGCACATAGACATGCATACCGTTGATCTGATTGTGAGAGCCTTCTCCGTTGGTATGGGCGGATTGGCTCTTATGGTACATGTCCCTTATCGGTTCGAGGTTGGCTCTCGGATAAGGTATATAGCCTAGACCCCCAATATTTGATGGGGAGACTTTCTCTTGCAGTAGACACACAACCGGTCGACAATGATGTTGATGATGATGATAAATAATTTTTGAAATTGAGATCTGAGGATTTTTTTTAAACTGATAAACATAATGATGATATCTTACTGGTCATAATTAATGCTGATCTACATCAAAATATTAAAGAAAAGCGTTAACCGATAAAAAAATGCGGAGTTTGTACCACATCGGTTGGTTTCAAAATGCGATGTTTAATAAAAAAAAAAATGCAGCGAAACATTTGCATTGACCTAATAGTTATTTTCTTATATAAAATACATCTTATTGCTTTATTTATATATTTGAAATAGAATTTCTTATTTTGTCAATGATTAGTGCGACGCTTTTATGTGCACGCCCCACTATCTCCATTCAACTATTAATCTCAATTAATGTGTTTTCGCCTAGTGCGTAATGTCGCATTCAAATTCCTCCAGGTCTTAAGATTGATCGTGCACGCGATTCTCAAACCTTCTATTCGTCTGCAAACTAATATATTCAATTAATAAGGTTATCGGATGAATCGTTATTTCCTCACGTTCATATCCTTATTTTATATATGGTAAAATTCATTTCGGTAATTGAATGTTTAATGGAACAATCGTAGCTTATGATTCAGTCTTCAAATTGAAATTTAAATGAATGGTTATGTAGAAATATTTATGTTACCGAATCAAAGCAAAGAATATTGCTTGGTCTATGAAATTTAACAAAATCTGGTAGTGTATAGGCGCTATATATAATAGCGTAGGAGCATCATTTAAAATTTTCTGTCAAATATGACAGTTGATATGTTTTACGACGTACTTATAGAAGGTATTAAAATTTTCTTGGCACGTTTTATGCTCAATAAAAATATTTTTAAATTTTGGCACGTGAACTAAAAAAGGTTCGCCACAACTGTCATAAGGTACGTCAACATACATACGTCGTCATATTTGAAATAAAACGTTAAATTATGCACTTATGATGCGTCTACACTAGATGGACCCTACAAATCACAAGATTTCGATAATTTTGATAGACAAAGCAAGATTTTTTGCTTCGTCCACGAACGAAGTATAAAATGTATAAATGTGAGATGAAAATATGAAGGGTTCAAAAGAGAGAGAGTAAAAAAATGAACTGAATAGACAATGGAGACGAAATAATTTTTTTTTTAAACTGAAAAACTTTTCATTCAACGAACTACGAATGAATATGCATTTCGATGGTAAAATGCAGGTTTTTCTTTACAATTTATTTTAAATTATTTAAAAATTGAAAATAATTAAATTTTGATTAACAGATAACATTTTTCAATGATCACACACCGTATTAACCCATCACATCGAACTCGTATCGCGTCTAGAAACTGTGGAACGTAATAAGCGTAACTAATTACCCAATTTCGAGCCATACGTCTTCGACATAATGGGATTTGTCATTGTGCGCAAGATGAATGGCCGTCCATTATTATATTATATTATCTAGCATCACATACACATTATTACGCGTATCGTTATTGTATAACATACAACATACAACATACACACACACAATTTTCCATGTGGAAACGCATCCTACGCCGGCAGGACGAAACGCTCTAATTAAACATCCCTGCCACACGACGAAGTTGTAATTGAATGTGATTCCATGGGATTCGCAATGCACTTATGCTGGAATATATATGCGAGTAGTATGTAAATCGGTATGAGTTTGTTTTGAACTATTTTTTGTGATGTTCGGCAGTTGAGTTTTTATCGAACGTCGACGGGAATTCGTTACGCTTTGATGGTATCGACGGTCGGTGTCGGATTTTTTTCATGGGTTCGTTTTATGGTTATTTCCCTGAACACGATGTGAAAATTTTCATTATTATCGAAGTGAAATGTTTATCTATGGAGTATACGTATGTATGTTTTTAAATTTTCATTAAAAAAAAACACCTATCCCCTGATCTTTGCGTAGATACCAGGAATATCATTACCGATAAACTCGTTTATAAATTTTTCAAAAAGTATTTTTTTGTTTCATGATATTTTCGAATTTTCGTTGTTTTTTATTTAAAATTTAATTTAACGGTAAACTGGTAATTAGTAAAAAAATACTAGATTACCGGTAAATGTAAATAATAATAAAACTGATATCCCTAATAGATACTAGAGAGGTCAAATTTACTGTTATTTTCATTTATGTTTCGCAGTGAATCCCGTAAATGGAAATCGTTTAAAAAAATACTACGAACTAATACAAAAATAAGAGAGAGAGAGAATAATAAAGAGTCTAAAATATATTTGAAATATTAATAAAAGTATTCATATAAGAATCTGTATAAAAATAATATTCATTCAACCTTATTGTCGCTTTTTTCTTCTAGTTTCTAAAAAATTGTTTTTTTTTCGCTGGTTCAAAATCATTTTCATCCTCACTTAAAACATAAAATTCTTTTACAATTTGAAGAGAACATTCTGTTTAGTCATAGGTAGTATTTTTCTTTAAAAATTCGATGATCAATATTTTGTTTTTCTTATTTTTTGTTAACAAATTCAAAATACGCCTATTAAAAAATCTTGACCGCGTTAAAGTGAAACTGCGTAAATCTGGAAATGGGTGCATATAAATTTTAGACACTCACATATTCACATGAAGATTGCAAGCGAGATCCCTCTGCTCACCATAAAAGCGTACTTTATAATTATGCACGTGTGCTGAAGAACGTTAAACGCCGACCAACATAATTCATGTTAATTACCACACCCGGTCCATGCTAATTCCGTGGCTGACGTAGGCCAACACTATAGGGGTCGAAAGTTTGAGAACCACCCCCGGGACGGGTCAAACTGGTCTGATGCATTTTGCATGCATGCACGTGATGTGCACTGGGAAATGCATCAAGAGTGCACTCGTCTTGTGTTAGTGGTATCGTTTGTGCAATGCTCAGATTAAATCTGTGTTTCGGTTGGTTGTAATGAAATGGACGGTTTGTTATGAGTTTTTTATTAGGTCAATGCATAAGTTTCGTCGTATTTTTTTAATGGTTAAGTAATTTCTTGATTGATGAATAACATCTGTATTCAAACTATTCTAATATGTGGAAGATACTTCCTTTTATGTATTTGTTAAACATTGGTTTATCCAGTGAATAATAAATAGCCTGGGAAAAAAAATTTTGAAACGTCTTATGATAAAGTGCATTTATAACAATTTTTCCACTGTAAAAATTTTATAAAAATTATAATGCAATCATGGAAACAAAAATATTTGTAATGTGTACAATAGACATGCAGTTATTGTTAGGATCACTCAATTGTGGATTTTTCTTTAACTGATAAAAATGTTAGTAGCCATAATTAATTCTGATTCAAGTCGAAATATCAGAGAAATCATGTTAAAGATAGAAGTCTGCATCACATTGATTTGGTTTAAAAATACGATGTTTAGTAAAAAATACGATAAAACTTTTGCATTGACCTAATATTAAAAAAAAAAGTTGAATTTTATGTATAAAAGTGAACTCGTTTTCTTTCTATAATTGTCTAGTATATTTGCGATTCTCCAATTCACAGGACACATAAAAGAATCTAAACATTTCCTTTTTTGTTTTTGTGTGAAACGAGTTTACCCATATCACGTTTACAATAAAGTGAGAGTGACACGTGGCAGTTCGAGGTTGAACATTTTTGTAATATAATGTAGCTGCGATTGTTGTGAATATATTTTTTATAGCCATCTTTCTATCGCAACATTTTATTAAGTAAGCGTCGTAACTTTATTCGAATTTTCATAAAGAAATTGTTAATTTCCAACACGTAAACTATCGTCTCGGCTTCTTCTAAATTAAAAAATCACAATACAATTTTCATCAACGTTTAACGCAAGTTGCTCAGCAACAAGACGGTCTCGATAAAGAAAATTACCAACGTTTTAACAACCTTCTCTATCCACAGTGGTACACAGGGAAAAAAGACGGCACGACACTGTAAAGTGCACGATAAATTGCTCGAGGAGCCCGTTTTGAATTTTTGAGTGACTTCGGGGCCCGGCTCCATTTCCCGCTTCCGGGACCCCGAACTTACGTATACCCTTTTCGTATTTTCTAGAAAGCATAGATGCTCAACTTTGTGCTCGTGAACATTACTAATTAATTTAATTAAGTTTTGATATTTATTTAATAAGATTTTTTTCGAAAATTCGAGATGAATCCTATTCGTCTTCATACTATAATATGTTAACTTACGTTTGAGTAATCGCTTTGTCCATAGACGAAGCAAAGAATCTTGCTTTGTCTATGGAATTTAAAAATAATATCGTGGCGTATAAGCGCCATTCAATATAAGTGTATCATAGATGTGTCATTTAATGTCTTCTGTCAAATATGACAGTTTACGTGCCTTACAATAATGGTAACGAATCTTTTTTTATTCACTTGCCAATTTATTGAGTACTATAAGTACTCTCAATATAATTACTTAATATGGAATATATAATTATTGTTAATTATTGAATATCAAGAATGTCAAGGAAATTTGAACTCGTTTCATAAGAATGTCGTAAGACACGTTTACTGTCATATTTAATAGAAAAAAAATTAATTATAAGCCTGTACTGATGACACCTATACACTACCAGATGTTAAGTTTCATAGACAAAATACGATTCTTTGCTTCGTTCGTGGATGAGACGATTGCAAAAATGTAGTCTAACATAATGCATTGATATTTTTTATCAACATAATTTTAAAATCGATTCAGTTGATTGATTAATTAATATTTATTGATAGCACCTATACACCACCAGATTTTAAATTTCATAAACAAAACATGATTCTTCGCTTCGTTCATGGACGAGACGATTACACAAACCCAAACGTAACTTAACATATGCATTGAAATTTTTTAACCAACATCATTTTAAAATCGATTCAGTTAATTTATTAATACAGATTAATATTCATTGATCGCAGTATCATAAATATGATTCAAAATGAAATCGGGTATCTTAATTTATGAAAATAAATGGGGGATCTTTTAGAATATGCGTTAGACATCTCTGGCATACGCCTCTGGACCCAAGGATTAGGGCCCCTGGCGAACTTCGCTAAGCACGACCGCCCACTCCGCCCACAATTTTCCGCCCACCGCCCACTGGGATGCGCACCTTTTGAATCGCTAATGAGTCCGGGGCCTTTTTTGCACGACCGCTCTCCTCTCTTAGGCGCCGCTTAATTAACGCCCTGGAAGAAAAAAAGCGTATGAATCGGTGTTAATTTAGATCATCTTATTCGCACAAGTTTCCGTCTCGAACTTATCCGTTCTTCTATACCACGATCGAATATCATACGGAGCACGTCCTTCGCGAAATCACATACACTTTTCGATCGCAAACATTCCATCTCCTTTCGGAAAATCCCTACTATGAAAATCGAAAGATAGTGTGTTTTTTTTTTCGTTTTGTTTCCGTGGAAATTTGGAAATCGGCGCACGCGGACCGCGCCTCGTCCCTTATAATATTTTCCCATTTCTGCGATCGCTGGATGGCTGTTGTCGACGACAAGAAACTCGGCCGGAATGTATAAAATCGCGGAACGAACGGGGTCTTGGGGGGGAGGTTAAAATATATATATGTATAGAGTGTTGAAAAAGTTGTGTCTGAGAAAAATTTAAGTTCCGGCGCATGAGAGGATCAAATCCCATCAGGTAGCGTCGATCGTTCAGCGGCGCGTGGTAGACTTACCAACGAACTTCCTTTTTTCTTTTGCTCAAATTGTGTATAGGTGTGTGCTCCTTTATTTGGCCTTTAGCGTGTTGGAAATTTCCGCAGCTTTCCTGTCAGATTGTAAAATGGTTTTATGTTGGGTCAATGTGAACGTTTTGTCGTGTTTTTTCGATGATCAAATAGTTTCTGAACTAATAAATCACGTTTATATTCAAACTATCTTATTTTGCGAAAGGTAATTCATTTTTAGTATGTTTTATGTTATAAATAATAAGCATCCCGTTGAAATTTTTTTAAATATCTAATAATAAAGTGCATTTATGGAACTTTTCACTACATAAATCTTGTAAAAAATAATGACGCGATCGCGATAAAAAAAAATACTTGTAATGTATACAGTATAGATGCAGTTTATATAAGAATCAGTCAGTTGTGATTTTTAAAATTTAGATCTGGAGATTTTTATTGACTGATAAAAATACGACGAAACTTTTTCATTGAATAAAAAAATAGTTCAATCTGCGGTTGTAAGAAAAATATGATATTTTATTACAACATATGTATGACTGATAGCATAATTTTAATAATTTTATATTAGGCTTTAAGAGATTAATAAATATTTAAATATCATCAAATTTAATTAATTTGTTATTAAATTAATTTAATTATATATTTTGCCTTATTTTATATTAAATTTTGAAGTGATACTTGTATCGAATATTGCGGACAATAATATTTCGATTGTTATCAAGCACTTTTATATATTCAAATGATATTAAACACATGCCGCATTTATAGGTACTAAGTATACGAGGTGTATTGGAAATTTTATTAAACTGAAATCCAAGAGAATATAAATTAAAACTTTTAATAACGCGTTCATAATTTTCTAATATATTGTTTAGCTCGATTTATTAACTTTTCAAACCATAAATTTTCAATTTATGAGCTCCTTTTTAACCCTTTCTTGACATTTTACAACGGTCCACACTCAAAGCATTTATTATCTTTAACCCATCTTTCATATTATAGTTCGAATTTCACATTCTTATTATGATTTCGACGAATACAAATCGAAATAATTGTATCGTATTATATTATAGTTCGAATTTTATATTCTTATTTTGATTTTGATGAATAATCGAAATAATTGTTTTGTATTATGTTTTATATATTAATGATTTCCTTTTTTCTTGTTTCAGGTGAGTGCATCAAATTTTCTTCAATAACACCAAACCAGTGAATAAAAATAATGAATGTAAAAAACAAAAACGCCGAAACGGTAAGTGCCATTCGGTGCGAATCCAACCAAACAAAAACCGAACCGAATTGAACGTTAATAATTTTCTATGCCGCGTGTAATTTAATTTTCTACTCTGAATCCTCGCGTACCTTTAATAACTTTTTTAATTTGGACGTCTCCGGAATTCTTTCGCCTTCTTTCGCATTTTCCAGCGGATTTTCCGCGGAAAATATATATCGACGCGGACGCTTTTCCGACCGTTCGACGCGAACTTGAGGGATCGGAAAATAGCCTGTCAAATTTCACAAAAGAAATTATAATCAAAGCGATCCTCTCTCGCCAAGAGAACCTCCATTCTTCTCCCGCCCGATTTTTTTCCCTTCTGCTCCTTCCTTCCGTCGATTTTTCCCTTTATATTATTATTATGGCGGCTTTTCTTTTCGACGCCGAAGGCTTAAATCTCGCCATTTTGTATGCGGAACGCCCCGCGGGGGCTACCTGCAGTAAATACGGCCACTTTATATAAGAGCCCTTGATATTTCAAGGTGACAGTGAAAAATTCATCCATACACACGTAGATATTCATACATCGAACGCATGCCGAGTGTGTGTGTTCGGAAAATTGTATGTGTTCAGTCGGAAAAAGGATGTCTCTTGTATGCACGGTGGACGTGCCGGCGACGAATCGGAAAAACTACGGTCTCTGGCGAAAGACAAAAGAATATTCCTACGGAAAATTCTATGTAAACTTTGGCGATATGTAAATTTTAACCTTTGGAAAAATACGTTTTTATGTTTGTTTGCCGATAGAAGCCATGAATACGTCGGAAAAATTCACTACGTGTCGTCCCCGCGATGAAATAATCCAATATTTGTGAGGTACACGTTTTGACATCCTCGCGGCATAATATATTGAGAAAATTTGATTTAGAATAAAAATTTTGTCATATTTTTTAACATACTATTGACAGTTGTACAGTTGACATTGCACTTTACAACCCACTACACGCTCTCTTCCGAACGATGCAACTTTTCAACATGAACTTTGATCAATAAAAAGTACCACACGTATATAGTTGAACCTCTATTATTCGGAACTCATATATTTGAAATTTTTATTATTCGGATTGATCAAAAAAATAATAATTTTATATAACACATTTACAATTCTGATAGCAGAGGCTACTGGACCTTTTTTTTAAGCTGTATTAGACTTCTGTAAAGCTATTTCCAGCAGTAATTTTAATATTTTCCATACTACATATATCAATCCCCTTTAATCTACTTTAATCTATTCTACTATACATCAAAATGTTAAACAAAAAACAGAAACATTTTCTTTTTCCAGTCGAAGAGCATCATTTTACACTGACAATGCTCTTGTCTTTAAAACAATTATTTACAATGTCGTTCATAATAAAACGTGTTGTGCTATAATGTCTTGACTAAACTATAGATTTTTTTTACTATCCATACCATCTGAATCCCGTTTATTCCAAACAATCAAGGCTCTACTATACATAGAAATGTAAAAAAAAAGAAACACCGTCTCTTTTTCCGATCGAAGGGCGTTATTTCACACTCACGATGCTCTTGTCCTTTTATTATAATATTAATTTGTCAAAAGAACATATGTTGTGCTATAATTCTTTGCCTTGATTATTATACAAGTTCAATCCCCGTTTATCCCAAACAATCAAAGCTCTACTATACATCGAAATGTTAAAAAAACAGAAACACCGTCTCTTTTCCGGTCGAAAGGCGGCACGATTATTATACCATTTCAATCCCCGTTTATCCCAAACAATCAAAGCTCTACCATACATCGAAATGTTAAAAAAACAGAAACACCGTCTCTTTTCCGGTCGAAAGGCGGCACGATTATTATACCATTCCAATCCCCGTGTATCCCAAACATTCAAGCTTCCACTATACATCGAAATGTTAAAAAAACAGAAACACCGTCTCTTTTTTCGGTCGAAGGGCGTCATTTCATACTCACGATGCTCTTGTCCTTTTATTATATTATTAATTTGTCAAAAGAACATATGTTGTGCTATAATTCTTTGCCTTGATTATTATACAAGTTCAATCCCCGTTTATCCCAAACAATCAAAGCTCTACTATACATCGAAATGTTAAAAAAACAGAAACACCGTCTCTTTTCCGGTCGAAAGGCGGCACGATTATTATACCATTTCAATCCCCGTTTATCCCAAACAATCAAAGCTCTACTATATATCGAAATGTTAAAAAAACAGAAACACCGTCTCTTTTCCGGTCGAAAGGCGGCACGATTATTATACCATTCCAATCCCCGTGTATCCCAAACATTCAAGCTTCCACTATACATCGAAATGTTAAAAAAACAGAAACACCGTCTCTTTTTCCGGTCGAAGGGTGTCATTTCGCGCTGACGATGCTCTTGTCCTTTTATTATTAATTTATCAAAAACAAAAAATAATGTTGTGCTATAATTCTTTGCCTTGATTATTATACAAGTTCAATCCCCGTTTATCCCAAACAATCAAAGCTCTACTATACATCGAAATGTTAAAAAAACAGAAACACCGTCTCTTTTCCGGTCGAAAGGCGGCACGATTATTATACCATTCCAATCCCCGTGTATCCCAAACATTCAAGCTTCCACTATACATCGAAATGTTAAAAAAAACAGAAACACCGTCTCTTTTTTCGGTCGAAGGGCGTCATTTCATACTCACGATGCTCTTGTCCTTTTATTATATTATTAATTTGTCAAAAGAACATATGTTGTGCTATAATTCTTTGCCTTGATTATTATACAAGTTCAATCCCCGTTTATCCCAAACAATCAAAGCTCTACTATACATCGAAATGTTAAAAAAACAGAAACACCGTCTCTTTTCCGGTCGAAAGGCGGCACGATTATTATACCATTTCAATCCCCGTTTATCCCAAACAATCAAAGCTCTACTATATATCGAAATGTTAAAAAAAAGAGAAACACCGTCTCTTTTCCGGTCGAAAGGCGGCACGATTATTATACCATTCCAATCCCCGTGTATCCCAAACATTCAAGCTTCCACTATACATCGAAATGTTAAAAAAACAGAAACACCGTCTCTTTTTCCGGTCGAAGGGTGTCATTTCGCGCTGACGATGCTCTTGTCCTTTTATTATTAATTTATCAAAAACAAAAAATAATGTTGTGCTATAATTCTTTGCCTTGATTATTATACAAGTTCAATCCCCGTTTATCCCAAACAATCAAAGCTCTACTATACATCGAAATGTTAAAAAAAACAGAAACACCGTCTCTTTTCCGGTCGAAAGGCGGCACGATTATTATACCATTCCAATCCCCGTTTATCCCAAACATTCAAGCTTCCACTATACATCGAAATGTTAAAAAAACAGAAACACCGTCTCTTTTTCCGGTCGAAGGGCGTCATTTCGCGCTGACGATGCTCTTGTCCTTACCAGGCCGCGTTTCAATCCATCATCGGCACGCGCACGAGCCCTACACATCCCCGAAACACACACCCATTACACACACACCACGCCCGAGTCCCGTCCCGTTCCCGGTCCCACAGAAGTTTCTCCCCGGGGCCGAAGAGCCGGCTCGGTCCGTCAATCAAGTGTCGGGTAACCGCCCTTCGCGAAGTCCATTGCGTATTATTTATTGTCACGACGCCATATTCGCATTACGCCTCGGGGCGGGTATAAATCGCCCTTTGAGGGCCGCTGGGTCGGTGTTTGGGGGGTGTTGGTTTTAAAATGTGATCGCTTTATTTGGATTTGTTGATGTTTTTCGCGGAGGTCCCGGGAGGGAAATGTCGCGGATTGGTCAGATTATATGGGCGGGTGGAATATTATCCTTTTGAGAAGTCGGATTTGTGTGAAGTGTTTTGGATAGATGTGTCAGGTTTGTTGATTTGAATGCTTGTTGAATTATGTTTTTGTGTAGTATTTTGAGATGACATTTTGATTTTATTCGGGAAAAAGGACAAGAATTTTTCGATGGGTCATTAAGTCTTATTTGATAACCTTTTGTATAATATCCCTTAAATTTATTTCCGGAATAATTTGAATATCATATTGCATATTATGTTTTCCCAGATTTTCGATTAGAATATGAATATTTTAATACGATTTAGAATGTATCACTTTAATTTTTTATGAATAAAATTTATTATTGATAATGGTGGTGATGAAAATCGAAAGTCGTTCGTTTTACATTCTTTTTTCATTGCCTAAAATTGAATGAAAAATTATTGATTTTTAAGTACACCCAATCCTCTTTTTACACTGTTCTGAAATAACACGGTTCAAAGAAGAACTGATTATTTTTTCTCATTGATACAGTATAAAAAAATGTATTATTATGTCACAATGGTAAAATTCTGTGCAGGCCAGTTTACAATTATAGTTATTAAATAAAAAAAATTCAATGTATTATTTATGATTTCACATGGCGAAATTTTTCCGCATTATACATTTTTTAGATGAAAATTCCATCCAAATATACTGATGGAACCTATTTTAAATTTTTAAATGGTCCCCATGCATTTTTTCCACGGTAGTTTCTAGAACGCATTCCCTATGTAGAAAAAGGATTGGGTGTACGTTAAATTGTTTTCTATTTGCATAAGCTTATTTTTTAGTTTTCAAACTCAATCTATCTAGAAGTTAGTAAATTAAATTAATATAACTCGTGGTGCCGAACAAAGGGGTTTTGTAGGGGAGCTTAAAATTTAATATTGTTGTAAAAAGTTCGCTTCGGAAAAAGAAAAGCATCAACTTTCGTACGGCGAATCGGCGAATACGGGGAGCGAATAGCGCGAATAACATCTCTCCTCGCGAAACTTTGATAAAATATTATTTTCCCGATTATCCCCGGATACTTGGGATTGTTCCCGGGGATTTCGTACGGAACGAACAAAAGAAACTTCGTTTTCGCGAGCGCTAACTATGCGTTTTTGTATAAATATACATCTACGTAATCGTCGATACAGGGGAAACTCGGCTGATTTTGCGATCGTTTTACTCCGAATATAATTACTAACAATCATTAAACTAGCCACTATTTATTATTTATTTTAATTTGATCAGCCCTGATGTGGATTTTTTTAATATTAAATATTCGGAATTAATTAATTATTTAAAGTTTTGTTGCAATATAAAATTTCCGTAGGTTAGTTGATTTTATTATCGATATATTGTGTATATTTTCGTTTTCTTTTGGCCACCATGGTAATGTAGGGTAACCTGTTATTCTATGGTGGTATATTTGTACTCATATAATTATGTATTTGTGTATGTTTGAGTAAATAAATAAATAAATAAATAATTAAAGTTAAACTACAAATTGTCTGATCATTAGATAGATACACGATACCATTAACACGAAACCATTCAGAAGAGATAATTATAAATATTCACAACAAAAGATCCGTTTCTTTTATTACTAATCGATATATCCAAACTTTTTAATGATTTCCATGACATTACATGGGTTAGAAATGATGATTGTTTAATATTTATTTATAACTTGTGCAAAATCAGTCGGATTTCCCCTCATAAAATCGAGAGAGCGAATCTTCGCCGCTCGAAAGTATTTCTTGCTTTGGATGTAATATACGAATGATACTTGGTACATTCGTCGCAAAATATATATATTTTATGTACATAAATCGAGCAGTTTTGCGGAAATTCCGCGATTATATTGGAAAATTCCCCGGGAAACGAAAACGGAAAACTTAAAACGCGATAATTCCAATAAGTGTCGTCTGGTGGCGGTGCGCCTTTTCAACCGTATCGGAAAATGTATTTTCCATAATAGGACGTTTCGCCGCGATGTATTTCGAATGAAAAACGTTTATTTTCATTTTAAGGTGTCATGTAAAAAATGTGTCGCATATATCACTTTTATATGGTGAAGATATAATATATGATTTTTTTGTTTTTGAATGAGATTTTTTGTATATGTTCGTATTGCTTATAGATTGATTCTTGATTTTTTTTAAATCGCTTATTCGAGTTTATTTCAAGTATCTTAAACTACTTATTCGATATGAAAATTTATCTATCATAAATTTGAGTATTAACGCGCATTAGATAAAAATTGAATGATACTTCAACTTAAGTACTTCAAATATAATATATTTTTATCTATAATTCAATATAATATTTACAAATATAGTCACAGTTATACAGACATAGTTACAAATGCAGTGATATTACAGTCTTCAAATACAATGAACAAAATATCTGCTCAAATGTGAAAATTTTTAAAAAGACCCTTTTAGTTTTATACATGTTTAATTAAAGGTATCGCTTGAAAAAAATATTTTCGTTAAAAATTTGTTTGCTTATAAATTTTATAATAACAATTATTTTCCATGAATTAAGTTAGTTTTCATCCCTACCTTATCATTGCTTAAAATCACATAATATATTGTATATTTGGAATAAATTTATGAAGACTTCACTAACCTAATATTGTGCCATCCCTGAAAATTAACCACACCATTGAAAGATATAATGGGGCGGAAACCATGGGGATCAAATCGATGGAGGTAAAAACCACGTTGACGAAAATCATGTAGGCGAAAACCATGTAGGCGAAAACCATGTGGGCAAAAACTATGTAGGCAAAAACCATGTGAGCGAAAATCATGTAGGCGAAAACCATATATACGAAAATCGTTCGGAGCGAAAACACTATGGGAAGAAAACTACGACGGTCAAACATTCACTTAATGAATTTACTATTAGTAAACATTCTTACACCCCAATGAATATATTCAAACAAATCTTGTACACCAAAACTTCAACATATCACCGTTAAAAATCCGATCCACCCTAAACTCAAGAAAATTCTTCAACGATCCAGAACCTTTTATACACACATCGCCATTCATACGAACGCACGCGTTATTCGCACACACACACACCCACATTCGAACCGAACGAGTTGTGTTTGCACATGTTCCCTTCAAACAAAGGGACTTGAATTATTTATACGACAGGCTTGCGAGGGCGAAACGTAAACGAAACTCTCGCTGACATTTCGGCGAACATGGCGACACGCGGAAAATTGCCGGGAAAATTTGAAACGGTGCGCGACCTCGACGACAAAAACTGTCGATACGTCGCCGACTGACGAAACTGAGTCTCGGAAGTCTGTATGTGTGTGTATATATGTGTGTGTGTGTGTGCGTGTGTGTGTGGTTTTAGGTTTTAGGTTGGATTTTCTGCGGTTTGTTTTTTCTAAGTGGGAAAATCGTGTTGTTTGTTTGGGCGATTGTTGAATTTGGGGTTTTTTGTGGTGGTTGTAGATAAGTTGTTGTAAGATAAGGTGGTTGTTATAAGTTGTTGTTGATGTAGTTGGTAGATTGTTAAGATCGTTTTTCACTGATCTGATATAAGTTTTTTTTAAAGAAATAATTTTAGTATTTAAATTATTTGAATAACTATCTACATATCATAATGAAAAACTTTCGTATTAACTATATGGAAAACTTAAGTAATTCCATAATATTAAGCGTTTTTTGTTGATATTTTGTATTCTATTATGAAATAATTTAAAAAAGTTTACGATCATAAAACATCCACTTTCTTTTTAATCGAACTATTATTCAGATGTTGTACATCTTTATCAATTTTATCTGACATCTTCCCAAATTATCAAATCTGGTACGTCTAATTTCGTGGTACTACGGCCAATTGAAATTCTTATGCCTATTATATTCATCCTTTTAAATATTTCAATAGGAAAATACTATAAAATTTTACATGTAATCCTATTCTATGTATTGACAGTAAAAACATATTTTATATACTGATTGAAAACCTTGTTTTACTTATCTGAATCATGCGTTTATTCCGCACGACGAAAAAACTAAAAATCATCTCATGACATGTCTATACTAGCATCATATGTAAATATTTATCACTAAATTATACCAGTATGAATTTGTAAATCTACTGACAAGCTTGTAGGTATAGTTTTCGAAAATACGTTAGTATTATTTAAAAAAAATCGACTTTATTCGAACTATCACGCAACTTTCCGAGTTTCCCCTAAATTGAAAAAAAATTATTCTATTGAAAATGTCAAGTAGTTTATAAATAAAGTACAATCAAACATAATTTATTTTCCTCCATTTTAAATATAAATTCAATTCTTTGAAATACAAAAACGATCAAACAGAATTCAAACTACTCACTTTCACTTCATTGTACACACATACAATTACGCGTACCGGTAATATTCAAACGACGAATGCGCTCTAAAGCACGTTGTAACGTTATACATACATTTTTCAATATTGCATTCGATAAACGTCAAACGTGCGGAAAATAAGGGCACTCGAATCTTGCGCATTTCTGTGTCTTTTGTTCGCGGTCTCATAATGCACCTTTTGCACCAGACGCGCTTTATTCCGCACGGGTGCAAAACTATGCGCAATCAATCCCACGGGCACAACAGACCGAAAAAATATGCAAATCTGTCGTCGGATTGCGAATTCATATGCTGTGGTTAGAATTGTTATTCGGAGCTGTGTGTTCGAGGGGAATTAGATCAACGTCATGTTTGATTTGAGTGCGATGATTTTTTTTAATGGTATTTTTAACTTTGACGATTGTAACTTTATAATTAATATAATTTAACAATATAGTATCTTAATAAAAATATATACACAATTTGATTATTCAAAACTGTCAAAAAATGCTGAACGCATTAATGTAGCCCAACTTTCGGAAATATTTTCGCGAATTTATCACCAAGCCTAACCCAACCTATCGTTGTTTGATGAATAAATTCGCGTGAACATAACCCAACTTTTGGAAATATTTTCGCAAATTTCTCACTAAGCCTAACCCAACCTATTGTTGTTTGATGAATAAATTTGCATGAATGTAACCCAACTTTCGGAAATATTTTCGCGAATTTATCACCATGCCTAACCCAACCTATAGTTGTTTGATGAATAAATTCGCGCGACTGTAACCCAACTTTCAGAATTTTTTTTTCAAATTTATAATAATCCCATACATTTTTTTGACACACCCTATACATAAACGATGTTTTTATACGAGAAATATTCTTTTGTGATTCGGAAACAAACAAACGTCGCAATTCTTTCGGGGAGCGTCGCGCGCGAGGAATTCGCGCGTCTCGTCCAACCATCCGCATTCTGAAGCGGTCTGAAAACAGTTCAAAGGTTTCGGCACACTGCTGAAATAAAGCAATCCCGCTCCTTTGCCGGGATATATGCTGGAAACGTCACGTGCGTGTGTGTGTACGTTCACGGTGTTAACGTAATTACGACCGCGAAAGCGCGAGCATTTATCTTTCGTGCGCCTCTCGTTATGCAAAGCTCGCGACCGAGGCCGGTTCTCTTTGCTTTTTCGTTTTGTGCTTTTTTTGAGCTTTTTTTTTGTTGGAGTGGAAGTTTTTCTAATTGGAAAGATTTTTGGATTTGCAAAGTGTGAATGCAGGGAATTTTTTTGTGTGCGGTTTTGTTTAGTCTGGTGTTAGATAATTTATCATAGTTATTCGCAGTTATTATGATTTACGTTAACGGATGAAAATTTTAAATACAATTCAAAGTTTGTATGTCTTTTGAGATGGGTTCAGTGTAAAAATAAAATTGGTTTTTAATGAATTTGAAACAATTTTTAATCAAATGATCATAAGTCAATTGTATTCATCATTGTATTTCAGTCATTTATAAAAATCTTATGAATTTTTTTTTTATAACTACATAATATACCAAAACCATTATAATAATATAACCAATCTTATAATCGAATCGAAAATACCTTATTCTGCAACAACTATGATATAAATATCACAGTCCAAGTGTATGTTAGTCCATATATATTTAAATCAATCCACATATACGTTGAAATAAACATTTTTGGGGGTTGATTTGGGTGAGATGTTTTTGGGCAATTTCATTTATTTTTGGGTTGAATCAGATTAGATTGGGTTGGGTCAAATATACATGGACTGAAAATACATTCGGACTGTGACATATTTTTTTACAGTCAAGCATATTTAAGTTCGTGTATATTTTGATCGATCAAAAATACACATTTTTGGGGGATGATTTGGGTGAGATTTTTTTGGGCAATTTCATTTATTTTGATCGAATTTTTGGGTTGAATTAGATTAGATTGCGTTGGGTCAAATATAATATACATGGACTAATAATATACACAGTCTACGACATATATGTATAATGATTACAACTATCATTTGGTATTGAATCAAATCCCAATACCCCCAATAGAATTAACCTTAACCCAAATAATACTCAAGACACATCTTCATAGACCAAAAAGGCGACCACCCACCATCCCGCCCACTTTTCCGCGGGACAACAAAATTCAAACAGTCCATATTATATGATATATGATTATTACCATTATCATTCGGTATCCAATCAAATCCCAATACACCCAATAGAATTAACCTTAACCCAAATAATATCCAAGACACATCTTCATAGACCAAACAGGTAACCACCCACTATCCCAATATGCCCACCCACCTTTCCGTGGGGCAACAAAACTCAAACAGCCCCGTATTATATATGATTATTACGATTATCATTCGGTATCGAATCAAATCCCAATACACCCAATAGAATTAACCTTAACCCAAATAATATCCAAAACACATCTTCATAGACCAAAAAGGCGACCACCCACCGTCCCGCCCACCTTTCCGCGGGACAACAAAATTCAAACAGCCCACTTACGTACGTACACAAGCAAACCCCATACAAAACAGGCAAGTTTAGTCGAAACGCGAGAACTTGCCGAACCGCGGGCGAGCGGAGCGGATATAAATCAACATGGGGTTTACCTTAAGCATGTCAAAGGAGGCCGACGAAATTTCCCGTCCCGGGACAAAAGCGGGATCCCGGCTAATAGTTGGCGCATAGTTGTCCCGGCCCTCCTCCTGCGGGCGAGGGGTATGGAGGTGAGGGGTGTCTTTGAGTCAACTAAATATTTGATGTTCCTGTTAGGTTCGGTTCGCGGGGTTGAGGTTTTATCTCTTATATTTCGCCGAATTCGGGATTTCGGTTTTGGAGTGTGTATGAATAGTGTGTGCCGTTTTTAAGAATGTGTGTGTGTTTTTAGTAAGGTTGTTGTTTTTGAATTATTAAATGGATGTTTCGTGTGTCGCTGTGTGTTTGGTGCTTCATTAGTTAGAAATGTTTTTAATTTGTGAAATTTCAATTGAATCTTAAATGAAATATGGAAGCAAATTCAATTATGTTTGACTCAGTTTAATGAAATGAATTAAAATTCGATATTCGTTTTTGTTATTTGATTAATTAAAATCATTATATTTTTCAATTTAATTAAAGGGGTCGGTGAACCTTTTTTGGAAAGGACCAGATCATGAAAAATTGATTGATAGTTAACTTGGAGATATTGACAAGTGTAATTCTACTCAAAGAGAAACAAAAAGGCGTCTAATTTAAAAAAAAGAAAATCTAATCAATTTCAAAATAGTTATTTGAAAATTCGAGTCGTGAAACAAGCACTAGTTTAATTAAAAAATGTATCTTTTCATGTTGACAAAATTTTCCTTTGTGTCGAAGACGTACATTGCCCGTTGTACTTTAAAATTAATTATATAAAGATAATTTTCTCTCAAAAAGAAATATTTTGAAGATAAGGTTCTCTAAAGCAGAACCTCCTCCTAAATCCTCTTCGAAAGAAGACTTTTGGTTTACTTATTTAAACGTAATTTTTAACATATCATAATTTTAGAGGTCGATCCTCTATTGTGCAGTCAAATAGATTTTGAAAAATATGAAAAAAGGCCTTTTGCACTTTTATCAAGATCTGAAAAACGTTAACTGTGATTGTAATTTAATTATAAATAAGTTCATAAAATATGCCTACTATGTTTTTTTTTTTGAGAATGAGAATTTCTAAATTGATTTAATTTAATTTTCCATATATAAAACAATATTAACCCGTGGACGAAATTTAAAACAAACTGGGGGCCGAATTTGGCCCACGGGCCGTATTTCTCCAACACCTGAATAAGCGATCGATTACATCGCGTATAATGTTTATTTCGCGAATAAATTGGAACGTTTTGTCCGCATGACAACAAAAAAAAAGCATCAAACGCAACAATTGACACATAAATCCCACGCATTCCATTTTCCCGCACGTCATGCGAAAATAATTCATCCAGAAAAAAGAAACAATGGAGATTCATATCTGGAAATGTCCGCCGGGAAGATATATCCGCGCGACGTGGGCAGGGGCTCGGAAAAGCGCTTTTCCGACGCTCTTCTTCATAAATAAACACGCTCGGCGTTCAATTTCCATTTTTCCCGTTCAATTTTTTCATTTTGTGCGGTTTTTTTGCGCGGCGCAATAAATCTTAGCTCAAACTAGATACAGTAATTCATCTTCAACCCGGAGCGGGGAATGACAGGTGAGCCTTAGGCCGCGAAATTGAAACGTTCGAATCGCCCCGGGGATTTTGGCGCCAAAATTGACAAGAGTTGTCGCCGATGAAAAGGTCCTATCTTGACGGTTTTTGTGTTGTGTATTTTTTTTTAGTATATTGGACGTCCGATATTGGAGATGCATTAACATATTTGTATTGATTTTCGTTTTGTGGTGAAGAAAATGAATTTTCTAGGACGTGTGATGAAGAAAATTAATTTTCCGCGACGTGTATTGTTGTAATGGGTATATGGGCAATAATTCGATGTGTTTTATTGCGCTTTCGGGTGTCAATCAATTCGGTAATTTGTTTCGTCGGAGGAAATATACTCGATTTTCCTCGTCGTTTTCCCGGCACGATTTTCTCCGTCTTTGTGCCGCTGTGTTTATTCGATTCGTTGTGTCATGCCGGATTCGCCGTGTCTCCTCTTGTTTGTCTCGTTTTTATCATATTAGACAAAAAATACGAATATTGCAATATTTCGTCACATAAGTCATCCATTACTAAATAAAATATCATATTATATAATTAATACGAAGATTACGTTCAACTTTTTTTACGTTTTAGTTAAGTAAGATATTTGATTTCAATTTTATTCTTCTTTTATGTAATCGCTTCGTCATTGAACGAAGCAAATAATTTTGGATTGTCTAAGAAATTTAACAACACCTGGTGCATCGTTTAATGTCATCTATCAAATATGACAGTTAATTTTGTCCAATGACATACTTTTGGAAGGAATTAAAATTTTACTGGCACGCCTTATAATAAAAAATATTTGGAAATTTTGGTACGTGAATGAAAAAAATTTCGCCAACACTGTTATAAAGCATGTCAACTGTCATATTTGACAAAAGACGTTAAATAATGCATTTATTATGCATCTACACTAAATGGTGTCTACAAGTTATTGTAAAATTTCATAGACAAAGCAAGATTTTTTGCTTTATCCTTGTACTAAACGATTATGAAAACGTAGCGCAACACATATAAAAAGAATGACGCTACAAGATGTCGTTTTTCCGGGCGTCTCTTTGTGTTAATTAATTGATGTTTGTGTTATGTACAAATTGAACTAAAAAGGCACCGAAAGAGACACGAGCAAACCTAAAGATATACACCGAAACACAGACGGAAGAAAAGGAAGAGACGCGATCCCTAAAGCGTTTGTTCAGTCAATAATTAATTAGCGAAAATTTTGTCCGAGCGAAAAGCGTGCACGCAAATTCGTCCCTTTGACGAACGGCGGGAAAATACGAAAGACGACTCACGAAAATTTATCTTTCGTGAAACTTGGACGCGACGTATAGAGAAAAACGGCCAAATTCCCGAAAATATTGATTCATATTACCCTCGGGGGGTTGGGGGTAGGGCGCTAGGGAAGGACAAGGTATCGGCGGGGGGTTAAGGGGGCCGAAAATGACGTAAAGCGTTATCTGTCACTGAAAAATATACGCGGTGGGATCCCCCCGGTTCTAGACGACTCCTTTTTTATTGTCTCAAATTTGTCCGTTTCGCGGGCCGATATTGAATTTGAAAAAACGAGGCGGGGAGTGTTCGCGAAATTGGCGCCGCTTACGTAATGAATCTCTTAATCGGCTCGATTTGTATGAAAATAGTAGTACGTTGAGTGTTAACGGACTTTTTTTGAAAAAAATCGTTTATTACGGTATGTGTATGTAATCGCTTCGTCCGTGAACGAAGCATAAAATCTTGCAAAATTTTACAATATCTAGTTGTATATAGGCGCCATCTAGTGTAAGCGCATTATAGGTATTATAATAGTTTAACATCTTTTATCAAATATTACAGTCGACATACCTTATAATTGTGTCAATGAACCTTTTTTGCTTACGTGACAAAATTATTAATATTTTAACTGAGTATCAAGCATTCCAAAGAAATTTTAATTCCTTCCATGAGTATGTGGTAAGGCATGTTAACTGTCATAGTTGTCAGAAGACGTTAAATTATGCACCTAAATCAAATGGCGCCTATACACCATAAAATATTGTTAAATTTCATGGAAAAAGCAAGATTCTTTGCGTCGTTCATGGATAAAGTGATTTCATAAATGTAGCGTAACATGTCGATACAGTGGAAATCGTTTAATGTTTAATATGAATCTGAGGAGACCGAAATATTTTTTTACGTTAAAATAATTTTTTGTTGAAACATCACATGCAAAAAATAAACTCGTCAATGTTTTCTATGTCGTAAAATTTAATTTATTTGATTTTCTGTAAAAATTGACATTTGTAGTACATTCATAATCTATACAATCTCAAAAACATCTTATGCACTAAAAACAATTTAAATAACTATTATATCAATAAAAAATACTTATAAATCCCTTTTATATAATTTTTGTTTCGTGTTCGAAGAAATCGTAGGTCTTATGAATTTTTTTTAGCGAAAAAGCGAACATACAAATCTACAAACAAGTCATGTTAATAAAAGCTTGAAAAGGATAAAAAAAATTGATAACTATTCGGGTATTGACTGTAGATACATTTTATTTATTCTAGATGCGAAATCTTTTCATGTTAGACAATTTTATTTTGTGTTGAAAGAAAAAATATATATAATTGTTTAGATTTTGCTGGGATACCTTATCAATTCATGTTGACCGAATTTTAACGTAAAACATTTTCATATTTTCATCGTCTATTGTACAAAGTTTATTTTTAATTTCATAATTCTTCATTTTGTCTAGGACGAAAAATTTTCAACAACACAACTCTTCTATTATGTAAAGTCTTAATTTTTCGGCCATCCTTAACGCGTCGTGAATTTCCGCCGAGACGGATGTCGCATATTAAAAATAAATTGTTGCACGGCACAAGTTGCGATGTAAACTCGTTTCCCGAACGACTTGTTTGCTTCGCTCCCTTCATAATTTATTTACACGAAACTTCCCAAAAGAGCGGGCAAAAAAAAATTGCGAAACGCGGAAAATCCGCGCGCCGCAGCCACGGCCTTATAATAAAAAGCTCGTATCTGATTATTTATACAACGAGATCTAATTAAATCTGGCCAGAAACGCCGAAGGATACGCATTATATTATATTATATTATATGTTGTTTAGGTGCGCGCTTCGGGGAGATAAACATCGTCGAAACCGCGAATTTCCTGTTCGCCGATTGAATACACCTGACCCTTCAGAAGAAACTTTAGGGATGCTTTTATGCTCCGCTGAAATCGAAACGTAATATTGGACATGTCTATTTATATAAATTGTGATCCGCTTTTTATATTGAAGGTAATTTATTAAAAACTAAAAATAATGTTGATATTGGGCTATAATTTTGATATTAGGCCATCCCGTAAGTAGTTTCGTATTTTGGATGAATGATGAAATTTTCAATAAAATCTTAATCAATTAATAATTAATTTAAAATATACTTTTTATCGTTATTTAACGCTTCTGTTACCTTTCTGTCAAATTTTTGATCCCCTTTTTGCAAAATTGTATCGGTTATGAATCAAATTATTCGGAAAGTCCCTTTTTGACTTCCTCTACATTTCAAAAGTTTTCCCATCTAAATAATTTTGGAATGACCTGAAAAGATAGTAATCTGTTGGTGTCGGATCTTTAAAGTATGGAGGATGTCGAATTGTTTCCTATCCTAACACCATAATTTTACTTATCGTAATTTTCGAAATATTTAGATGCATGTTCGTCCATATAATCTTCACTCAATGTATGCGGCATCCATTTTCTTTCTTTTCATACCTTGCCAATTTTTTTCATATGTTCATGTACACTTGAGCTATGGTATCATAGTTTGTCACCAATTTTTTGGATATCGCAAATATTGTTAGTCGCAACAGTTGCCCTTTTTCTTCAAGAAATGTTAAAGCATAGAAAAGCGAATGAATTCTTCACTCAGAATAATCGCCTACATTCGTAAAATAGCTTGAAAAAAAACTTTAATGCAATGAAATACGTTTTTGAGAATGTTTATGATCAATATAACATAAAATAAGTCGACGAACACGACACAATTGTAGGTCAAAAAAGACCAATATAAATACGACACCACTTACGGTATTAACCAATATAATGTATCACATTTTTAATATGATCAAATTTATTATTAGATGATTGATAGAGTTTTAAATATAAAAAAAATCTTAATATAAAAAAGTTAAAGCCACTTTCGCAATCAAATAACGGTGTCGTTCAGAACGTTCATCACAAAGCACGTCGGCGCAGTCCTACCTTAAAATTAAGCATAATTTGAAGATTTATAATCCATTAAACGAGACAGTAAACCTGAAGTTTTCCAACGAATTATACTTTAACGAATAAAAAGCTTTCTGAAACGACCCGCCGAGATAACGCTGAGGTCACGGGGTCTCGACCCAAGAGGCTCTCACGGCCATATTGCGAAGGGACTCTGCTCCCTTTTTTCAAGCTTTTTTATTTTCCCTCGGACCGTTACACGCTTTTCCGCAGAAAGCACGACGTGTATTAGCTCCGCGAAGCGTTCAAAGAATCCCGAGCATTTATTTATTTTGGTTCGGCGCCGTACAAGTTTTCCGCCTGCCACCCCCCGGCGACAATCGGAAAAGTCCCCAGTTTTCCGGCGGGAAAATTCGATACGTTTTTGTGATGGATCGCAATTCGTTGCAGATTGCGGTCGGTTTTCATTGTGCTTCGAATTGCTGGACCCGTCAAAACTACAAAAACGATAACGTCCGCGTGCGAAATTAGTTCATTTCCTGTCTCTGGGGTGAATTTTCCTAATGTTGCTGAGGGTTTTCCGGAAAAACGAACCTGTGAAGCTTTCGCAGTACGATGCTTTCGTATTGTTATATTTCGGGGTGAAGGTTCGTGAAAATCGATTCGGAATACGCTCGTTCTCCGATTTATGCTATAGGTATGTTCCGCGATTAAACGCATAAAAAAAATACTATAATATAAACCTATACAAAGACAAAAATTGGTTTTGTATTAAAAATTATGTATAGGTAAATAGAGAGACTTTAAATCTATACTAAATGGGAAGATTGGTTCAGGAAAATCCTAGTAAAAATCAATTTGAAATACAGCAATCCTCCGATTTACGTGGTAGATACGTTCTACGATGAATCGCGTAAAAATCTATGAAGGTTTCAGAGTAGATTTCAAAGTAAAACCCGCGTAAGTAAAAACTTCAAATTTATACTAAATTGGTTCAGAAAAATCTTTGCAAACCTGGATTCGAAACACATCTATCTCTTGATTTACATGGTAGATATTTTTCGCAATGAACCGCGTAAAAAAAGATTATGGACCTCTATTAAAATAATAGATAGATTTAAGAGTAAATACAGCGTAAATAAAGACTTTAAATCCATACTAATTAAAAAGATTAGTCCAGGAAAATCCGCGTGAAAATAATCAAAAATATATTTGGAAAATTAAAAAAAAGTATTCATATAAGAATTTATTTAAAAATAACATTCATTCATCCTTATTTTCGCTTTTGTCTTTTAAATTTTTAAAAAACATTTTTATTCCATTTCGCTTCTTCGAAATCGCTTTCATTGTCATCACTTGAAATAATCAATTATAATATTTTAGATTTTGAAAAAAATATACTATTTAATCATGGATATTCTTTTTATTATACCTATAAAATATACCTATTAAATAAAAATTAAAAAAAACATCAATAAATACTGCGTAAATCGGGAAATGGATGCGCATTTTTTTCTCGATACTTTTCTAGTACGTAAATACATTTCACATACTATAAACACCCATCGATTGGTTCGTTTTAAAACTGTTTTTTCCTGGATATATACACGAGCTAAAGCCGATAGGTATTCACGTAAAACGTACAGAAACTTTCGAAGTAAATAAACGTAAATGCGCCCCTCGTCCGTACTACGTTTTAACTCGTTCTCGATGGAAACATAACTGAGCGTAACGAACCCGACGTTTCTGCCCGGCGAAAATAAATGGCGATTTCCAATAGCCCGAGAGAGGAATGGCGTGTGGCCTGCTGAAAAAACGAGGAAAAGATCCTGAAAATGAAAGAGCTGGGGAAAAAAGCTCCGGCTGCTGAATCGTAGAAAAATAGATACGACGACGATTTTTCGACGTGCGGAGGAAATAGGAGAGTTTTGTTCGACGTCATAACCAGACACGAATTTATTATATGTCGTATATATTTATTATTATTCTGTGTGTGTGTGGGTTTTCCTAGATTGAAACTGCAACGTCAAATTATACGTTCATAGCTCGTATATATGCTAATTTAATCTACGCACTGTTATTATGGACGTTAAAGTTTGCCCCAATAAAGCGGATTGTTTATAAAATCAGACGATTCCAGCGATGCGAGTTTAAGTTAATTAAGTTTTTCGATATATGGTAACGTTTATGAATTTAATTATATATTTTTCTCGTTACGGTGTGTTCAATTTATTTCGAACTTTTTCGAAACTATCATCTCATAAATTGCACGTTTATTATGAGAATGTTGACAACGGAGAAAATGTAATGTATTATTAATGTCGTCGAAAATCCATTAAACATTCTTTACGAGTTCTTTTTTAACTAATGTCTGAAAAACAAACATTGTTCAGCGAACATAAATTTTCAACTTTAATTTCGGGATTCGGAAATTACTTCGAAGCGATTACACTGACCTTGTATGATATTTCGAAAGTATTTTATAAATTATGTTTTCGAAAACAAAAATATCACGTCATTTTGAATGCATTAATAATTTCACCATTAAAAAAACATAAGACCGAACGCCGCGCCGAAAAATCAAATTTCTTAGATTATTTTCAACATTCATAAACGTCAAAAGAAATTACAAAAACGCGGCAAATTCAAGACACAAGCTAAAAAAAATCACATTATATTCGCCGCGCAAAGGAACATTTGTGCTGTGACATTTTACACGGAGGCCGTATTTTGACGTTCGTCATCAACGTTTTCCTCAATAGAGCGCGACGTATATTTTTTACGGTATAATACAATTTTTTTTTTCACTTTATTCCCCATGTAGCTACGAAGCTATATCGTCAGAATTTTCATTTGGGACGCTTTCCAGCGCACCATTATATTTTCTCGTATTTATATTTCGTTTTTCATGCGTCCCGAATTCAATAACGATAATGAGGGAAACATTCGGAAAATTCCATGGCCGGTATAATAATATAATAAAATAACTACGTCCGTGCTGCTATCTACCCCAAAAATTGAAACGCTTTGTTCTGGATTCGTTTCAAAAACGAGAAGGACTTCGTTATCGAAAGCCAGATAAGCAAACTTTTGTCTTTTTATTTCGTGTAGAATTTCCAGAAATGTTTTTCCGCATTCCAATTTCTTTTGGAACTATTATTATTGAAAAATTGTTTTTGAAACATCACTTACTGATTAATACATCTCCATAATGATTAAGAACCCGACCAAACTATCGTTCGACAAAAAGTCTGTAATTTGGGCCTAGCCTTTCCCTTCTTTCATTTTAAAAATAAAGAGTAACTGTAATAATAAAAATATATATATTAGGTCAATGCTTAAGTTTCATCATATTTTTTCAATGTTCAAATATTTTTCTTCTTTCTCTGAACTAATGAATACTATTTGTATTCAAATTATTCTATTATGTGAAAGATACTTCATTTTCAGTATCTGTTCAATTTCGGTTTAATCAATGAACAACAATAAATAACTTGTAGAAATTTTTGAAATGTCTAATAATAAAGTGCTTTTATGTAATTTTTCATTGTACAAATTTTGGAACAGTAATATCGCAATCACAGCAAATTGATTTCAAAATATGTTTGATATAGTGATTAATGCCTTTTTCTTCTCATTTTGTTAGATTGTATAATTGTATTTCTTTGTTGAATTTATGTTTATATTTATGCTGATATTCACTTTTATCTTTTTTTTTGATCTGTATATATAATTTATGTGTTTTAAAACCTTGATCACAATACACGAGATCAATAAATGAAAAAAAACATAGTTGATAAAAAAAAACGACAAAACTTTCGCATCGACCTAATACATACATTTATTCAATATTATATATACTCTTTATGATTTAAATTGAAAAAAAGGCAACGCAATATTTCAAAAACGAAAAATTTAATCAAAGTAGCACTTTCAAGCATCCGATTGTTTCTAATGTGTTCGCAGAGGCATTTTTTACGGTCGACTTCATTTTTTTTCTTGGGGTTGGTAAAATTGCCGGTTCGGCCGCCGCCGATGGTCCAGAAAATTGGACTTCATTTAGATAAGTTGAGGCGTCGTTACTCACGTGGCTCCAGAAGGGAATAAAACCTTCCATCAGGGCTCGTGTTCGCCTACCATCCCCGAAATGGGGTCGTTTGAACTTCCAACGATTTTCAATTGAGACGTGTAACGCGAGACGTGTTCGCTATTGGAAATTTTGTTCAACTCGGTACGTATAAGGAAAAACTTATTTTTCATTTTAAGCGCATCTTATACAGGTGGGGTTTTTCGGTTGTGCGTTATATGAGATTTTCTATGTGATATTCATTCGTGATGTATTATATAGGGTGTCCCAAATATAACGCAAGATGTAATTTTGACAGAAAACACGGATTTCTAATTAAAAATCATAATTTTTTTGTTGATTCATACAGTATATAGTATAGGTTTACATGTGAAATAGCATATCGGGTAAATGGCTTTACTGGCGTATACACATTTTTTTGTTGAAATTTTCCATCAATTTTGTCCATACATTTTGCTGAATTTTGTTGATGTAGTGCTCAATTTTCTCCTTCAAAGTGTAGGTGGTCATGGGCTTGTTAGCATAAATCTTAAATTTCAAAAACCACAAAAGGCGTTAAATCGCATGATCCGGCCAAATCTGATTACCAAAACGGAAAATTACACGACCGGGAAATGAATCATGCAGAAATCGAATTGTAATATTTAAATGAAAATAATATTTTCTTCATTTTTTAATTTAAATCATCCTCATAGTTGAATCTGTCATGAGTCAGTATAATTTTGTTGCATACTCGTAAATTTTTCACAGCGTATTATGTAAAAAAATCGTAAAATCTGCTATTTAAAATAATAATTATGTTTTTGATCAACCCGGATAATAGAGATTCTACTGTATACGAATACGATGCTATATAAATCGAAACGGCTAATATGATGTACTTCCGTATATCGATTTCGTATTCATCATATCGCATTACAAGCAAAAACACTCAGATTCCACCTTTCACACTGGAGAAAACGACGCGAAAGAGAGACGCAGAAAAAAATGGAAAACATAAGGAAACCTCGCAAATGAAACGGGAAAACCGACGCTGGCGAATTCATTATCTGCATTTCACATTTCTGAATTTGAAAACGGCGATAAAAACGTCGCCATCACGCTCGCCATATGCAACCGCGGCGCAAAAGGACCAAAAGGACCAAAAAGGACCAAAAGCGAGCACAAGTTGAGCTGTTAAGCGCAGCCTCCCCGCCTCCGGTGGACGGCTGCGAATTGCCCCATTAGTATGTACGAAAATTTAAATAATAGCGGAAATCTTTGTAACGGGCCGAAGAAAGTTTCGCGACGATGGGGTGGTAAGGGGGGGTGGAGTGAGGGGGGAAATGGCTGTTGAGTTTCGCGAGGATGTTCGCGTTAGTGGTGGGGAATGGGGGTTGTTAATTTTTGTGTTTTATTGTCGGTTGTTTGGTGGGTTTTTTTATTGTTTTGTATGGTTGTGTGGTAAATTTTTGATGTACGTTTGTTTTTTATTTTAACTTATGTGTGGTTAAAAGTATAATATGTCTGGAGGTTATTGGATCTTATAATTAGTTTTTACTTGAAAATTCTTATGTTTGTTATATGTAGTTAATTGGTTTAATTCAAGAAAAAACTTGTGAGAGTTTTTGTAAACTTATATAAGCAAAGAATAATTAAAAATAAATATTTAATTTAAAAAAAAATAGTATAGGTTGATTGCCGCGATAAGACAATAGCCGCGAGACTTGCGTCAAGAAAATAGCCATACTATTTTGTAGCAGAGTTTTTAACTATAAATATCTATCATAATATTTTATTTAGTAACCAAATATTATATATTATATCAATTCATAGTTATAGTATTTTATTTTGAATAATAAAATGCAAAATATTCCTTATAGTTTTGTTTGAATACCAATCTTTCGCGCTACAGATTTTTCCGCAATGATTACTATAGCGGTCAATAACGGAAATATATTGAAATTGTAAAATCGAGACTGAAAATCATAACAACTTTTCACCAGAAAATCAGAAAGCTTTCACCAGCTTTTATTATAGCAGAAATTATAATTTACCAGTAAAAATAAAATCTATTTATTTTCAGACTTTCACAATGACATATCCAATATTAAAAAATGCATTATTCCACCCAACTTATTCGCATTGCTTTCTCGAGTTACTCCAACTAATTTGAAAACATTTTCCATTCTTTAAATTAAAACTCAACTGCTTTATTCAAATTTGCACTGCACAACACACAAATGCATATTCCAGAAATTATACATTTTCACAAACGCAAATAAAAACCGCACTATTTTCGATTCCGTTCCACAACGCTAGCGGAAAATTCTTAAACACTGCACTATTTTGATACACAACTGCATTATAAAACGGTTCGATTATGGCCCAGTTCGTTCACCTGACCCATTTAGAATTTATTCCTTCGCCATTTCGGCGCATTATCAACGACAATTCATAGTCTAGAGCGGAAACGAAAATTGCATCCGCTGGCGCATTTCCAATCGGAACGATGCACATTTGTATCGATTGGTCATTTTGGCGAACGCGGAAAATTCATATTGCACTCTCACACGAAGCACGATACGTTTTGGCGCCAAATAAAAATTTAACGACGTGCCGCGAAAGATCAAAGGGCGGTTAAATTAAATTTCGAAGCGGGTAAGGTTTCGTTCTTGTTTGCTTAAAGTTGAAATTGGATCTGATATAATCCGAGAGTTTAATTCTGGCGTGCGGTTAGTTTTGTCTATACGAAAGAATTTCTAATTTGAAGAAAATTAACGAAAATTTAATTTCGTGTCTCTGAAGTTTGAGCACGAAACTCAAATTCGAGCAGTTACACGAGAAGAGCCTTTATTAGATCATTATTTTTCGTTTCGAATTAGTTTGTTTTTCTACCAACGAGGTTTCCCTTATGGTGTATTTTTCCGACCGCATTTCCGAGCTCGCATGTGGTGCTCCATTTTCTCGAGCGCTTTTGAAAATTAAATGCAATATTACGACCGCAATTTTTCATGAAAATACACACGTTCCACATAAGTATAATGCCGATATACCAGCTCAGATTTTTATATCGAATAAACGCGTTCGGAGCGAAACATTATAATTCATATAAATTTCCCTTGCGTCACGTTAGTTGTATTATAAATTATATTAGGGTTTCCAAAAAGTTAATCATTATTTTCAATACTGTTGTTTGAGTTCAGTCTGTGTCCAGACATGGTGGAATGGTTCTGGGAAATTTACCCCCCGGATACAAACTTTTCTGGATATTAACCCCCTGCACAAAAACACTGTTACAATTAACCCTCTTCCGTGGATAAAAATTACTTGAAAATAGTAATGAATACATAATAATTCATCTATACAGCAATATACGATTTACGGTCATAAGAAATATGCAACTTCCATCTATTTTATAATAATAAATAAATAAATAAATATGAAATCAAAGAGTTAATGATTGTATTGTGACGGTATATCTTAATATATGAACCTTGTATCGATTTTAATAATTTTTTTGTATATATTTTAAAGAATCTGTATTCTGTTGACTGAAATAAATTATTTTAGTGTTGATATCGATTTTTTTATTATAAATATTGACAATTTATATAAAATTTATTTTTATCCATGGCAGAAGTTAATTACCACAGAGATTTCTGCATGGGGGGTTGATTTCCAGAGGTTTTTTGCACGAGGGGGGGTTGTTTTTCCAGGGGGGTATGTGTCCTGATATTCCGTGAAATAATCACCTTCGTAAGTTTTTTTTGTGTTCATCAGCTTTAATATTTATGCCATAAATTTTATTTTATTTTTAAGGGTGAAACTTCACAGAACGAAACCAATGAAAAATGTATTCTTTATGCCGCGCTAATTTTTTTTAATGATATGGGTCAGTATGGATAACTTTTGACTATAAACAGATGTCAATTTTGGTTTTGATGACTTAAAAATCGGGTTATAGGTAATTAAGGGATGCCTCTAGATCAGGAAGTCTCTCAAATATCAATAAGGGCATGCTGAAATCTCTAATTATGTAATGGTTGTAAAAAATAATGATAATCATATTTTAATGCTTGAATTTTAAGCAAGAAAAAAATGGAAAACTTTCAGGACAACCTAATATAAAAATTTCTTCATATCAAACTAATCTAATGATATTTATCCGAGTTTATATTTAGTGATTAATTACGCGCGATTTATACCGAAATCATTATTTCCGCAGATCCATTATCGAAACAGACGACACTCGCATAATTCACGGACTTATCTCCGGGCATTTTTTCCCCAAACTACGAGCTTTTGTCTCCTCCGGCGACCTTATCCGGCGTTTGCACTTTTTTTCGGTTATACGGAAATCTAGTCGAGATTATCGCCTCACTCATCGGCGGGACATTGATTGGGAGGTGGCCCTAATTGCGTATCTCTGGGTGCTTAATGCCGTTCAGATCCAATCAATCTTCATCCAGAGGAGAGCTGAAGGTACGGTATCCAGGATGGTATCCAGGATGGTATCCAGGACTCGTGTAGGGTTCCTCTTCCCGTCTGTCCGCCGACCATTAAGACGTCTCACCGCTATCTGGCATCTTAATGAGATTTTTCCAATTGATGGCCAGACGGGAAAATGGAGCGGGAAAAATTAAGGCCGAACCGCCTTTTTTGCCAGCCGGAGATAGGAAAAAACGGTGGAAAAATTGTGCGATTCGTTTGAAAATAATCAATCACTGGACGCGGCGAATTTATCTTGTGCTTTTGTTTCGTTTCGTTTTGACGGGGTTAGATTGGAAATTTTCTGTGCATTCCGTTCGATCAGTTTTTTTTATTAGGTCGATGCATAAGTTTCATCGTATTTTTTCAACGGTTAAATTTTTTCTCCTTTTTCGAACTAATGAATAAAATCTGAATTCAAAATATTCTATTATGTGAAAGATTCTCATTTTTCGGTATTTGTTTAGTTTCGATCTAGCCAGTCAATAATAAATAGAAATTTAGAAATTTCTAATAATGAAGTGCATTTATGGTGTTTTTTTACTTTATAAATTTTGTAAAAATAATAACACGACCGCACCAACTGAGAATAATTATTAGTTTTTAGAATAAATATGTAGTTAACATTAAAATCAATTAGGGATGTCATTAGCAATAAACCGGTTTACTGGTAAATTACCTATAAAGAGATCGGCAATTTACCAGTAAATTTTTAACATTTACCGGAAATAAAAATGATTTTTTTTTTTGTGTTCCGAATATTTTCTGAATGTTTTTGAAAAGTGTTGTCGTCTTCTTAGAAAATATTATTTGGAAAAATCAGTTTTTTTGGGAAAGTATTTTTAGTTTTACGATTTTTTTGGCTTCTCGTGATATTTTTGATTTTTTCCCAAAATTTAATTTACCAGTAAACCGGTAATTAGAAAAAAACTGGAATACCGGTAAACTAAATTTTCGGTAAATCTGACATCCCATGAATTAACCATTTGTGATTTTCAAAATTCAGATCTAAAGGTTTTTCATTAACTGATAAAAATGATGATGACATGTCACTGCCCATAATTAATTCCTATCCACGTCAAAATATCACATATTGTTTTGAAGATATGAGTTAACAAATAAAAAATACGGTATCTGAATCGCATCAGATTGATTTCAAAATATAATACGATATTTGATATAAAAAATACAATAAATCTTTTACATTAACCAAATAAACGATAGAATCATAAAAATTCAATTTACGAATCAATCGAACGATTACTTTCGAAAACAGTCGACGGAACAACCGATAATTAACACGTTGTACTTTCCCGAGCTCGAAACGTCAACTTCATTAAGACATCAATCACAAATTGAAAAATCGATTAATCGCTGAAAATACAACCGTTCCTGACGACAAAAGAGAAAGAGGGACTCGTCGAACCGTTAAAACACGGTTAACCCTTTGACGAACGCGGCTCGGACACCTTCGCAGCCGGCTGCGAACGGGTTCAGGGGCTGGAACTTAATTAGCGACAATCGAGCGCAAGTTTGAATAACGAGCGGCTGTCAATTGGTGGGTCGGGCACCGAATTTGATTTCCCCAGGCGGGAGGTTATGTTTTGCGTGAGGGGTGCAGTACCAAAATGCGCAGTTTGACGGTGCATATTCAATCAATGTTTTGGTCATGTCAAATGCATCGGATGTTGAGTGAAAAATGATGTTTTGGTCCATGTCAAATGATGTAATATGCGTTGCAGGCCATGTATATTATTATTAGTCCATGTATATTTGAACTAATCCAACCTAGTGTGAATCGACCCAAAACTTCGATCAGAACAAATTTTATTGCCGAAAAAACCTGACCCAACTCAAAATGCGCAGTTTGACGGTGCATATTCAATCAATGTTTTGGTCATGTCAAATGCATCGGATGTTGAGTGAAAAATGATTCAATATGCGTTTCAGGCCGTGTATATTATTATTAGTCCATGTATATTTGAACTAATCCTGCCTAGTGTGATTCAACCCAAAACTTCGATCAGAACAAATTTAATTGCCGAAAAAACCTGACCCAACCCAAAATGCGCAGTTTGACGGTGCATATTCAATCAATGTTTTAGTTATGTCAAATGCATCGGATGTTGATTGAAAAATGATGTAATATGCGTTTCAGGACATGTACATATGTATATTAGTATTAATCTATGTACTCGTATATTTGAACCGATCCTACCTAGTGTGATTCGACCCAAAAATTCGATCAGAATAAATTTAATTGCCGAAAAAACCTAACCCAACCCAATATAACTTTCAAAATTGTATATTCATGACCAATACAAATATACATGGACTAAAATACACCCAATCCTCTTTTTACATGGTTCCGAAATAACACGGTTCAAGGAAGAGGAACTGATTATTTTTTACATGGTAAAAAAAAAAGTATTATTATGCCATAATGGTAAGATTCGGTGCAGACCAGTATACTGTTATAATTACATGAAAGCAATTATAGTTATTAAATAATAAAAAAAAATAGATAATTTTTGATGACTTTACATGGCAAAATTTTTTCACATTACACATTTTTTATAAAGTACATTTGGATGAAAGTTCTATCTAAATATACTAATGGAACCTATCTCCAAGTTTTTTATGGTCACCATACATTTTTTACATGGTTGTTTCTGAAACGTATCCTTCGTGTAAAAAGAGGATATATATGTATACTTGGACTGCGACATATGGATTTGTCAAAATAATAATTTTTATACAAAAATATATATTTTTATATACTCAAATTTTTCTAAAATTATCTCTCCTTTATCATAAAATATAATTACAAAAAATTCACAAAATTTTGATGTTGTTGGAAAATATTTGTCCTGTAGACTCCATATAAGTTTCGTGTAAAATTATCGAGTTTCACTTTTGCTTTTACTCAATTTGTAAAGTTTGTTGTTATTATTCAAGGTTCAGTAAAGTTGTGAATTTTGAATGTACGATCCCACGTATCAAACGTGTGTATGCATGAAATTCTAGCAAAGGGTAGGGGCGTTTGAAACGTCAATATTTGCCGGGTGCATCGCGTGCGCCACTGAACTTTAATATCGATGTGTTTTTGTATGAGCAGTGTGTTTTGATCGTGACTCAATTTTCGTATTTGTGAATTTCTGAAAATTTCAAAATAAAAATCTTTAATTTTTTTCATATTCAATCACATAAAAACCTATGATTCATCACACATCGACATAGCACTCCATTGAAAACCATAAACCTTATCTTAATCACTTCTGACAACCGGACTCGTACAAAAAGCGTTCGCACACTAATTACCTAACTACCCTTATCATTTGCGACCTGTCACCCCTCAATTATCATCGTAAATACCTACCGATAAATCTTCGTATGAATTAGTCCATGGACTGGCACGTCGATGGCATCGCATTCGCAGAAATGCAACGCGTTACGTTTGCTAATTTCGAACATGCGTCATAGGTTGGATTTCCTTGTAAGCGAAACAATCGCGTGTCAAAACAAGGCATGCAATTGCAACAGAAACTATGTACTGTGGAGTACTACGTAACTATGGTTCAAGGCGGCTCATCGACGATTCGATGCACTCGATTAACTGATGAGGAAACTGGGGTGATTTCGGAGTTTAGTTCTTTAGTTATGTGATGTTTATATGAGAATTTTTATTAAAAAAACATAGAAACTTAATAGTAAATGTTTAAGAAAGGATTTCCTTTATAGACTATGTCTTAAATGATATTTATTCTATGAAGAAAATAACTCTTTAAAAGTTTGAATATTTAGAATCAGTCTATCTAAATGATCCATTATTAGATATGCATAGTGATTGTGCCATTTCCAACTTAACTTCAAAGACCAAGTGGAATCTATACGTTCAACCGTTTACTGCATCTTTTCGGAAAAAGAAAAAATTCAGTGAGAATTCATATTTTAAATGGTCATATGGCCTTTTAAAGGTAAACTAATGATCCGCTATTAGATCTATGTATGTACTGATTAGAACACTCACCGCTTAACTCCTAAGACCAAATGGAACCTATAAGTTCAACCATTTACTACATTTTTTCGGAGAAGGTTTCTTTTAGAGAAGTTTAGTACTGAGAATAATCTATTTTAAATGATCTTATGATCCTTTAATGGTAGACTAATGATACGCTATTAGATGTGTGAACTGATCAGATTATTTTTTGCTTAACTTCAAAGACCAAATGGAAACTATCTGTTCATTTTTTTACTAAGAAGGTACTCTTAAAAAAAAAAACTCGAGTACTAAAAGTATTATATTATACTAAACATCTTTTCTAATTAGTATTAGATTAACGATATACTATCAAATCTATATACTGATGATACCACTTCTCGCTTAACTTTAATGATCAAATACATTCAGTGTATTCAATAAGATTAAACTGTAAACTGCAAATCATATATCATCTAATTGAAAATTGGGAATGGTACTTAACCGAATTGGGCGAGTGCTCCCCTGCACGCTGAGTTTGCGGTTTTGATATGTACCCGGTTAAATCCGAAACACTCTGTAGCTCACTTGTCTGCCTCGTGAGGATTATATGGGGGGTAGGTTGGGTTAACTGTTATCGACGTAACTTGCGGAACGCGTTCTATATCGACAAATATTCGGATAGCTCGAGGGCGAAATAGCTCACTTGCTTTGGTATTCCGAGAGCGGTTTATGTTTACCTAGACTCGCTCGAAATTATGACAGCCTTTAAAGTAGGTGTCTATTGTATCAGGATGCCTCGTATATTATATCCACTTAGTATCAAAAAAGGATAGTTTGTGTTTGGTGTTAAATTTACGGGAAAGGATCAAAGGATCTTTCTACGAACTATTATAAAATTGTTTTTTTTCGATTGTATGATTTTGCTTTTATTACTGGATTTATTTTTTTTAAATTTGCATTATACTGAAAATATCAAAAGTGCGTTTTGAAATATTAATTGTTGATTTAATCAAAGAAAAATTTATAAAAAAACTTATGAATTTAAAAACGTTTTGATTTTGTTAACCGCATCTGTAATTTTTTTCACAATTTTATCTATTGGTTTTGAACTTATACACGAAGTATGTTTTTTTATTCCGAACATTACTAGTCCTTCGCCTCCTTGTAATTGAAATCTTGGTTTGATTTCTTCACTTTCGTTATATTTTGAATTTGGTGATGGTAGATAAACAATAAGTTTTTGAACACTATCACTTAAATCAACCGTTTCAGAATTTGAACCAAAATTTAAAGCAGTTATCAAATAATCATCATCATAGCTTCTTCTAGATACTAACAAATTATCAGAAACGACTAACCATTCAAATTTCTCATTTTCTAACGTTTTTCTAAAATTTAAGAAAAACACATGAAATTTATAGGGAAACTGATCCGGAGCTATCATATCCATAAAATCTTCCAATCGGCAATTCCGTAATATCTCACTACATTCCATACTGGCAAAAGCATTTTCATTATCTACTTTTGCATTCACCATTCCAATTTCATCCCCTTGTTGCATGACAACATTTCCAGGCAATGTATAAATCAAAAACAGCATATTCATCGAATTCCTACGACCGATCCTGTCGACAAACCGATCCCTCCTAAGGCTGCCCATCTGAAAGCGACATTTGAAAACTTAATTGCAATTTCATAAACGAAATTTGATCGAATTAAAAATATACTCACCATCCAATTGGTCGCTTGGACACCCTGCAAATACGTCATGGTTTCCTCGACGCGAAATTTAATATCCCTCGCCGATGACTTTTCATTTATATTAATCAAATTTTCATCGAAAACGAGATGAAAGCTGTTCCGAATTCTTTCGTAGTCAGTTTTATATATAACACTGGCGTAGTCGCGAAACTCACCTATCAGTATTCTATAAATACCCGAAAATTTAATTAAAGCTTAAAATTTTAATCAGCATCTTACAAAATTATTAAGTTACCATTACTCGCGAAAGAAGATCGCAATATAATAATATTTTAGAGACATTTGTATATAATATGTCGCAGATCGTGTATATTATTACTCCATGTATATTTGAACCAAACCAACCTTATCTAACCCAATTCAACTCTCAAAAATCTGTACACTTGGATCTCGTATTGCACGGTTTTATGTAACATGATTTTAATATAACACGGTTGATGAATTATGACATATTTTCGTACAACGCGTTTTATATAACATGGTTTTAGAAAAATACAATTAAAAATGAATCAGGTGATATTTTGCTTAGGTGCGTACATTATTTATTGATACATTTGCATTTAACATGAATTGAAATGCATTATAAGTGCGTAAATTATTATTTTTTTAAAACAAATTTCACGAGTAGTTTGAAAGTTATATTTATCAATTTTTAACTATAATATAAGAGATTTGGGTTTACAGTAGAACCTTTTGCTATCCAAACTGTTAGCACGTGAAAATTTAGACGATCTATGAGAAAAAGATTTGTAAAAACTATCACACATTACCTTCCCACAATATGCACACGTAAAAACTACGCACAAAATTCGTTGAGAAACATAATTTGCTGACTTAAATGCAAAAATTACGCATGAAACACATTAAGAAATATAATTCAAGCACATATAATGCATTTTATCTAAATATATAAAAGTATATTTTCTTTATTATTTATTAAAAAAAGTATATTAACAAACTTCGATATTTTTTTGGAACGAAAATCCTAATTTTTTTTTAACTTCATACCTTCATAGCACGAATTTATATTACACGACGTTTTTGTGGAACCATATAATCGTGTTATACAAGGCCCAAGCGTATTTATGATCGATCCAAATATACATGGACTGAATTATACCTGGACTGTGACATATATAATACTTACTGTGGTTTACAATTGTAGCTGATTCCATAACACCGGTCCATGGCGTCTTTCAAGTACGTCATAGTTTCGACAACGTCTTCGTCTGTAGTCAGGAAAACGCGAAATCCCGATATATCCCATTTCGTCCACCACGTCAATACGCTTTTTATTTCTTCTCTGACTCTTTCGCTTTTATAATTCAATACCGGATATCCGACTGGAGGATTTTCTATGGCTAGATAGTGCTCTTTGCGATTCTCGTCCCATTTCCAAGCGTATTTGGGATCAATAGATGTCGACTGAAAACACAAAGACGTATAAAGTGTTTCAAAATAAGTTTTTTTTTATTATAAATTTTCGATAAAGTACTCTTACGTTGTCAAGGGGACGATCCGGATTGGTCTCCCATATAAAAAAGTCTTCAAAGCCTTGTTCTCTGTAAGACGATGAGAAAAACCATTTGGATTTTGTACTTATTGTGTCTAGGTTTATATCTAGTATTACTTTGATTCCTGGAACGCTAATTGTGTTTATAACCGAAATAAAAATTATATTCAATATATCAAAATTGAAAACCTATTGATTTGAATGCTTCAAACATGGCAATCATTTTATATTCATCACCAAATTCAGTATTGACGTGATAAAAATCTTTAATTCCATGATAATTACAATCGTTTTCAAATCTAAATATTGTCGATAAAAGTACAGCATCAATATTCATTGTCGAGAAATGAAATAATGTTTCTATGACACCTTTAAAATGATTGTTTATTTGATTAATATAATTTTTTATTATGTAATATTTATTTTCTTACCATTTATATCACCGATGCCATCGTTATTGGAGTCTATGTAGTTTTTTATGTTTAGTTGATAAAATATTTTATTATTCCACCACGAGTCATATTCTTTATAGCACTGAATTTTATTTAGCGAAATTAATATGAAAAACAATCTGAGTTTGATTGACAACATTTTCATACTGATGCTTTATTCTCGAATCGATATTTTATAAAGGCTTCGTTCGTGTCTCACAATATCATAAAATTATCGGCTATAAAACATGTAGACTCATTCAGTATAATGTGAGTACTTGAAATATAATGTATAAGATGAAATAGCGAAGAAATTTATTTTTATACAAACATATCATTTACTAAAGCGAATTTCGAAATTTTTATATTTACTATTACAAATAATAATTTCGCACATTATGCAATGTTTGTTGGAAAATTATTTAACCTTCCTTCAATAAAATTAACGTCATATGAAATTACATACATGTGATGGGCGGATACGAATAATTAGTGTTCAGTCAAGCGATGACGTGTTATTTTGACATTACAACGTAATTAAATAAATACATTAAAACAAGCAAAAGGTGTTTTTTATATATTTTTTACTGTCAATAACTTCTACTGGTTAACATTAATTAAATAAATAGTATACTATAAATAGATCGGATACATTTCATTTTCAACATGATTTAGAAGGCGCTGTGAATACAACAGCCTCTCCAGCTTCCAAAGAAATAGATGATTTGTTTATGACATCACTGTAAAAAAAAGTAATCAGTATATATTACGAATTTATATAATCGTTTTTTTTATTTTAAATTACTTACTCAGATTCCTTATTTGAATTGATACCGGCTACATAAACAGTCAAATTATCCGGAAGTTCATCCAAATGTGTCAAATCAGCCACAGTGCTTTCACCACCCATATTCATAACCATTCCGATTGTATCATGTTTTTGGAGCGTCCTTCAAAATTAAATTAAATTTCAAACTATAATACAATATATTCGATATCGCTTCCAGTCCCCGATATCCCAAAGCGACCGCATAATTTATCTCGGCTTATGTAAAGGAGTCAAATTGATTACCTGGTCAAGGCGAAGACGTCATCCGAGATCGCTCTCAGGTTCCATCCACCCTCTTGAAGGGTAAGGGAGGCTCTCAAAGATGTTAGGGCTTGATACACCTTAAAATGGCTAGTGCTCGACTCTTTCTGCTTAGCCAAGTTGAGGGTTTTATAGTCGAGACCCACAGGCAACCACGTCTTTGAAGCATTCGAGAAGCCGGCGTTTGTAGTGTTATCCCATTGGTAAGGAGTCCTGGCTGGGTCCCTGGAAAGCCATAAAAAATTCTATGTATTGCTTTTGCTCTTTTACAGCTCGGGGAGGTGATTTGTTTCATGCGGTACGTGACTTAGAAACAAAGCGCATTTTTCTCGAGTAATTGTGAAAATTTCATGTGATTTTTCTAGACCTGGAGAAAGTTTGATATCTGTCTTCACCGGCGGTGCATCCTGATACGTCTACGGTATCTTTCCAGCTAACAAATCCGTTTTCCATGCCAATTTCGTCTCCTTGGTATGTTATGGCTACACCTGGTAAAATAATGTCTAACATGTTGAGACCGTCGACCATGCGTGATCCGAAACGAGATGCCATACGTGGATTGTCGTGGTTTCCAAACTACACAAAATTTAACCAAAATTTTTACAATTCTTTGTTTAAATATAACATTTTTGACTTACCACCCAGTTGGGGTATTTTCCGGTTGGTACATAAGTGAGCCATCTAGTTGCTTTGTATACTAAATCTTTCGCATTAGATTCTGAATTTAGTTCAGTGATGAAATCGAAGTTGAATGGTACGTGACTGCCTTCATTAGTAGCATTTCCGAAATATTTCATGGTTGATGTCAAATTTGCGTATCCTTCAGTTAACATAACTCTGGTCACTCCATCTTTTTTGCTGTAGTTATCTAAAAGAGCTCTCCATTGATAAATGATTCCATATGAATCGTCTTGGTCTTTCGAATAAATGGGATTCGTATAGCCGAGATCAAGTGGACCGAGTCCTGGGGCATAAGTCCGAGGATCATCGGGATATCTTCCCCCATGTAAATTTTTGTCAGCTTCTATTAAATATGGTACTGCGTCTATTCTGAAACCGTCTATTCCTTTATCCAACCAGAATGTCAGTACGCTGTTCATTTCATTGACTACAGCTGGATTTCTGTAATTCAAATCAGGTTGTTGTTCTGAAAATTGGCGTAAATAATACTGTTGTCTTTGTTCGTTCCATTGCCATGCGCTTCCTTGGAATTGACTCACCTGTTAATTTAATGTAAGTCATTAAAAATAATTATTTTTATCATTAAAGGAAGAAATATAATATATAATAATTACCCAGTTGCTTGGAGGTTTTCTAGTATTGGTTTCTGGATCGATCAATCCATCGTCCCAAATAAGAAAATCTTCATATCCTGCAGTTTTATTCACTGACAATTTGAAATAATCTGATTCAGTACTGCAATGATTTGGAACAAAATCCAATACAACCTTCAAACCTTAACAATAAAAAACATTATATATTTTAAAATTCATTCAATTCATATTTTAATATTAAAAAAATACCAAGTTTTTTCGCCTTTGCAACCAAATTTTCCAAATCTTCCATAGTTCCATATTCATCGTGAACTTCGCGAAAATCACTGATATCATAACCAAAATCAATCATCGGCGATTTGAATATCGGCGACAACCAAATAGCACCAATCCCAGCCTCAACAAAATGCTCCATATTTTGCGTTATTCCTTAAATTTCAACACAAATTTTCATCTGAACATCCAACGATAAAAATCATCAAAAACCAACCTCTCAAATCGCCAACCCCGTCTCCATCACTATCCTTGAAAGACCTCGGATAGATCTGGTAGAAAACCGTCTTCCTCCACCAATCGACAGGATCTTGCACAGTAGGACTCACATCCTTAACAGCAGCTCCTTCGACAGCCACAAAACCGACGATTGACAAGAAAAGTAGAACCACACGAGCGTCCATCTTGCGATTGACATCGACAACTTCCACCTCGCCGTATTTAAAGCATGGGATGACGCGTTTCCTCCACTCGTATTAATATGATGATGATTGTCATCGTTTCATTCAACGATTGTCTCTTGTTGGCTATTGTTGAGCGTCTTCTCGCGTTTATCGAAAGCCTCCATTGTCAGTTTTCATATACAGTTTTAGCATAATGCGCTCGTTATCGTTTGCTCGTATGCGGGGATATTGTGCGATTTTTCGCGCTGGAGTGTACAGTGTCATGGTGATTTTTATTGTTAATTGAGTTTGATTTTTGCACAAGGTGTTGGGTTTTTATAGATTTGTTCTATTGATGATACCGATTGAATTAGTTAGTGATGTGTATTTTTTTATATTGATTCTTTCGGTTGAGCGTATTAGATTATGTGTTTCATGTGATGATTGAAATAATACGATTGTTGTTTTGTATACTTTTTTCTTATTGAAAATTTTTTTTATGAACTGTTTATTTTTTCAATTGTTTTAGAATCTATCAAAATTATTGATAAGCCAAATCATTTTTTTTAATAACGTATTTACAGATTGCCAAATATTATACCAATGTGAAGTTTTTCTAAATAGTTTTGAACATGAGAGATTCTCCAGATTTTATTATCACATACGTTATTTTTATGTAGTCATTAAAAATTGGTTCATATACATAAAATCCTCGAAACATTAGTGGAATTAACACTCATTACGTAAACCTCCATCTTTTTATCGAATCTGGTATTTTCGCCCATATTCATTACCATTCCATACATATCGTTATCTTTTAAAGTCCTTAAAATATAAAACAAAATTATTTATCAAATTTCATTCATAATTTCACATTTCATTTTTACCTAGATAATGCGAACACGTAATTTGTGATCAAATTGAAATTATACTCTGCATATTTCAAAGCAGGCTAATTCCTTACTTTCGCAGTTAATTCATATACTTGAAAATGACTCTTATTAGAATTTCTCTGCTTTTTCAAAATGAGATACACGTAATTATCAGCAACTGGCAACCAGGTTTTTGAAGCATTCAAAAAACCCGCATTCTTCGTATTATCCCATTGAAACGGTGTCCTCTCCGGATCCCTTTGTGTCAAAAACATCATTTTGAAAACCGCAATTCGGATAAATATCGCATTTCGCGCGGCACACGTTGACAAACGCCCTTATTAACGAATTTAACATAGTATGGTGTCGTCTTGAGACGATAACCTCACTATTTACACAGATTACATCTAGTTTATGTGCTGAGGGTTAAGTCTTCAATTTCAAAGGCGCTTGTGGGTACAGTGTACTCCACTAAACAAGATTATAAAGATGTAATCTAGGCGGGCTCGTAGGTCCTTATGAAATACAATAATATAACGTTACACCTTTGCGATGTATTATTCAAAGATTAATCCAAAAATCTATTTAGTTTGTGGCTTTCGATCTAACTTGTTCCCCACGAGACGTGACTTTGCAACAGGAAGTGCACCTTCTGAAATATTCATTCGCTCTTTTTTTACCTGGAGTACATGAGGTAGTTGTCTTTGTTTCCTTTAGTGAGAGCTGTAGTATCTTGGGTATCCTCGTAACTCACACATCCATCTTTCATTCCAATTTCGTCCCTTTGATATGTGATTGCTATTCCGGGTAAAAGCATAGTTAACATATTCAGTCCATCAGCCCAATTAGAACCGGAAGTGATTTGAATTGAGAATTGATTTTCAAGCTGAAATTTATTTATTTAAGTATTTTTTATCAGAATTTCTTTTGAATTATTATTAATTTGATAACATTACCATCCAGTTAGGTTCGATGTTTCAAGATCTTCCATTATTCCATAATTAGAGCTAATTTTACGATAGTTAGTTATGTCATAACCTAAATCAATCATAGGAAATTCATAAATAGGAGTCAACCAAATTGCTTCGATACCAGAATCCACAAAACGTTTCAGATTATTTGTAACGCATTTAAATTAAAAAAAAATAAGTGTTTTGCCACGTTTATTGGATCGCTTCATCCTCATATGAACAAAGCAAAGAATCTTGCTTTATGAAATTTTACAAAATTTGATGGTGTAAGATGTTAGTAAAGGCGCATCATACGTAGGTACACCATTTAACGCCTTCTGTCAAATATGACAGTTGACGTGTCTTACGATAGTGGTAGTAAACCTTGTTTTGTTCTTATACCAAAAATTTCAAATATTTTTTACCATCAGACATGCCAAGGATATTTTAATACTTTTTATAAGTATGTTGTAAGACACGTAAACTTTCATATTTGACAGAAGATATTAAACGATGCACTTAACATAAGTTGCATCCGAACTAGATGAACCCTATAAAATACCAGGTGTTGTTAAATTTCATAGACAAAGCAAAATTCTTTGCCTCGTTCACAGACCAAGCAATTTCACAAACATAACGTATGATAACATAATGGTATTTAAATAATAATAATGATGATGATGGTGGTGATGGTGATATAATAATAATAATAATAATAATAATAATAATAATAATAATAATAATAATAATAATAATAATAATAATAATAATAATAATAATCGATTCAGCCTTTCAAATTTCTGATCCCATCAGCATCACTATCTTTAAAAGACCTCACATACATTTCATAAAAAATTGCGACGTTACTATGTGCTGGACATGTTCATGATATGGCGTTCGTCGTAATATATAAGAAGTCATTAGCTTCATTAAACTCGAAATTAAACGATTAAATTCCTCCAGCCTTGTGGCAAGGATGATTTGATATAGTATAATTGCGTATTATTAGTCAGTTTACGATGGTTTCAAATGGATCGGAGGTGTAGTATCTGAGATCGAGATCGATCTTTTATTTGAGGATCACAAATAAACAACGGTGTGCGTCAGAGCAAGCTAATAAAAAGCTTGAAAAACGAGTCCACCAATCTCCATGCGCCACAATCAATAACCCACCAGCAAAAGCTCGGCCCATTCATTCTCTACCATTTTCCGCGATCTGCAAACAAAACGAAAAAATTAATCCAACCTCTCCAACTTTTAGCGATCGATCAATCCTCCGCAGGAGAAATCCTCGAACTTCCACAGGCACCTCATTCAAAATATGCCCGTATGGGAAAGGCCATAAATAATTACGGGGGCCCATGACCCGCGTTACCGATCCGATGGGTCGGAAAAACGACTGACACTTCCGCCGACCCGTGGGAGATGAACCGCGAATCCCTCATTCTGCTTGGGTGTACACTTTTGGGGCTGGCGGCCCCCACGTGTCCAGGTACGCCCACGTGCGCGAATCCGCACACTCGGGCCGTTTCGAGTGATATGTGGGTGGTGTGCGTTTTGAATTCGGGCTGAGTCTCGGTTTTTTTTGATGATGAAAATCGATGGTGGATATTAACTTTTGGTGTACTGAGGGGGGTGTTGTAAAGACCCCGTGTTAATAATTTTAACTTTTGTTTGTAATTTATATTAAAATGTTTTTAAATATTAAATATTCGATGTTTTTTATATATAATAATAATTTAATATACGTATATTTTTATTTTAAATAATGTGTTAATATGGAAAAAATCTAGGGGCTTTTTTATCCCTCGTCGAAAAAATTCTTTGTGTTTGTATACTCCGTATAAGAAGGGTTGGAAAATTTTTGAAATTGTTGTGGTTTTGTTTGTGGATTTAGCTTAGCTTCGAATTGATAAGTTTCATCATATTTTTCTCCTTTCTCTTTTCTAATGAGTAAAATCTGTATTCAAGCTGTTCTTTTATGTGGAGGATACTTTTTTTCAGTGTCTGTTAAGTTTTGGCCTAGCCAGCAAACCTAGCCTTATAATAAACCGTCCGTAGATAATAGTCGTTGTTTTAATTTGAAAAAATATAATTATTGTTTATTTTAAAATTAGTTTTGTCATTTCTGGGAACATATCTGAAACTAGTTTTATAAAACGCTTGAGTAAATTGAATTTCTTACGCTCATTGATTGTGATGTTTTTTCTTATCTTATAAATTTTTTTTTTATTCGTAGTGAATTTTATTCTTATCAACTAACTTCCAAATTCAATATTCATCCATCTTTAAAACTCTCGTATCATTCAAATGCAAATTGGTTAATCAGAATATTAACATAAAATGCCACTTTAAATATTTTTTTATTTATAACACAACACTCTAATTTTACACCACGCATTTTCACGCCAAACCCCGCAAAAAAACCTATTATACATTCCACATTAACTAATAAATGACTCAGCTTAAAATTTTTACAAAAAAAAATCACAAAAAATTTTTTTTAAATTATTTCAATCCAATCATTATGTTCATATCACAAACAAAACTATACGACTATCCCATAAACTACATTGTCCCATTTTTTAAACAAATCACACCATCGGTTAAGCTTCAACATTCATTGTCATCAAATCAACTCACACACACGCACACTATCAAACAAATTTCGTCCCCTTGTATCGTCCGAATCGTTCGAAATTAAATATCGCTAAAAGGGGTGTCCCTTTCGCCGCGGAAAATGGAATTCATTTGCGGAAGTGTCGTCGGGCCTAAGGGGACGGGTAGGTACAAAGGGAGCGGGGGGCGAGGGGATCCGGCCTAGGGACGGGAAACTAGGCCTCCCTACTTCACCCCCCTCACCCCTTTCGCCGTCAAGGGGCGGTGATTAATCGTTACAAAAGTGTCACCGTCCGCGTGCGCTCTTTCTACCACCCCCCTGTATATAGCGCGAAACGCCTCATACCTTCCCGTGCACTTCCATAGGTTCATAATGAGAAGCAAACAAAAAATATGGAAGTATCGATTGCATGAAATTGTATCATAAACCAAATTCTATCGAAACTGTAATACAGTTCTAACATTGAACTTTTCAAATTTTGGATTCAACATAACAAATGTATTTTTGTAATTTTTCGATTTCTTTAAATGAAAAATAAATGTCGGGAAATAAATTTACGGTTAGTTTAGGGATAATTTGGGATAGTTTTAGATTGAAGGCGTTTTTGGTGGTGGGGATAAATTTAAAGATGATTTTTAGGGTGAAAATAAATTTAGGGGAACTTAAAGGGTGACTTGGAGTAGTTTTAAGAAGTTGATTTTATGGACGAAGGCGATTAAAATTTTCACTTACTAAAAAATAAAGCACATGATTTAATTTCATATTCCACCCTGAAACTACCTCTCTCCACTTCGAATCTACTTTTAAACTCACCTCCATTCACAAAATTATCTTCGAATTTATCCCCTCCAAAAAAATCCCGCAACCTAAAACTATCCTAAACCACCCCTAAACTACTCTAATACTACTCCATAATTATTTTTTCCCCAAATTTCCATCTTAAAATCCATCCATACATCTAAAAACGCCTTCAATCTTGAACTATCCCGACACTACCCCTGAACCATTCCAACACTACCCCTAAATCTATTTCCACCCAAAATTCCATCTTTGAATTCATTTATATATTCGAAAACGTCTTCAATCTAAAACTTCTCTAAACCATCCTTAAACTACCCCAACACTATTCCATAATTATTTTTCATCCAAAATTCCATCTTAAAATCCATCCACACACCTAACAACGCCTTCCACCTTAAACCACCTTTAAAATATCCCAACACTACCCCTGAACTATTCCAAAACTACCCCTAAATTTATTTCCACCCAAAACTCCATCTTTGAATTCATTTATATATTCAAAAACGTCTTCGATCTAAAACTACTCCTTAATTTATTTCAGCATAAAATTTTTTCATCAAATCATAAAAATATACCCTTTAATTTATTTCTTCACATAATTTTTTCATAAAGTCATCAAAAATATTGAAAAACAAATTCGCTCTGTTGAATTTGAAGTACAAAAACTGTAAACATCAACAATTCCTCTCGAAACGTATGAAAACCGACAAAACGGGGCACAGGTCGCAAATCCAACCTGGGCCGACGTTTTCATTTCCTCAAAACGACGACCTGATTTGTGGGTTTTCGCACAGCTCCTTCGCCCTTCCCTCCCCCCTTCCTCATCCCCTGCCCCACACTTTGCCCCATCCGGAGCTTAACCTCTGAGCACCCCTCGGCTCCTTGAGCCCTCCCGGGAGGCGGATAATTCAACATGTTGTGTTTCGGGTGCGCCCCTTATTGAAATTCAAATAATAACACGCGGACCGTTTCAAAAACGAGCTTCAGGAATTCGCAATAGGCCGCGTCTTAATAAACAAATAACGAGAGCATAAACTCGCGTGGTCGTGCAAATAATGAACGTATTAAAATTTGCATGCAGATGCGGTTTTAATTCGCTCTCGTCGGATTGCGGCGGGGAAAAATTGGGTTGTGGTCGCTTTTCGGATTTAATTAGGTTTCGTTTAGATGTAAATTTGATGGAAATGCGGTTGTAATTTTGGATGAATTATCATAATTTTTTGGAATTGAAAAATGATTTAAAATTATGTTCGAAATTAACGCAATCGAATTTCTGCATTTGATAATATTCGTGGTTGTAACTGGAAATTCCTAGAATACCGACATTTTCCAATAACGGTATTATCGAAAACGAATTCCTACTTCCGGTACTAATGATTTCTGCTAGTTTTGATTTATTTATACAATTACTGCATTAATATCAATTAATTGGAAATAAAACACTAATTAATTAAAAGACAATTGTTAGTTAATTAATTAATAAATTACTTTCATGATCATACAAATTGTTGAATTTTATAAAATATACAGCATCAAAATATTTAATTAATCATAAATTTGAATAAAAATGAAAAGAACAAACAAATTCTTTAAAAAATACAAAAAAATATAATATTTTTATTTACAATCGTTTTTGATACAAAAATATAATGTTAAAAACCATACCATGTTTAAAATTTCATCCCCTAACTTAGACCTTTTTTGTTGAAATTTATCCGACAAATGAAAATGCTCTTTTGTACAAAATGCTCTTTTTTCTAAATAATATATTTGCAACGAATACGTTGTTAACATAAAGTTTTGATTTTTGAAACAAAAAGAAATGATAACTGATTCATGAATTTAATAACTCTTTGGTGGAATAATCAAAATATGATGGATGTGTATATTAACCTTCTATGTAATTAGCAAGACTTTAAATGTTACAAAAAAATTATTTAGTTTCACATATATAAATTAAAATATCGATATTTTTTTGTTATATATTTTTTTTATTAATCAATAGTTTAATAATTCTTTTTATTTCGGTATCTACTGGTAGTCAATTTTGTAATACCTGTGATTGAATTTTGACCAAAAACCGATTATACCGGTTTCGAAAAACCTTTTTATTTCGGTATCCACTAAAGAACCGGTATATACCTGTGATTGAATTTTGACCAAAAACCGATAATACCGGTTCCAAAAACACCGATATTCGAACCCCTAACCAAAACGAATCCACAAAAAACACACACTCCAAAACTCCCATAACATCTGATCAGAATCGACGCTGAACCATGTTCCCGAAAACCGTCTTCGTCGAAGATCCTGAACCTTCCAGACGGTCTTCCCGGAAGGTTTCCGGGATTGTTTGCGCATTTCGGTATCTACCAAAGATCCGGTATATACCAGTGATCGAATTTTGACCAAAAACCGATAATACCGAAATATGAACCCCTAACCAAAACGAATCCACAAAAAACACACACTCCAAAACTCCCATAACATCTGATCAGAATCGACACAACCTTGTTCCCGAAAACCGTCTTCGTCGTCGAAGATCCCAGACGGTCATCCCGGAAGGTTTCCGGGATTGTTTGCGCATTAGTTCGTTGGCGGCCGGTTGAATCTATCACGTGAACCCATCTTCTACGTGACGCGTTTGCTGACTACGGCTACGTAGAGGTCGTACAAGGGTGGCAATATGCTCGGGATTTGGGGTTTGAATTTCGGGGGCGTGTCAGAAGCGGTGTTAAAATAAGATGTCGGGTTTGTGAGTTTTTGGAAGGTTGTTTGAGGTTTTAGATTGGTTTGTATTTGTTTTCATTAGTTGAACGTATCAAATTAATCACGTGATTAGTGGTTCTTAACCTTCTTGAAGTCGCGGTGCACTTTTGATCATGAAAAAAAAATGGCGTTGCACTAGAATTAAATGGCTAGTAAAAAATATGCGGATATAGTTTTTATTGCAATTTAAACAAATTACTTAACAATTAAATAAAAAATAATCAAAGAATAGATATGTGTGTATATATACGGAAGGACTGTAACTAAAATTATCCGTAACAAAATGGAATTTATTTGATGTAAAAATCAATCAATGTGATACTTGAGCTTGTCGGATATTGCAGATTTCAAAAATATTAGGTCAAATATTTAATAAAGCTATTCTTGATTCTTTGTCTAAACTCGTAAGAATTTCTCTTTTTTTGTTTTTATATAAATTATTGTTGAGAAACAGAGCTATGATGTTGAACAAACTATTTCGCAGATTTTTCTGTTTTTACCATTTTTTTTGCGGTGCACCAGTTGAGAATCACTATATTAATACAAGATAAGATTACAATTGGGGTTTTGGATATTTTTCATTATCATATATATTGTAATCAAGAAAAGATAACTCTTTTAGGGTTAACTAAACGATTTAAAACAAACTACGTGTATATGTGTTACTAGTGTTTAGTAGAATTGTTTATTTCTTGTTCGATGCAAAAAAGTTTTGCGTTGTATTCGAACAATATAATGGGATGGTGTTTTGTTGATGTTTTTTACCAAAATTTTGATTTTTCGTTATTTTCATTTTCACATCCCTTTCTTTTCCCGTTATAAGTGTTAATGGTTAGGTTAGGTTGATTTTTTTAGTTTTAAACTCTGATTATCATAAAAAAGTGAAGTTTCGCTAGGTGAAAAGAAAAGCAACGAAAAAGAAGTCCAAATTTGAGATAATGAAAACTTTAGTTTTGAAAAACATCAACAAAGCCCCATCCCATTATATTGTTCATATACGACGCAAAATGTACGTTTTTTGCATTGTACACAAACATAGCGATTCCGAAAACGACGCGTAACATGTGCTTATATACTAACTGTTCCATCTATCAATTAATCGATAGAAGTCGTTCCGTTAGAAAGGCTTTTATTCTCATATTTTCTGATTTGAAACAAAAAATGTGTATTCAATGATTTATTTATAAAATTGTCAGTTAAAAAATATCACTGGCGTCTAAACAATATTAACGTTACGTTTCAAATTGAAGCACAAAATTCAGAACGCAAAACGACGCAATTTCGACGATTATGATACAGAAATGTAATTATGATCCCGAGAAAGCGGACGAGAAACAAGAAACGACTTTCGGACGATCATTAATTATCAAGTCACGCAATATTCAAATGATACTCCATTATTAAAACGTATATCCCGAATATCGTACGCTTGAACATTTTCAATTACAGAAATAATTAACGAAAAACCGCCTTAACGTTTAAAAAAAATCACCGTCCGAGCATAATGCGATCGTTATTTCATTTTTATATATTTTTCGAAAAAAAATTATGCAAACTATCAACGCTCATTTTTGCAAATTACACTAAAACGTTTTCGTTTCGTGCGCAATTTCGCGTTTCCGCTAATGGAGTGCGTAAGCGGCCGCTGTGTGTTTTTTTCGAATTTTCGCGCGCCGAATTTATATTTTCGAACCCTGGTTTTTACATACACAGTAGAATCTCGATTGTCTGGACTAAACGGGGATTGAGATGGTGATAAATTATGAATTTATTAGAAATTAAATCGAATTATTTTTAGAAATTTTTGATGTGCCTAATTATGCACGTAAACTTAAAGTTTTTTTTTAAATGTATTTATGTCAATTTTTTTTTACTGTTTTTGTTATTTGATAACGGCGAAATTTTGAATATAACATAAAATCGGCATGGTATTATATTCATCGGTTCCTAAGATAATAATTAATGAATCATAATTTTTAACGCCATCTGTGAGAATTTTTTTAACTGCAAGTTTTTCAAACATAGAAATTGTTTATTTTGTATAAACAATTGTTTTTGATAATAAATTATGTCACTATTACTTTATAAGCTGTGAAAATTAATTTAAAAATAAAATTCGTGTCTGGTTTTAGTTTGATCACTCTCATAGTCAGTATAAATTATTACATACTTGTAAATTTTTGAAAGTGTGGTACAAAAAAATTTACTTATAAATAGTATTATACATTTTGAAATAACATTTCCAAATATCAATAAACAATTGATGTTTTAGAGCTGAAAACCGGTTTTCAAATATAGAAGATTCACCCGAAAAATCGGTTTTCATAACCGGCTAGTAAACTTCTTTTATCCCTAGTATACATCGATTATTTCCGTGTAGCACTACTTTTATTCTATACATATTTAAATTTGCGATTTTGTATTAAAAATTCAACAAATTTCCATAAGCTTAAACGCAAAAGATTTTAGTTTGATCACCTTCATAATTAATTCTGTCATGAGTCATTAATTTCTTTTACATGCTCGTAAATTTTTCATAGCGTTATTGAATTTCAATGCATGTAGTATACAATTTACGCTTTACACTGAATACAAATCCAAACGATTTGTACACAGGGCGCCAACTTCAATTTAACATATAGTCTTTTGTTACTTACTCGTAAATTTCCGTAAGGAAAGTGAAAGAAAACATTATAGAATTTCAAAATAGTATAGATCACCTTTACACTGAATACAAATCCATACGATTTGTACACAGGGCGCCAACTTCAATTTAACATATAGTCTTTTGTTACTTACTCGTAAATTTCCGTAAGGAAAGTGAAAGAAAACATTATAGAATTTCAAAATAGTATAGATCACCTTTACATTGATACAAATTCATACGATTTTTACACAGGGCGCCAACTTCAATTTAACATATAGTCTTTTGTTACTTACTCGTAAATTTTCCGTAAGAAAAGTGAAAGAAAACATTATAGAATTTCAAAATAGTATAGACCACCCTTTACATTGATACAAATCCATACGATTTTTACACAGGGCGCCAACTTAAATTGAATACATAGCGCAACTTCAGCTTTACCAATATTTGGACACATTTTATGAAAAAAAAACGCAAAATCTGCTAATTTTTTTTATCAATCCAAATAATAGAGGTTCTACTGTACATTACACATATATTTTTGTGAAACAATAGCCTCCACGTCATTCGCGCACTAATTTAAAATGTCATTAGCGCCTCTGGGTGGAAAACGAGCGGGTCGAAACCGCGCTCTGTACAACGGACCGTATAGAGACCGCACGATGCGAACTTTCATACGGGACATATTTGTATCATATTGTGTGTGTATGTGCGTTTTTGCGGGCCAAAATTCGCTGGATGTTACACGGTTTTAGTTTTGGATCCGTATTGACGCTTGCGAATGTCGGTTTCGTGCCGCTTTTAATATTTAAATACTGGTGTCGGTTACGGTTTTCGGATTACATAGCGGATGGAGTATTTTTGGTGAATGGTGGTTTTTTTTGCAGTGGAGTTTTGTTCATTTTGCTAATTTGAATCGATTGGGTGTGTTATTTTATGGAATTTGTGGTATGAATTGTTTTTTTGTGCGTTGAAATTTTTGGTTTATGTTTGCGGATTGATTGATGTTAAAGGTCGTCCGATGTATGTAAAATTTTATATTCAGGTCTAATCTTGTTCAGTTAATGATTTAACCTTAAAATTAAGTAAAAATTTAAACATTCAGTAGATTATTGTAATCATATATTGTTGACATATAAAAAAAATTATTTATTTAAATGAAAGGAAAAGTGTAAGACGAACAGATAAATAGATAATAGAGAATAAAATGAATAGATAATTTTTTATACTACACATGCTATGTATAGGAGATAGTTCTGTTTTGGGAATGAGGAATGGAAGAATGGTATGTGACTAGAGTAAGAATAAAATTTTAAGATGAAATAATATTAGTTTTAGGATATAATTAGATTTGATAACTTAGCAATTAGATTATAAGTAGAAGATAGTTTAAATTTTGGTATTGTGACTTCGATCATTACAAATGAAGTTTTGGAGATTAAAAAAATATTATTTATTATCTATAGCAAGAAACAGTCTTTAGTATATGAATTCTGTAAAGATCAGATTAAATTATTATTATTAAGAAAAATTCTTGAATTTCCAATGTTTAATTGTAAGAGCTTTGTCATAAAGTAGCGATAATGATGTACAAACAATCGTAATAGGATAACTTCAACAAATTTAACGATACGCCATTGAAACGTGTCCATTTCAAATATTTAACCCACCGTCTACAATTCAGTGTCAACTCAACCCTCAAAATTAAACAGAACCGAAAAAGATCTATGCAAATTAGCGTATTCAAAAGATTCGCGCGTCTCGCCAAATATCAACTCGACGAATCCCGCCTGGAGGAAAACTCTGCGAACTTTTCCTGAAAAGCTGCCGAGGTCCACCTGAAACCCCCGCCTGAAAAACGGGATAAGGACAACGGACTGTCTTAATTCGAAAGTTCGCAATCGGCCGAAAGTCCTCCGGACAGGACTCGCTTGGACGATTGTAAAGCACTTCCCCAATGACAAATTGAATCAATGACAAAAGCTGTCTGTTCGAATTCAGGTCGTAGTCGTAAAAATCGAACGACGGATTAATTCGAAAGTGCGTGTTTTAGCGACGTTGTTATTGTCAATTAAAATTTTTGAGTAGATTTTTATTGGGGGATTCAAATTTGATCGATTGCGAGAGGCGAATATAAATTTATGTTGATATTTTAATTGAATCTGAATATATTCATTAATATACTAATGATTATGCGGACGTTTCGAAATTCAAATTGATATTAACTTTCGTGACTGTTCGTTTCGAATTTGCGCCACATACTGATGTTGAAAAATTGGGGATTTTTTTTCACGATCATTTACGTGGGCTATAATTTACCGTTTTACGTTTAAAATTCTCGATTGTTTCTTTTTTTTTGGTTCGCGGACGTCGTGATGTATTACCCGTGGCAAATTTGCAAAATTCTAGTTTTATTTTCGGTTAATTGTACACTTTTCGTATTCGACTGTTATTTCGCATCAAGATTACATTTTCGTAATTGATTTATGAACGCATTAATTAATATATTAATTTAATTAAGCCGCTGAAATCATTCATTACGAACGTTAGAAAATTTCAGGTGATTAATCGTTTACGTTACATTCAAACTATTATTTCTAATTTTCATAGAAAAATTCTAATTTCCGAGCGATTCAACAATAATATTACAGTGGAACCTTTATTGTCCAGATTAATCAAAAAAATATTTATTTTTTTTAAATAGCAAATTTTACGATTTTTTACATAAAACGCGTCCAAAAATTTACGAGTATGTAATAAAATTATACTGACTCGTGACGAGACTCAAATATTAAATGAGGGTTATCAAACTAAAACCTGACAGGAATTTTGTTTTTATAATAATTTTTACCGCTTTTAAGGTATAGTTACATACATAATTTATTTTCAAAAAAAATTGTTTTATACAAATAAAATAATTTCTATGTTTAAAGATTTGCAATCAAAAAACTTTTTATAGACAACGTTGAAAATTATGACTTTGAAAGCAATGAACACACTGCCATAGGGATTTAATATTATGTTCACAAATTTTGCCAGTATCAAATAACAAAAAATAGTAAAAATAAATATACTGTAAATACGTTTAAAAAATATCTAAAGATTGTGTACATAATTACACACTAAAAGCTTTTATAAATAATTTTTAATTCAACCATAATTTTTATTTAATATTTTTTAGCTTGTTTTGCTACCATTTCAATCCCCGTTTATTCCAGATAATCGATGTTCTACTGTATCCATTTTCTAAATCTTTTTTGTCAAAATAAAGAGATTTAAGTAAATTAAACGACAATTAAACGAACAAACGAACTCAACTCGTTGGCAACGGGACAACTTAACGAATCGACGCACCCTTCAGGCTTTTCTCTCCGAAAACAATTTATACGATCGTTATTGTCGCTAATTAGAGTAATTTATGTAGGCGTCATTATTATAGTAGCACGCATTTAATGTCCGTAGGTTTAACATGAGTTTGTACATTGTTGCCGATGCGGTTAGCCGGCTGAATTATGGTCTTTAAGCAATCCTGAAAGCCGTAGTCCTGAAAGCGCTTTACTGCATTTCACTAATGAACAGTCGTTAAAAATTATTCAAATTTAATCGGCATGGGGTCGGATTTAATTGTTTTTTACCGAAAACGGTCTCGTTCCGTATCGATTTCAGGTTTGATTAACAGTTTCGAGAATCGTTCCGTAATGTGTCAATTGGACCTATAAATATTTACATTTAACGTTTTCATCTGAATGTTTCGTGTACGTTTCTAAATTAACCACAAACTCGAAGGGCCATAAAAAACATTATTTACAACCGCGTCTGTTCCGCAAAAACGAGCCGAAACAATAATAAAATTGGCACGGAAAAAAATCAAATATTTCTCAGCACGCGTCCGGTTTCCCGCGCTTTTCCCTGTTTTATTTTTTGCACACATACACACGCGTGTTTTTTATATTTTTTCGTCTTCCATCTTCTCGCGGAACAGGAACCAGGACTCTAATGTAATGGAAGTAATGCGTTCCGCGACTGCGAGCACGCCCCCGCATCCCCCCCTCGTCAAAGTTTTTCCGGATTTTCCGGCTCACCCTTTCCCCACCCCTCGGGTTTTCCCCTCCCATCTCGTGCGGAACAACCATATCGCGTTCCGACATAACTCCAATTATTTTTTTCCGCGAAAGAAAGCCTCCGATGCGCGAGATGTGGAACGGGACCCTAAATCTCGCTACGGTTTCGTGCGTATTGTTCGACGTGGAAAAAAATTGATACGTTTCCGTATATAAATATTAAAATTTTGTCATTCTATATATATTAGACGCGTTTCAATAAAAAATATTGAATTTTTATATATTAGGTCAATGCATAACTTTCGTCGTATTTATTTTTACGATCAAATATTTTTTTACTTTCTCCTATATTTAATAACATCTGTATTTAAACTATTCTAATGTATAGATTAGGCTTGTCCAATATTTCGGTGTACGGGGGACCACTTTGGTCGAAATGTATAAACATCAGGGGCCATTTACAAATTTCAAAATTTTAATTGTTGTAAATTCAAAATGGAATAAGTATTACAATATTGGTAGAGTTATTTATTTCCATTATAAAACTATTTCGATGAGTAAATTTAGGAATAAATGATGTTTGTTTTTGTGTGAAAAATGGGGGCCACTCGCGCGAGCATTAGGGACTATAATATACTTTGGCCCAGAGGTGGCCCTTTGGACAAGCCTGGTACAGATGATACTTCCTTTTTAGTATCTGTTAAGTTTTGGCCTAGCCAGTTAACAAAAAACAATCCATTGAATTTTTTTATAATAAACTGCATTTATGGCATTTTTCACTATACAAGTTTTGTAAAGAACAAAAATAATCAAAAATACTTGTAACTTATAATATATTATATATCGCGAGCCAAATATATTATCAGCCCACGTATACTTGACCGAACATAGCCTAGTATAACCCAACTCAACCTAATCTAAACCCCCTCAATCTCCAAAAATGTGTATTTATGACCGAATCAAATATACATGGACTGAAATACACCTGGACTGTGACATATACTATAGAGATGCAGTTAACGTTAGAATCAATCAATTGTGGTTTTTAAAATTCAGATTTGAGAATTTTCCAACAACTGGTAAACACGATGATGTCATTAGTTTGGTTAGTCCATGTATATTTGAGTCCACGTCAAAATGTCTTAAAGATCGTGTTAAAGATATGAATCAACCGACGAAAAAAAGTGCGGTATCTTCATCGCATCAATTTGGTTTCAAAATACAACGTTCAATAAAAAAATACGATAAAACTTCTGCATTGACCTAACAGTAACTCAAGCAAAAACTATTGCGACCCGATTTCAATGCAAACAAGCATTCCAGCCGTACATGCGACGCTTGCAAAGCAAAATACGGAAACAAAACAAACGAACGCAAAAAAAAAAAACACGAAGCGTACATTATTTATTTACTTTTCCCCGCTAGGAAAAGCATATTACATTTTCCGATTCGTTGTGATCGGGGAAAAGTGCAACGTCACGGCGCCCATTCTTTGGCGCGCATAAAAGGCGAAAGCTCTTTTATATTTTTGTCTGGCGAGCTTTTTCATATCGGAACTCTCTACCTGAACGCGTGGCACGTCTCTGCATTTTTGCATGCCCATAATGCTAGGATGTAATGTGTGTGTGTGTGTGTGTTTTGCTGCCGCATAAGTCGCGGGGGAAACTCGAATGATGTCGTGTTTGGACTTTGTGACGTTGTTTTTAGTTAATTCGATGTATAATGTAATAGGGGGACCGAAAAAAAAATGTCGTTTTTTAAATGAAAGATTTGAATGTTCATATTTTTCATATTATATTACAAAATATAATTTCTATCATTTGAAATAATCTTTCTCCACCTATCTGGCAATATTTTAATGCATCTGTTATATAACATCATTGGTTTCGAACGGAAATATTCATTAAGTCCATTCATTAGTATGTTTTGAAACTTTTCACATTATCATATTTTATATCAAATTTATATTTTAATCAAAATTGGCTTTTCTGAAATGTACTTTTTTTTTTAAATAAAAATTAAATTCTGATGTAAGTAAACGAAAGTCAACTTTATTGAGAATTAATTACAGTTATATTAAAATGAACTTATAAACAATCTAGTACTAAAAATAAACCACTTCGTAAAGATAACTTAACAAGCTTATTCTTCCTTTATATTATACTTATTGTTAGCATAGTAATGTATCGGAGATATTTAAATTAATAAACTCACCATATCTTTATATTTCAATAAAACTTGCTTAATTAAAATTATTACGAATGGACTTATTCCACTTAAAAAAAAACATTACATTATCCAACTAGTTTTGATAAATTAATGAAGATATTGTACAATATTGTCAGTGAGATTTTGACTATAAAAAGATGATATCAATATCTAACCAAAACATATAACACATTAACTTATTATTTATCAAAAATAGACTTATACCACTTTCAAAAAACCATCTCATTTAAAATTGTACACGATTCGATACCGAAATTGCACATACAACCAGAAAACGTTGGTCAGAACATAAAAATACAACCTTTCGCCTCGTTTGATCAACACACCCATTTCCGCGCTTTCTCTCAAAGGAAATACGTTCCGGTCGAAAGAGTGCAGCCAGAACCTCAAAGAAAATGCATTCAATAAGAAGCGCACTCGGATGCCAGAACACCGAGAAAAATTGCATATCGGCGCGAATTGCATTTCGACAACGACCATTCGTCACGGGCGCCGCGTGCGAACAATTTATCTTTCCGTATAAATCATACTTTCGTATAACGTGTCTGTCTGTTTGTCATCCTGTCTGTTCCGTAATAGACTCGTTGGTTTACATATGGAAAATTCTTGAGTTCTTTTATTAAAGTTTATGGGTCGTTTGTATGTTAAATTGAACATTCGTACGCGCGCATTCTCCGTCTTGCAATTAATTAAATCTAAACACATTGTTTAGAGAGTTCGAGCGTCTATACAGGGTGATATAGAAAAGCGGGAATTCAGTAACAATGTAGGGAATCTATTAAAATATACTTATTGATGCAAATCGAATAATTATATCTTGCCATTTGTGAGACAACAATTTCTGAAAATTACATCACATGGCATTCTACTCGTATTAGTCTACCGTTGAGGTTCTTCATAACATCTCGGTTAGAATATTACGAATTTAATCTTGATTTTATATTTCAATTCATTCAATCTCCTTGATCAAATTATGCAGATACAATTTTTAAGTTAGCCCCATAAAAAAATCACAAACAGATAAATCTGATAATTTTTAAGGCTAGGTAATGATATCGAATCTTAAGATGATGTTGTTATCGAATAATTTTCTCGTAACTTTCAACGATTACTTTTTAGTCGATGTCTTTCAATCTCGTTAAAACCAGGCTTCATGAAGTTTTCGAAAATTGTTTAAAACAGTTGCAATAAGATTGCAATATCTCAAGGTGTCTACATTCGAAGGAACTGTTATTGTGATTCGCTCTTTATTTACAAAAAAGTAAAGATCTAATACTTAATGTACTTAATGTGAAGAAATTGTATACCATAACTATTATATTGGATGATATAGTATCCTTATTATGATATATCATCTTTGTATCCCGGTTAAAATATTACAACGAACAATAAGGAATTTCAATAGCAAACTGAAAAAATGCACTCTTCAAAAACAATACGATGTTTAGGACGTAATTTTCGAAAAACATCAATTTGGATTTCTGTTCCCCCGTATTTTTATTAAAAATTTCAAAAGTATCAAACTCTGTATCACCCTATACCATCGCTATGCGAATCGTTCTTTATTTGACATTGAAAGCTTACGTTAACGTCGCGAAATTTACATTCAATTCTCATCGAATTAAAAGCGGACGAGCTCACAATAATGATCGGACAAAACGCGACTATAACTCATTTCTGGAGCCTTTTCCTTCTCTCCTTCCTCATCCTTATACTCCCTTCTTGTTGCTTTCACCTTTTCAGCGGGAACAATGTGTCCTCGGGGAAGAAAAAGATTCACTCAGGCGCGCCTACTCCATGTTTCTCTCTTTTCCGACAACAAAGTTTCGCCGATAATTTGTTTGCGCGATATTTAACGATGTTCATGAATTATTAAATCGCATTCGAAGTCGTGCAAAAACGTTTTTTGGAGAGCATTGCCAACAGAGCGCCGGTACTCGTGAAAAATGAGAATTTTGTACAGTTGAACCTCGATTATCTGGACTGAACGGGAATTGAGATGGTCCGAAATATCTGGATAATCGAGAGATAAAAAATTAAATCAAATTATTTATAGAAATTTTTGATATGCATAATTATGCATGTAAATTTTAAGTTTGTTTTAGGCTTCACACTCTTTTCATGACGCTATTTATTTTTACGATTTTTGGTTATTTGATACTGGAAAAATGTGTGAATATAACATTCAATCGCCATTGTATTGTAGTAATCGGTTCCTAAGATAATAATTAATGAAGTCGTAATTTTTAATGCCATCCGTGAGAATTTTTTTTAACTCTAAATTTTTCAAACATAGAAATTATTTTATTTTGTATAAAACAATTGTCTTTGATAATAAATTATGTTACTATCACTTTATAAGCTTTAAAGATTATTTTAAAAATAAAGTTCCTGTCAGTTTTTAATTTGATCATTCTCATAGTTGAGTCAGTATAAATTGTTACATACTCGTAAATTTTTGAAATCGTGTTAGAAAAAATGGGCTTATAAATAATATTATACATTCAGAAACACCATTTCAAAATATCAATATTAGTATTTTTAGAGCTGAAACCGGTTTTCAAATGTTGCAAATTCTTTAAAAAAAATCGGTTTTAAAAACCGCCCATTAAAAACCGATAATCTCTAATATACATACGTCGATAATTTCCATGCAGTACTATTTTCATTATTTACACATGTAAATTCGCAATTCCGTATTAATAATTCAACAAGTTTCCGTAAGCCTAAACACAAAAGCACTCCGAAAACTTTAAATATTCAAATAAATCACACCGGAACATTTTAAAAACGTGCCCCTCTTTAAAAGCGCCTCTATTTATCGAAGGGCCTCTGTCTCAATTACATCGCGACACTTTTACGGCGTCAAGTGTCAGGTCTGTTCCGCGCGAAAGCCTTCCGCTTAATATCCCTTTTCCCTACTAATGCATCGAAAACATACTCGAATATTCGTGAAATAGCCAGTCTGTGATGCAACGAGATGTTGCAGGAACTATCAATCGTAATTATGATGGTTCAAGCTGTGGTACGGCAAGAGTACGATTCCGTTTCTAACATTTGCTTGATAGTCTCAATTTTGGTATTTAACCATTTGACCAGAAAAAGAGAGTTAATGAGACGATTCCAAAAATTCCGATTAATGGTTCCGATTACAAACCCTATATTTCGATCGCCATATAAATTACAATATAATGTGCCGGCGTCACGATTGATTGTGACAATAGTTAAAATTGGTCATCGGCGTTCGATACACCAGTATGAAGAACGCGCGTTTGAATCGGCCCTCCTTTTCCTCTCTTCTTCCTATGTACATCTTATCACTTCAGTTGTTGTTTCAGTTGTCGCTATGAAGCAAGGTGATAATATCCTCTTCAAAGTGCTCCTTGAGTATCGAAAAAACATCCGCCAAAAACACCGAATAAAAAAACCGGAAACGATAATAAAAATCGAAGTTCTGATATGAAATACGGCGTTATTTATCCGTTTTCAAGGCTCGGGTTTCGATCCGTAAGTTTTATGTGGTTAGAAATGAAAGACGGCATACGAGACTCGCTCGGAGGGACGTAAATCAAGCCTTAATAAGGAGGAAACCTTCCCAAGAGTTCGCTTCTAGCGGTCCATTAAGTGTGGCAGAAGTGTCCGAAAGGGGGATGGTCGACCATATTTCAACTGTGCGAGAGGTCGATGATTTAAAAATATGAGATGGCCTTTTTATGCGGTTTTCTTTTTTAATCGGGCGTGTTACGTTTCTTATTCAAATTTGATGTGCATTTGGGTTTCGTATAATATGGTTATGTCGTTGTGCAAAAATATCGTGTAATGTGAGTTCGTATTATATGAGGTTAGAAGTTTATAGAAAATTAGGGGTTTCGTTCTAAACATATATCGAAGTTCGTTAATATGCTTCAATAATATGTTAATTAATGGTAATCCTTTACTTTAGATGTGTAAATTATTTATTGAGATAATTTTATTTTTATGGATGAAAATGTATTATAGGTGTTTAAATTAAGTTTCTTAACGAATTTCGAATGTAGTTTGGACGTGTGCTTGTTGTAAGGGGGTTATTTCTGATAGCTTTTACAAATCATTTTCCCTTAGTTTGTCGAAATTTGCACATGCTAACAATTCGGATGACAATAGGTGCTACTGGATAGCATATAAATCAGAAACTCGTTAAAATATGGTTAAAAATTGATAAATATAACTTCCAAACTACACGCGAATTTTTTTTTGAAAAATAATAATTCAAGCACTTATAATTCATGAACTACGTTTTATATTCGTTAATAATCTTAATTTAAGCACATATAATGAATTTTTATTCATATTAAAATACAAAATTTTCAATAAATAATTTATGCTCCCAAGTAAAGGATTGTTTAATCTAATCATAAATTGTTTTTTTTTTCTAAAACTGTGTAGTACTAAAATAGATCACAATTCATCAACTAACTAATCTACATAAAATCATGTTATACAAGGCCCATGTGTACTTATAAATATCAATTCTACTTCAGAACATTATAAAAACATTTTCGATTCACATCAATTGTTACACGAGAACGGAAACATCACATTTTCCACAATTCATTCCCACGCTCAAAACCATCGAATCCTATTATTATAATACACATTCAAATATTATCAGAGCAAACATCAAAATATTTAGCGTAGATTCTTCGCCCAATTTTCAAATATTATCACCCCAAACAACACATTAGATAATTCTCTCGAATACACCCTTTATTGCGAAAACGATCGATAAAACATCCTCCCGTTTCGCGCCCTCGCAAAAACGACCGATCCGAAAACACCTGCCTAATATCCAAAATTCTCCAAAAGCTCCAGAAAAAGCTCCAGATCGTCTCTGCGATAACGTTGCGAAATTAATTTCGCAAAAGAAAGGCGTCGTAATGTTTACATCGGACGGAAACGGGCGCGTTTCGTTTTATGCGTTTTACGCTTTGCACCGAAACTGCCCCCGGATTGCTTCCACCGTTACAATTGATAATAAAATCTAGTGCTAGTACCCACCCTTCGAGAGAGGAAATTGTTTCATTTTCTCTTTCTGTTAACAAGAAAAACGCTCCGAGTATTAACTCATTGTCTTATGGGACGTGCCGTAATGAAATTGCGAGGAGCGCTCGATTCGTTTGCGAATTATTCGATCCGTTCCGAATTAGGTTTAATTCCGTTTTGTGATGTCTTTTTACGTTTTAGAATCTGAAAATTTTTAACGTAGCCTTTGTGTTGGATCGAATGTATACCCGTATTTCGATTTGCGTGGTAGATATACATTCCACAATGAACCGCGTAAAAAAGACTATGCTCCCATACAAAAACAAGAGATAAGTTCCAGAGTAAAAACTACATATATAAATACTTTAAATCCATGCCACAGTGCTTATATTTCAAATTCAACGTTAGACATTTCAAATTTAACGTTTCATACTTCAAATTCAATGATATACACTTCAAATTTAACAAACCAACAAGAATTCATAATAAAGAATTTAATTAGTTTCTATAATACGACAAGGGTTTCGATTATATTTTCTTATAGTTGAATTTGAAGTTTAAAACGATTCAAAGTTTAGAACGTTGAATTTAAAATGTAAAAACTGTAAATAGGGAGATAAGTTTAAAAAAAATCTGCATAAAAAGAGTCTAAAATATATTTGAAAATGCAATGGAAAAAATGAAAATTTTGAGGACAACACTCTGAACATGTGTAGTTTTTTTTATATAGAAATCTCATGATCAATGCTTTTCTTCTTATTTTTATTAAAAAATTCAAAATACGGCTATATTTTATAAAAAAATACTTTTTTTGTACCTTATCAGATGATCTGACGTAGATGATCACTTTTTCAGTCATTATCCTGGGATACGGTAACTGAAAAGTTTTCCTATTGCCTTATTTAGTGATAAAATGTAAATAAGAAAGGGAAAAGACCTCGTTTCGCGAATCGCGTAAAACGAGTATCGCATAAATCAGAGAATGGGCCTACTTGTACTAATAATCATACCGTTTCGATTTTTATCGCGTTCTTATTCAAATTCGATGAAGTGATATAATTTTTTGACGGAAACTGAAAGGTGCCGTAACATAAAAAAATAAAGTTATAAAAGTGCAACTTTTTTATTGAAACCCTCGTTGCAAACTGCGTCTCTTCATTTCAAGCCACTTTCAAACGTCGACGCATTCATCGGATTTGGCGAACTTTCGAAAATATCGCCGCATAAACTTTTACGACTTATCGAAAGCCAAGTTTGCGTACATACTTCGATGAAAATTTGCCAAAAAAAAAATCGACTCACGTATCAAAAACGACTAACTCTTTCTCATAATTGTCAAACTTTCGATTCGCTTTTAATTTTTAACGATCCGTTCGAAATTCATTCCGAAATATATCCGCATAGAAAAGCAATAAACGTTCTCGTACGTTGCATTATGTTTTATTCGGTGCACAGATTTGCAGTTCTTGTGCACGGTCCGCGGGCCGGAACTAATGCGCGAGATATTCGCCCGGGAAAATCCCGGGAAATGCACACGATTTTTCCCGAAGCCCGCAGTGTCTACTGTGGGAGCGGATAATGGAGTGACGATGAGCACTATTTGCAACTTTTATCATATTACGGCATTCGATGTCTGCATAGTGGTGCATAAGGAACTTTAGTGCATGTGCACTCAACTCGAACGCTAATGCATTACTTTACAATATATTCTAGAATATATTAGGTTAATGCATACGTTTTTTCGTATTTTTTCCATGTTCAAATATTTTTTTTCTTTAACTAATGAATATCTATTCTATTAAGTGGAGGATACTTCTGTTTCAGTATCTGTTAAGCTTCTGCTTATAATTAGTTACTGAACAAACATTGAAGCATTTATTATTTAACTAATTTTTTATAATATATTCTTGAATATATTAGGTTAATGCATACGTTTTTTCGAATTTTTTCCATAGTAAATTTTTTTTTAACTAATTAATAAATATTCTATTATGTGGAGAATACTTCTGTTTCAGTATCTGTTAAGATTTAATTTAGTCACTAAACAAACAATAAATAATTTACTATCTGACTTATTTTATATATTTAGAAATAGCACATTTTCAAAAAATTTTAAACATATTTTGACTGTCGCACCGATGACACCCTCAATATAGAAAGATTAGAACATCATATTTTTATAAACACAATACGAATATAACGTAAAATAATTTATATAATTTTATTATTATAATTAAGTGCATTTATGGCATTTTCACTGTACAAACTTTATAAAAATAATAACGCAACCGCAGCGAACACAAATACTTGTAATGTTTTTAAAAAAAAAAATGCAATTAACGTTAAAATTACTCAGTTGTGGTTTTCAAAATTTAGAATTAGTGATTTTCCATTAACTGAAAAACATAATGACATATTAATTAATGCTGATCCACCTTAAAATATCGCAGAGATCTCGTTGAAGATTAGAATCAAATAAAAAAGTTCGGTATCTGTATGGTTTAGTTTCAAAATACGATATTTGATTTAAAAAAACACGACAAAACTTTCGCATTGACCCAACATAAACCTATATACTTAAACGATACATTTTTGAATCGCCACGTTCGGAATTTTTATCTCGTTCAGGGATTTCCGAATTTATTTATCGCGATCAAATCTTCGGGGGCCCCGATCACGAGACGGCACACTTTTGTACCCGAATAAATAACTTCTGTACCCAAAAAAGCAGGGCGTGAAGACCTCTCGTCGGAAAGCGAAAAAAAGCGAGACCAAAAGGAAAAACGGAGTCGAACAAGGAGTATAAAATCTTCAGCTTTGTAGTGTACACGCAGGGAGCAGACCGCGAGATAGGAAGGGTCTCTTTCCTACCCGCCAAGGATCTATATTACGAACACTTTATACCGAAAGCGGATTACTTTGGGATAGAAAAAAGGCTTACGGCGTCCGTGAAGAGCGCCCGCTAGTGCCGTATGCTCGAGAAATGTCGCAAGCTTTCGTTACTTTGTGTTGAATATAACTTATTGTATGTTTAGTATCAGATTTGTGGTGTTTTGCGTCATTTTTGCAGTCCCGTTCGAGTTTACGTCCAGTTTCTTAGATTCATATCTGAAAAGTTACTAAAAAATATTTTATCGAATTGAATCATTACATTGAAAGAAAATTGAACGTTGTTATAAGAATTGAGTGAACTTTGATATATGATAGTTGAAATCCTAAACGATTTTCATGAATCAAAAGTAATTCATTCTCTCATTTTTGAATAAATTTGATTTAAAATCTATGAATAAATATTTTATTCACGAAAAATCTATATATTACATTATATAATACAATTTGCAATGTATTTTATTTAGTACGATACTTATCCAAGTATATATTATACATGAATACATGTACCATTATCCTGAAGCCATTTAGCTTTTAATATTCAAACATATCTAAAGCTCCACCCCCTTCCCACCAAACAATAAGAATAAAATTCTCAAACTTCCAATGAATTAAAGAAAAGCCTTGTTTTTCATTTTTCTTTTCATAGTCTCAACATTATGAACAGTTTACCTTAATAAATAAATATTTACCAGTGATAGTTAGAACATTTTTCTGTATCACATATATCTTCTCATCATCATCATCATCAACATTATCGACTGGTTGTGTCATGTGTGTCCACTGTAGGACAAGGTCTCCCCATCAAATATTGGGGGTCTAGGCTATATACCTTATTCGAAAGCCATCCTATGAACCAACGAAAGCCTATGAGCTAACTTTTGTGGTCGCTGACTCTCCACTAAGCAAATCGCAATGATCACTCACGGGGCAGACGAGGTAAAGACTGAGCAGACTACGCCCTCGCTGACTACTTTTGCGATCACAATGACCACCAGTTTCTCAGGCGAGGCGAGACCGTTGGCTCTACATATCTTCTAAAATATCTAAAAGATAACCCTCAAAGGATTCAAACACTAAAAAAAAATCCGTCCAAACAGTCTCAATCCAATGATATTACTATCTATTATTAATTTAATCTTTTACTGATATAAAAATACAAACACTAACAACCCTACCACAACATTTCTGACCCCATCAGCACACGCTCAACATCGCAATCGAACCTCCCGCGCTTTTCCCCGACTCGGACGTATCGAGGCGGATTACAAGCGTAATAAGAGACCTCCCTACAAAAAAAACCTCCAGGAATAAAACGGGAACTTCCAGAAGACCAGGTCCGGTACAATAATGCGTTTTTACTGCCGCGTCCCCGTTTTTTATGTAGTCGCCGAGTGCGCAGTAAAAAGACACGGCGGCCATATTCAATATGTCGTCGGCGGGCGTCGTAAAAAGCGCGCGAAGACGGGCGCGGGATTTTTGTTTTTATTTCGGTTCTGATGCCGTGATTTGTCGCGATATGGGGGCATTTCGTTTTATTAATAAATGCGTTGTTCGATTTTGGGTGTTTTTTGGGTATTTTTGGATGTGCTGTTGCTGTTTGATGGGGCGTGTTTTGATGATTTTTTTTTTTATTGGAAATGTGATTGGATTTGTTCGTATTATTTTTTTTATAAAATTGTTACGTTTATGAATAATGCTCTGTTTGTGTTTTTTTGATAAGATTTGAATTTTTTCTTTTCATTATCTTCGTTCACATATATCTTCATATTCATGATCTAGAAAGTGCCTATAGTTAAGTAAAGTTGAGTTTTAATTTTTTTAGTAAACGATTTAATTGTTATCTACAAGGATAAAGTTTCATAAATCGTAAAATGAGGCAAAGAAAAAGTTATTCGAATTTCAGAAAATAAAGGCGTTTAGTTTTTAAAAACATCAACAAAGCAAATTTTTAAAGCAATTTTTCAAACGACGTATAACAACTAAATCTTTATCTATGATTGAATATAATACTGTTTTATTTAATTCAATAAAAACGAACTATCGATATTTTGTACTCGATTTTTCCGCAGTTCTTAAATTTCTTCGTTTATTTTAATCGATTTTTCAAAACAGACATCGATTGATAATTATAATAAGGTATTTTCACCGATAGTCATATATTTTCCGAATTAAAGTTTTTGATAGATCTTTGACATTGTACGTAATTTACGTAACGTTTATTGTGGAATAAGATTTTTCCGATGTCGTTGGAAGTTTGAGTACTTTTCCTTATCACTAAAGAAGTAACTTAAGAGAAGATAACTCTCAAAAAGTTTGAATACTAAAATCATATCTTGTTAAATAATTTTAGACTAGCACATTGTAATTACAACTATCTTGATTTCTAACTCAAAAGTTTTTTGTAAAAAAATAAAATTCATACAAAACCCTAAATATTATATAACCAATCTCAACATTTTCATTAGACAAGTAACTCATATTTTCAAAATACTTTTAACATACATAAAAACAACACGATTCCTTTAAATTACAACAAATCCGATTCAATCCCCGAAAAAAACATCGCACTCCACACTTAAACGAACTTCAAACAGAAACGATCGAACTTTCCCACTAAAACACACCCTCGACGCCTACCAAATTAACAAAAAAGCCTCCCTCTACAAAGAGACACCGGACGCAAAATCTCGCCGACACTCCTGCAGGAGACAAAGTCCAGAAATAAAATAAAAAATCCAAAGGCAGCCGAAAAAAGCCATAGAGAACGAAGCCTTCCCGGAATCTGGACGAGGCCACGTTTTCGCCATCAGTAATTCGTTAAGTGGGCGACGGGGCGCGAGACCCGCATACCGAAAAGGGCGAACTCGACACCCATCTGTCAGCTCTTTATCCCACCCACTTGCCACCCACTTGCCACCCACTGGCCACCCACTAGCCACCCACTGGCCGCCCACTTTGACCGCCCACTTTGACCGCCCGCTCGCCACCTTTTGTAGCGCGTTTAAACCGTCCCAATTACCTCTATCGTCGTTAAACAGTTCTGTTAATGTTATCTTGGTATTTTTTTTCAATCTATGTCAATGTACTGATTTGTCTTTTTTGTTGTTTCAGGTGAGTTTTGGATTTGGTCGTACTGTGGTGTGTTAGATTTGTCGTGATTCGTGAGTAGTTAAATGATGGTGTTTGATTTTTTTTAAGTATTGTTTTAGCCGTGTTAATTTCGTACAAGGTATTTAATATTGAAATGTGGATGGTTTTGGATTTGGTCGTACTATGGTGTACTGAATTGTCGTGAGTAGTTAAAAGATGGTGTTTGATATTGAAATTGTTTCAATAATATGATGTGTTAATCGAATTGGGTTTTTAAGAGTTTAAATATGAAAAGTTTTGATGAAAGAAGCATATTTTCGCTTTTAATTTTTAATCGAAAGATAAATGGTTTTTTTTATAAATTATAGAAGTTTTAAAAGGTTTTTAATATAATTGAGAAGTGTTTTCAAACAATTTCAGATGTTATGTATCCGTGGTGGAGAACGTTTTTTCGTTCACGTGGCGAAATTATCAATTATTTTTTTACTAAGTGTCAAGTTTTAATGAAAAACTCTCAAAAATATTAACAATTAAACAAAGCGATTGATTTTTCTTCATATTTTTTGAGCTTTAATCAAAATAAACATCACAATTATTGTTTTATTAGCCTTAAAAGCCTTGATATCATTATTAACTGACTATTTTTCAATGACATTTTCATATTTGGAAACAACTTAATTTCTTCTATAAAATCAAATATTTGAAAAACTTTTCCACAACTCAACTATTGCAACAATAGTATATAAATAAATTACTGTCGAATTTGCTTCATTTGATAATTCTGAAAATTATTATTATCCACAATTATTGTAAATTAAACTAAAAATTGAAATAATCAATAAATCCTTTAGCCAATTTTTTGTACGCGTAACTTCTATCACTCTTGCCATTAATTCACCACCTCTGTTATATATTATGAATATTTTTATCTTATCAAAGTTTTTTCTATCAATCATCAAATTTAAAAAAAACTATCTTTATAGTCTATAAATTAAATTTTTAATGTATTATTTAGAAAATGATTTAAATTCTTTTTGAGATATCGTCACATATATTATATAATTAAAAATTTTCAAACTTCCAATCTTATATCGAAAAACTACAAAATAAAATTTATTTCTCGAACAAAACCGAACTACTTTCCGATTCCAATAAGACCCGCCCACGCAACGTTCCATATTTAATCCCGCTTACGCATCAAAGCGGCAAATTCAAATTGCACCCTCGACTGTTTATTTATATACACGATACAAAAAAATATACTAAAAACGACCACTTTTCGGGTCAACTTTATGGCCCTTATGTATCACTTAATTGAGTGCCCATTCGGCTCACGTACCGGCTAGGCTTTAGAGCCGCGCGTCCATCTTCTATAGAGGGGCTCAAAGTTACGCGTATCGATTATTAAACTACCCGTATACATACATACGTAATGGCGGCGATGGTCGATAAAAGTTACCTTTTGATCTCCGGGAGAGCCTGAAAATGAAAATTTTGCGAGTTCGCGCCGAGCTTCTATGGCGATTTTCAATGTGGGAAGTTTCGTGTGTGTGCGAAATTGGAAATTGTTTCAGGATGTAGTTTAATGGATGGTGGTTGTTATTATTATTTTTTTCGTTGTTTTAATTCGATCGAGAGACGTTTGGGAAAATAAGTCGGAAAATATTCATGGGTATCCAGCGGTGCGGTAATCCTCGAGCTGAATATATTTATTTATCGTTTCACCCCAGCCTATAGAAAGTCACCTTTTTATTTCACAAATACGTATACGAAATATATTATATTTAAAAAATTGAAACATCTTTGTAAACTACCGAAGTATTTAATTTATCTGATATAAAATTCGAATCAAAATTAAAACCAAGCAGTATTACAAAGTGGCCACTGAAAGACTGAAGGATTTAGAAAATTTCTAACTTGTTTATTTTCAATTTTTTTTAAAGTTATAAGAGCATCTTTTAGAGATTAAAATGAATACATGTGATATGCAGCAATGATTAAAAGTCATTAAATTTTTCTATTCCAATAAAAGATCACAACTCAGAGACTCAGAAAATACCGACAATATTTCATGACTTTCAATGATTGATTTTTTATTAGCATATAAAAACCCAATTTTTATTTCTGAACAACATATACAACCATTTTAATCTCCATAGATTTCTCTATACCCATAAAAAAAATTAAAAATGAACAATTTCTAACTTTTCAATATCCTTCACTCTTTCATTGATCACCTTGCATAATAAAATATAATACAATTTGGTATCAGGACATATATCCACTGGAAAAATACCTCCCGTACATAAATTCATTGATTTAATATTGTTTTATAAATATAGCACACGTACACAATAATTATTATTTATTTATCAACATTTTTAAGTAATATTTATCCATGGCGGGGGGTTAATCGTTAAGAGGGTTTTTGCACGGGGGGGTTAATATCCATAAGTTTTTTACAGCGGGTTTGTATCTGAGGGTATGTGTTCAGAAGTTAAATATTCTAGAACCATATAATTTCAATGAATTGACAACATATGAAAATTCTAACCAAAACACATTTTAAAAAACCACAGAAATTTCACACTTTACGTTCATGGCACACAATACATTTTTTTTTAAACTCGTTGTATATTTATGCGATGTTTCGAGTCTTCGTCCTGGAAAAGCTCCGTCGTTTTCCCGGCAGCCGGGAAAACGCCTCGCTCTGATTGCGGCTTAGTATGATGTATGTGATCAGAATCTGAGCTGGCAATTTTCTTCGAGTTTGTTCCCACCGCGATAATATTATACACAATAGACGCAGATGTTTCCGGTATCGAAACTTTCGACGATTTTTCGATACGCCGTTCTATTATAAAATTGGGTTTATAGGAAAATGTTGACCTATCGAACGGTTCGGTCGAAGGAAATTGTTGGACGATTTGAGATTTTGTTGTTTCAGGAGGGCGATGTGCTTTATTTTTAGTTTAATCGACGATTAAAATTTTTTTGTTTGTGTGTATTGTTTCTGTAAAAAAATTCAAACGAAAGTTCTTATCGGGTACAATTCTTTGATTATTATGGTTATGTTTTTAACTGCTTTCAATTACCGTTAAATTTTATTGCTTTTTACTTACATAGTAAAACTAAGCTTATCTTTTTCGCTAATTGCAAGTGCGAAATTTATTGTTATTCCCACGATACTGAAATTATATTTGCCATTTTCTTTTGATAATAATTTTATTAGAGTAAAGTATAATAATTACATATTGAATTGATTATAGACATAGTCTATCATTTGTATTTCATAAACAAAATCTATATACTGTAAAACCTTGTTTTCACGTGTCCGAAATTCACATTTCTTCACTATTTATGTTATATTTCTGCAGTCCTGTTTCATTTTAGTACATGTAATTCCCACCTTTACGTTTTCATTTCCCGTAATTTACGTCTGAAATATTCAATATTTTATTAATTTTATAAAAATGTTTAATTAAATTTCCGGCTATTGATGTCTTTGTTCTTAACGTACAAGTCGCTTGTTGCTGACCTTTGTCAATTTATATAATATTTTTTCTGTTCTTTTTATATATTTTTTTACTCCCACTCGAACGGTTTTCTGATCTTACCTTTAATTTAATCACGTCGAAAGTTCAAATCTATTTATATCGTCGAAAGAGCTTACATAAATCCAAAAATATATACCGAATGCGTGAATTTTTTAATATAATACATTATTTGTGTGATATTTTCATTAAAAAATTATTTTTGACTATTTTTTTTTATATTTGAAACCGTCAATCTTCGTTTTTTCCTTAAGTATGTCCGTTTCTTTTGTCGATTCCGTCAAAAACGTGATTTTATTGTAATCTTTAATTACACCCAATTCTCTTTTAACACACGGGATACATTCCAAAGACTACCATGCAAAAAAATGTTTGGTGACCATATAAATAAATGGAGATAGGTTCTATCAATACATTTAATTGGAACTTCTATCCAAATATACTTTATAAAAAATGTTTAATGTGAAAAAGTTTCGCCATGTGAAATCATCAAAAAACATCGAATTTTTAAATTTAATAACTATAATTGTATACTGGTCTACTTCAGATTTTACCATTGTGGCATAATATTATATATTTTATTTATTTTTAAATTGTAAAAAATAATCGGTTATTTTTCTTTGAACCGTGTTATTTCGAAAACATATAAAAATAATTTTGAGTGTACACTACCGATTTTATATATTTCCCCAACCTAGGAATTGAATGAAAAAGGATACAAAATTAAACTACACTTGCGTTTTACTTAAAACGTGTATTATTAGAATATAATAGATTTAGAACATATTAAATAGAAATCGATTGATCGAAACGAAAAACATCGCATGGAAAAAATTGGATTTTTTTCTATAGTTTTATTTTTATTAGAAAAATACGTAAAAATATTTTCTTTCACTTCTGATCTTGTTTATTTGTCCAAATATATTTAAAGTGATATCATCCATTATTTAAAAATTATTTTGAATGATAAATCTCTTGATGTTGTCATTGATTGGTGATATCTGAAAACAAGTACAATTGCCACATTTGTAGTAACATGATGAAACAACGGGTGCCATAAAAAACTGAAATTTAAGGTATAGAAATCTGAAAGAGCAAAGAGTGATAAATTCGTTAATAAATATATGATATTGGAAAAAATATGAGTGGACAAACGGAAGTGTATTTCCCATTAACATTCCCCGATACAAAACCGTAACATACCCCGATACAAAAACCCCCAAATTCATACAAACCCCAAACACTTTTGACTCTTCACGGTCCTGAAGCCAAAACCGTAATTTTTCACGCTCGAAAAAAATCCATACATCACCAAACCCTACATACTTCTTACATTACATTATATATTTCACAACGTCTGCAACAGACGCGATTGTAAATTTTTAATCGGGAACAAACGGCACACACAACGCCAACACTACGCGGTAATCTCGTTTTGATAACGACGCCGGATCGTTCCGGCGGGTTTTGGGAGCGACGCCCCAGGAGGCTTTGGGGGCGGGGGTGGGGGGCGCGGGGGGCGGTCGGCCGCAGACGAGACCGCGACATGAATTATGAAATGGCCGGGAATTGAGCCAATTCGGCCGTATTTCCGAGCTCGAATTTATTTCTGGCGATGGGATGTCGTTGACTTTGCGGCGGCGAGGTGTGAAGAATCGAGGTTTTTATTGGCCTGTATTTAATTGATCGGTTAAAAGATCCTCTTTTGATCAGTAAAAACAAAGTATATGGTTGTTGTTCGGTTCTGTGCACGTGGAAACCTGTTTGGACTTGTTGGAACAAGTCTCAATATAGTAGGTTCTCTTTTTATGCGACTTTTTTTAATGCGAATTCAGAGTTATGCGGTTTTTTTAAATACAATGTTTTTTTTTAATATTTTTTTTATGGACTATATGAACGTACAAATGTATGTAAAATGTAATAACTTAACTAAGAGTACATTGTTAATAGAAATACATTTTTTTAATGCGATTTTAGGTATATTTTATATTGCAGTTTCACTTTTTCTATGTAAAATCATATCTTTTTTTATGCGATTTTTTATGCGGAACGGAACGCATCTACCGCATAAAAAGAGAACCGAGTTTAGTCACACGTAGTAGTAACCTAACCTAACCTAACCCAACTGATCATTTAACAATTTTTTTTGATCATTTTAGTTGTTTTAACCAGCCAAATAATTAGTTGCTGTTTTTTATTGTGCGGTTTTTTGTGGGGGTTTTCTGTTTTGTGCGGTTTTTAGCGGTTTTTGCGGTTAAGCTGTGAGTGGTGAGAATGAAAGATTGTATAGTGTTTACCTGAGAATATTTAGTATGCGATGATTTTTAGATGACTGGACAAGAACGCATACTTCAACAATTCAATTGAAACTGCTATTTGATGGTTTTCGAAACAATTGGATATACGGAGATTTTTTAAATTCATAACTTATTAAGTTGTTATATATCTAAAGTAAATGATCTATTTCATGTACTGACTGCATCATTTGTTGTTGAACATCAACTATTTATGAGATCCAATAAGTCAAAAAAAATCTTAACAATCGACTATCGTTTTTTTTTATATTTCAACAATAAATATTACAATAACTTAACGAATTAAAGATATTAACAAAAAAATAAAGTATGAGAAAATTTTTTTATTTGGTAAGAAATAAAATACGTTAATATGTTAAGTTTATAAACAATTTTCTGTCTTTAAATCCAATTCAATTTTTGTATAAGGTTCTTGTTTATTGCGAATTTTTCTGGGAACCAATTTTTAATATTTGAACTTTTCAAAATAGTATATTAAAGAAAAATTAATAATTTAACTTTATAAAACACACTGGTTTTTCGCTAATCACCAAATTTGCGATAAATAAACAAGATTAAACACGTGATGATTTTTAATATACAAATTCATAATTATCCTGAAACCGTCTTAAAAAAATCTTATAATGGACGTTATATAATATGTCACATATGATTATGATATGAATTCGCAAATATTTGATTATAAAAAACAATATTTTTGCAGCTTACCAATTTCAAAAATCAAATGGATACACAACCTTTCAATAGTACGTGTTAACTTTGTATAAAGCGAATATTGTTTTGATTGCTTTCGTATAGGTGTTTTCACTGTCATAAAAATAATCTAGGACAAACAATATGATAAACATGAGTAGAAAATTCTAGGTGTGTTTTATTCTACAAACTCTGTGATACAATGTTGTGAAACAGGAAAGGTCTAACAGGTGGCATGTGTGAATTGTCACATAGTTGAATTATATTACAGTTTTGTACGATACACACAATACTATTATTTCGAATAAATCACATACAAAACAATTTGTCGATTTTTGAATTACTCAAACGATAACGATTCATAACCAATATTTTCCTTCAATCACTTCACATAAATGAATTTTCTTAATAAAGATAAACATTCAGAAAACTTTCCGTCGCGATATTTTCCCACTAAATTCATAACATTTCCGTTCGTCAAACTTTACTTATAACCAATTACCTCCGTACACAATACAAGTGTGCCAAATTGTGCGTGAAATCGCGATTGTTCTCAAAGGCCTAATTTGCGCAAACGCGTTCTCCATTCAAACGTCGCCGGCTAATTTTCCGATAGGCTTTTCACGTCATCCGAATTGAAAATAACATTGACAGTGAACCTCCCCTTATAAATTTTCCCGCCACGCTGGCGGAAAGCAAATTTTCCACCTCTTCCATCCATAGCGGATACGTTTACAGTAGAATCTCGATTATCTGTCTAAACGGGGATTGAGATTGTCCGGATAACGAAAAATTCGGATGGAAAAAAATTGTGAATTTATTACAAATTAAATTAAATTGTTTATAGAAAATTTTGATATGCATAATTATACACACGATCTTTAAGTATTTTAAGTACTTAATTTTACTATTTTTGGTTATTTGATACTGGAATTTTTTTTGAATATAACATAAAATCACCATTTTAATATATTCATTGGTTCACAAGATATGATGAAGTCAAAATTTTTAACGCCATCTGTGAAAAGTTTTTTAAACATAGAAATTATTTCATTTTGTATTTTTCAAAAATAAATTTATATCAGGTTTTAGTTTGATCACCCTCATTCAGTCAGTATAATTTTGTTACATACTTATAAATTTTTGAACGTGTGTTATGTGAAAAAAATCTCAAAATTTGCTATTTAAAAATAAAAATTGATCAATCTGGATAATAGAGATTCTACTGTACATGCTTGCTTATTACCACGGTGCAATTGCGGTTACGTTTGCAATTCGTGTCGTTAATTGCATTATTCGAGATCGTATCTGCCGTTCCGTTTCTATTGATTGTGCCTATTCCATAATGGTTTCGCGTGTTGTAAGTTTAGTGAATAATTAGATTTTCGCGTTTATATTCAGTTTGTTTGAGTTTGCATCCTCGTTTCGGTGATATATTATTGATTCGAAATTGTTTGTGAGATATTCAAATTTTGTTGATGAAATGTTAATGTATTCCGATTTGCTATATATGCGTTAATACGATATATAAACCGTCGTCTTCTAATTGGATTATGTTGTAGTTCAATAGTTCGGTTCGTCTAAGCCTAATTCATGTAACACAAAAGAAGGTCAAATGCTTAAATTACCATACATTATATAAGGCTTAATTTAAATTATTGTATAATGTCTTGTTAAATGAGATAATATACATTAGTTTCGATTTAATATCGAATATATTAAGTTAATTTTTCACCATAAAATGAACACAGCCTTTCTGAGATACTGTATTGTATTAATCGTGTTGAATTCTCGAAATTATTTCTCGTTAAACGGTCTGATAATGATATCCAACTATTGATTATATCACTACTTACTTAACTTTTATAATCAATGAGAATCAGAGGGTTACTTAATGTTTATCAAAATTAATTTATTATAATATTATGGAATTATACCAAAATATAAATTGCTATTATATCTCAACTGCACTTTGATCCAATATCTCAATTTCACGTCTATTAAACTCAAATCTTGCGATATGTAATATTATACTCGCATCTACCAGTTGATCTCAATTCGATAGTATGCGATAATATCTATTTACAGACTTAATCACTCATCGCTTAACTTTGACAATCAATAAGAAACAATATATTGAACCTAATAAATCGTAACGGAAACTAATTTATTATTACAAAACTCTTCCAAAATACAATGGAAATCATTTAACATGAACCGGAGAGGACCGAAATGTTGTTTTTATGTTAAAAGAATTTCGTGGTAAACATGCTATTCTAAAAATAATCTCACCGATGTTTTTTATGTCGTAATATTTAATTGATTAGATGTTCAAATTAATAAATTAATACTTGTAGTAAATTAACAGTCTATGCATTGTCAAACACATCTTATTAGGTACACTATTGAAAATTCAAATAAATGTATTAAAAAAAAACCTTTTCGCGTAGTTTTTATAAAAAATTACAGGTCTCAAAAGAATGGTAAAAACATTTAACAAGGGTAAAGACATACATTTTGTTTGTTTGAGATGTGAAATATTTTCATGTTAAGCGATTTTTGATTCGAGTTAAAAAAAATCATATAAATTTGGTTGGGATCTCAGTATCATTTAATGGAAATCTTTTCATGTAAAGTAATTTTTGTTTCGTATTAAAAAAAATCTATAAAATTGCATATATTTATATATTTTGTCAGGATCTCAATAATATACATAACGAGCGGTAGGCCCGATGTTATAACATCGCACGCGTGATTTGAGGAAAAATTTTGAAAATACAATATAATGACAGTATATTTACCCGTTGAATATATGTAGTTGAAAATGTGAAATGTTTATTTAGTTTATTATATAAATTATTATAGAATATTTTGTAGATATTTTAATATTTATTTTAATTTAATATTAATTTATCTAATAAAGCATAGATTTCCACATCACCCAGGAGGTACTATGCAAGACCGTTATCCGACCGTTGACAGTTCGATCTGCGCGCATGCGCAATAAACGAATAATTTCAGTTTGATCTGTGCGCATGCGCAACGAATAATTTCTTAATAATAAATTAATAATATAATATATATATTTTTTTTATTTATACTAACTTTTATTTGATCGCGATGTTTGCTTCTCGATAGTGCGACATATAATTTTCCGTGTCCAAAAACAGGATTCTCTAAGTAATAACCCGACGTGATCGAAAATTTGTCCCTGTTATTTATTAAATTGTCATAGCGACCGCGCAACGTGTGGCTAAGAGCAAAATCAATTCGCGGTAAAAATACTATTTTAGTCCTTATTGCACATTGGCAAAGGATGTAATTCAGTGCATAATTTCTAGCGTGACCCCACACACACAGACAGACAGACAGACAGAATAGCGCTATTATTATATGGAGGATACTTCATACATGGTATTATATGGCATTATATTGGGTCACCCAATTAGGGTGGTATTTTCGTATTTATATTAAAGTATGATGTATATGTATCTTTTTATAAATAAATGTTTATTATTATTATTATTATTATTATTATTATTATTATTATTATTATTATTATTATTATTATTATTATATGGCCTGTATTTAATTGATCAGTTAAAAGATCCTATTTTGATCAGTAAAAACAAAGTATATGGTTGTTATTCGGTTCTGTGCACGTGGAAACCTGTTTGAACTTATTGGAACAAGTCTCAATGTAGTCAAACGTAGTAGTAACCTAACCTAACCTAACCTATCCTAAACCTAACCTAACCTAACCTAACTGATCATTTAACAATTTTTTACTGATCATTTTAGTTATTACCAGCCAAATAATTAGTTGCCTTATTATATTAACAAAAAAATTTACTGAGCATTTTCATATCAAACAAATACCACTGTACATTGACCCCAACTGCACTTCGACCCGACACCGCAAAACGTCTCAATTCCACATAAAACTTAAACCCCACACATACACACACACACACCCTATGTCTCGGACGTATCGAAAATTAGATTTCGCCAAGGCGTTGATTAATCTCCGGCCCGGGTCCGATACGCCCGCCCTCAAGGGCCAGATACAGTCCAGGCCCGTGGGCGGAATCAGCTGCGGCCCTTTTTGGCCCTTTTCCCGCCCACGGGTGACTAATGGAAGCAGTCGGACAATTCGGACGAGTTATCTCGTCCCACTTTGCAGACCAATTTCCCGCCGCCCACTCTCTTTCTTAATTCATAATATTTCGCCTGACCTTTCTTTTCGCGTGTGCTGGTCGGTGTAATTTGGTTTTGGTACGTTTTTTTAGGTGGATGGGTTTTGTATGGGGGTTAAATGGTGGGTTGATGCGGAAGTTTTATCGTGTTTTTGTGGGTTACATGGCGTTTGCATCCCAACCAATTAGAATTTTACGCCAATTAGAATTGCATGCCAGTTAGAATATCACTTTGTCAAAAGAAAATAATATAGATGTCACCACATTGAGAAAAATATATACAAATAACACCTATTTGTTTGGGGAAGTATGGATGTCTTTCCAGAGTAGAGTTCTTAATTCTTTAAAAAAAAAAAAAACACAAGTGCTTCGGGTTTGGTTGTGGGTTTGTGAATGAAAAAAAATTATCAAAGAATTAACCACAATCGCCAAGAGTTTTGTAAACTGCTTATCAAATTAATAACGAAAATTACATACTCACTATAATTATGTGTTCAAAAGTACATTAATATGTTTCAGGTATCATTAGCATGTTAGAAATTATATACCGATTTCCCGAAATTCATTAAACCTTTGAATGTAATCGTCCAAATAAAAAAAAAACCATAATTTTTATATATTCATCTCTTTTTTCGAATAATTAACATAACATAAATAATTTCGAATAATTAATACATTACATAACATAAATTAGATTTTAAAATCTTCCCATATAAAAAAATAAAAGTAATCTATTACCAATATCAATTTCATTGAAATCTGAAATTATCAAGTCATGTCTTCCCTTTATTAAACGAAAAAAAAAATATTTTGATTTATTTACTTTGTGATAATTTTCGGCATGAAATTTATAAAATATTATATGCAGAAGGTGTGACATCTAAAATAATTCAAAAGAAATCTACTGCAAAAAAATCGATTTTTTTTTTTTTTGTTGAAGGTTGTGTTTAGAAAAAATCTTTTACATTTACCGATTAACGAAAAATATGACAGAAATTAACAGTAATCTGCTGCAACGAGGGATTATTTGATCTTTGCAACAACAACTTTCATCGTTATCTGTAAAATATCACTTACTAAACAAAAGAGAATGCCGAGAAAATTTGTTGAAAATATCAGTTAGTGTTTTGATTTCGTTTTTTTCATAAAAATTAGAAATAGGTTATCTGATTTGTTCTTAAATACTCTAATATTTTCAAAATTTCTTTCATTTTCAAAATTGTGGTTAATTTTTTGATGAGAAAATTAATTCATAGACCTGCAATTGAATTCGAAGCATTTTTCTTTTTTTTTTAAAGCATTTTGTGCTGAAGGAATATCTATATTTTTTTGAATAGATAGGTGTAATAATAAATATACATTTTAATATAATGACATCTATAATTTTCCTTCAAACTTTTGTAGCGATCCTGTAGTGGACAAAGTTGTTGGAATCCAGTTGGATGCTGCGTGCAATTCTGATTGGGGTGCAACGATCCGATCACCTGCGAATTGGTCTAATATTTGATTCCAATTGGGTTTCGTATGGGAATTAAATGTTTGGTCAAAATTTAAGTTTCATCGTACTTTTGTGCATTGGCCGAATATTTTATTCCAATTGGGTTTTGTATGGGATTTAAATGTTAGGTCAACGCATACGTTTCATCGTATTTGTATGTATTGATATAATATTTAATTCTCCATACAAAACCCATTCACCATAGGTTTCATGGCTTTATTTTTTTCATTTATTTATTGTTGATTAAATTTTTTGGTTTGTTTTACTTTTGGTTTTGTTTTATTTTGTATTTTTCCTTTATATTACTTTGGATGTAAATAAATAAATAAATCACATTTTTTAATGGTTAAATATTTTTCTCCGTGAACTGTTGAATAATGTTTGTATTCAAACTATTTATGTATGTATAATAATTATAAGGAGGATACTTCCTTTTTAATATCTATTAAATTTTGACCTGGCTAGTCAACAATTAACAACCGGTAAAAATATTTAATTGTCTATTAATAAAGTGTATTTATCGTAATTTACATCGTAAAAATATTATAAAAATAATAACGTGATCGTAGCAACCCGAAATACTTGTAGCGTTTACAGTTGAGAAGCAATTAACGTTAGAATCACTTTGTTATATAAATTCAGATCTGTAGATTTTTATTAACTAATAAACATGATGATGATATATTACTGATCATGATTGATTATTTATATCAAAATATTGGATGAAAATATTATAGAACATAGTAGAAGATAGGAGATAGGAGATAAAAAGGCAGGAAGAACTAAAGGAAGAAGAACCGATGATAAGAGTCAACCGATAAAAAAGTGCGGTATTTGCATCGCATTGGTTTAGTTTCAAAATACGATAAAACTTTTGCATAAAACTAATAGTTTTGTAAAAGAAACAAAGATAAAGTGCTTATAATTAATTGCTTCTGCTTGATATACGAGTATGTGAAATTCGAATATATTTTATGTAATTATATGATAGAAATCGTATCCATTGTGTCTTTCATAATGCACTAATTCCCTTTAAAAATGGATCTCGATTTTCATTATGATAATTTTTTAATTCAATTTTAATTCGGAAGCGAACAAAGCGCGCCTTCAAAGTATCGACGAAGAATCTTATCGATTTTCAATTAGGTTAATATCTATACTTCATTTTTGTGTCGAAAAAAAAGGGCGTCGGGTTGGAGAAAAAAATGTAAATTTTTCTTAAATTCATTTCTACCGATGCTCGAGGATATAGAAAAGTTCCTTAAACCCACCCACCCTCTTTAAAAAAAAAAATGATGAAAAAAGAGAGCGTTTTCGATTTTTTTTTCTTTAGGCATATCGCATTACGTGTAGTAGAGAGTTTGCAAAACACCATAGCCATTTTTCACCGCCTTCACAACAGCCCGTGAAGTTTTTCCCTCTGACCCACATAGGAGAAAGCGGGAAATGAATCAAAATACGTTTTGATTTATCTTGTTTTCTTAAACTCCTCACCTCACCCCCTCACCCGTTTTTTCGTCCCCCTACCCGGCACGGCGTAATATATTATTGCGAAACATAATTTATTGCGATTTTCAGCGTGTGAATTACGCGAGACTTGATAATCCGGCGTCGATGCTATATATTTTATAGCGATCTTGACTTTTTTCAACCTATTTAATTATTCGGCTTTGGATTTGGTCCGCTTTATTTATGTTATTTCTTTTTTATGTGACCTGGATATAATTTTAGCCTTATATAAATTTATTGAATTACGAAAATTATTATATATGTACATACAGGGTACCAAAGAAATATATACACATTTTGAACGATTATAACTTTGTTATTTATTAAAATATAATTAATGTTAAAACTCTAAATTGAAGAAAAATGGTATAGAAATTGTACACAATTATACATATGTAGTTACTAAAAAAATATTAAATTAATAAGCGTTTTGGATCAAATTGCGTAGTTAAAAATTCGGGAGTATTTTATTTTAATTTTTGCTTTCAACTCGTTAACTATTGTATTTTTGGGCTATAAACTTTATTTTCGATAAATTTTCATTAAAAAAATATTATTAGCATGAAAATTTGAAAATCCTAGAATTTTATGATACCTCTAATATAGGTCCAAATTTTCATTTGTCGTTTGAAAAGTTTGCTGTTTTTCCTATAATTAAATAATTTTCTTTTTTAAAGTCATATATGTGTGCTTAATTATAGAATTTTTTCGTCACAAACTTTTCACTGGATAAATGTCTATAAAATTACGCGTCAGTTTATGGAGCACTGCTTCTTTTCCTTAACTTGTAGAAATTTACAGTTTTTTAATATAATACGTTGTTTACAGAATATTTTTAAAACAAGCATTTCTTTTTAAATTGTCTCACATTTGAATAACAACAAATTTTATGCGTTAGAAAATTTTTTAGAATTTTTTTGCACTTCAATAAGATTTTCATAGTTTTAATGTCATTTTCCTACAAATTTCTTTATGTAAAATTTCAAATTGACTTGAGCCTTGATTCCAAACCAGTTTTAGTAAAAAAATAATAATCATTGTAAGAACACCCTGTATCATTTCGATCGTTATTCATAACCGTCTCTCGAAACATCCAAGAACACATACAAATGCACACAAACGAATTTATAAATCAGATTATCTCCGCATGAAAAACGGGCCGTTCCCGAATACGAAACATTATCTTTACAGTCTCGTTTCGATTTCGCCTATTGTCTGATAACGTCGACGCGATCATTATACGACACGACATTATTATAATAATATACGAAATAATTTTCCTTTATGAGGTCGTCGTCGAATGAGCGTACGACTAATGGAAATATAAACGCACTATGCGGGCCCATTCAATTCCTGCTCGCCTTTCGTGCCGAACGGAAATCTGAACCGAAAAAAACGTATAAATACACCCGTATGCGGTGTATATATGTTACTATATGCTGTGCGCTCGTATGGGGAACGTATGTGGGAAAAACAAGGCGAAAAAGTGAGGGAAAAACGAGAAAAATCCATTAGGCGAAGGTGCTCGGTGACCGGCACCGAGCTTTCGCATAGTCTTCGACTATTTTGTCGTTTTTCGTATTGAAATCGAACGACCGTGACCTCTTTCATTGTATCGTATACTGGTTTTCTTTTTAAAAGGATTTTCCTGTTGAAAAAATGGTGTTAACTTTGGAAAAAATTTGATGCGTTCCGATGGATTGAAAACTATTTTTCATATTGAAACAACAGATTGATTACGAACGTTAAGAAGTTAAATATAATGTAAAATAATAAAAAGCTTGAATAAATCCAGATATTAAAAAGTATATCAAAACGTATCAAGTATACTCATCTCTCAATTTGTGTAATTTCACTTAAATGCAGTTCAACAAAATATTTTTTTAAAATCGTTTTTTGAATTTCTTAACGAAAATAATGAAAAAATAACAATCATTGATCAAGCCAATAAGCCATGAACAAATAGAATATTTTTCACAAAATAAAAAGGAGTTGATTATTTTAAAGTGATAATAATGAAAGTGATTTAGAAACATCGAAAAAATATATATTGTTTTAAAAAACGATAGTGAGAATGATGATGAATGAATATCGTTTTTGTTTTATTCGATAATTCATATTATTTATCTAAATATATATGATAAATAATAAATAAACACATTTAACCGTAAATAAATTCTAAATTTGCTGCAACATACGACATTATATTTCTTTCTGAAATTTATATAAGCAAAAAAATTATTTTAAATAATCAAACAGAAGTTGACACTTCATCTAAAAATGATAATGTGACGGAATATGAATTATAATAATTCCAGAAATCCTTGGTGTTGAAAAATAATGAGCGAGACTAAAAAAGCAAGATTTTTAGATTCAAACAAAGAAAATAATCCACGATTTTACTTCACGCGGATTTTCCTGAACCAATCTTCCTATTTAATGAATCTATTTACGTGGTTTACTTATACTTCGAACTCGTCTCATATTTTTGTATAGACTCACAGTCTTTTATACACAATTTCCAATTACGTGGTTTATCCCGGAACACATCTACCACATAAATTGAGAAACGGGTATAATTTCAAACCTAAAAATAATTTAACTCGATCAAAACATTCAATCATAAAACAAAGCTCGGAAAATGATCCATCAAAATCGTCACACGTCGGTCGCGCACGTTTCATTCGGCGATTTACACGCGTTTAACGTTCACAGCGCTGAAATTTCATATTAACGACCGGCTGAAAGTTGGCTGAAAATTATTCGCGACGGTTCAGAGCTTTTCGCCTCCCCCGACGTAATATACTGTCGTTAAGGACGTGACGTTTCGCGCTGAAAACCTAATGAAAACTCACGCACGCATTCCCGCTATGGAAAAAAATAATAATCGCTTTCATTTCGCGTCACACGAATTTTCAGCTGAAAGCGCGCACGACGAGATAAATTCGCACTTTTAAAAATCCGGCGTTTTTTTTTTGCGTACTTGACGCTCGTCTCGGCTTGTTCGCTCACGTGCGCGTACTCAATCCAAAGTTTGCTTTTAATTTGCGAAAATTCGCTGGGATTATAAGCTTTGAATTATGTTTTTAAACTTTTTATGTGTGTTTGTAAGAAAATGGAGGAATATTCATGATTTTATTTAATATTCTGTTGAATAATGTTATAGTAGAACCTCGATTGTTCGGAATATGAAAACGGGGATTGAGATGGTCTGGATAGCAAAAAATATGGAAAATCGAGACAAGAAAATAAATACATATATTGAATAAAATAATATAAAATTGAATAATAATAATAATATTAATTAATAATTTAATAATATTGAATAAAAGTTATGAATTTATTGGAAATTAAATTAAATTATTTATAGAAATTTTTCGTGTACATACATAATTTTGCACGGTAGTGTGCAGAATTTCTGAATGGTAGTGTTAAGAATTTTTTAAATGTATTTACAGTCTATATATTTTTACTATTTTTAGTTATTTGATACTATCAAAATTTATGAACATAATATATAAAATCGCGATGTTAGTTTATTCGTCGGTTTCCATGATAATAAATAATTATGTCATAATTTTTAACACCATTTGTGAAAATTTTTTTAACTACAATTTTTTTAAGCATAGAAATTGGATAATTTTGTATAAAACGATTTTTTTTTTGAAAATAAATTATGTGATTATCACCTTAGTAACATTGTTTATAACCTATAATTTTATTTTTAACCGGTTAAGATTATTTTAAAATTAAAATTCCTATCAGTTTTTTTTATTTTAAGACTCTCATAGTTGAGCCTATCATGAGTCAATATAATTTTGTTACATATTCGTATATTTTCAGACGTATTATGTAAAAAAAATCGTTAAATTTCCTATTAAAAATAAATTATTAATCCGAATAATTGAGGTCTGGATAATAGAGGTTCTTCTATATTTAACTACACCCAAAGACGATTTTATACGGTGTATTATATTTTTGTTTTTTTTTTTTAATAATTATTTAAATAAAAAACATTTTCAAACAATTATCTTTTTACAAAATATAAAAAGTTCAAATAAAAAACCACCCAAACCGCAAAAAGTACAAACTTTTGATCGCAGAAACGCAACACGAATTCTCCCATCCTTTCCGGTTTTCTTTTATGCGAATCGCTATATCCCGTCTTATTGTTGTTAAATTCGAAATTGAACGACGATTCAAATTTCGCGAGACGACTTAATTAAAACAAAGCTCGTCCCGGAAAAGCGTCAAAAGTTTCCCACCCGTAAATTATTCACACTCGAGGCTTAGACGACGCCTCGGCCAACTTTCGCTTCCTGCAAGAATCGAAAAGCTCACTCCTGCTTCTGCTGCAAAGCCTTCGGTAAACCTTCGGGACGACCCTCTTTGAATGCCGAACGAAAATAAAATATGGAAAATTTTAAAGACCGCCCTGCGGGAAAAGGAAATTCCTCAAGTTTTCCGTATAATATTTTCACGTAGTTTCACGCGAGAGTACGTTTTTTTACGGAAAATTAAAATAAAACGAAATATTCGAAACGGACTCTTAATTAGTTTAACGTTAATTAAAATCGATCCTCAGTCTTGAATATTTGATTTGCTAAACGACTGTTTCGCTTTTTAAAATGCTGATTTATGCGATGTTGAGGTTTTCGGGGTTTTTCTTCGGGTTTATTTTTAGAGAGCGTTTATTTTCTTGGAATTTATATTCGTCGTTAATTTGTGTCGCATTTGATATTTCGTTTTTCATACGAATATGTATAACCATTTAATCGAGAATTTCAAATACGTCTCATTACTACAATAATTGTCTCGAAAACTCGAATCTTTTGACGTATTACATTTAAACTTCATACACAAACCTCAATCCTTTTCAAATCTTATTGACAATGTTCTTTAATACTTTTCAAGTCTAATTTAAAGTGGGAAAACTGTAAGTTTTGAAAAGCGTTGAGAATTGTGTCTGAAGTTTAAATATAATACGTCAAAAGGTTTCAGTTTTTGAGTCAATTATTTCATAGTCATAAGATATCTTTGAAACTCTTGAATAAATGGTTAAATTCGCATGAAAAAAAAAATGTCAAATGCGAAATAAATTGACGATAAATATAAATTCCCATAAAATAAACGCCGTCTAAAAATAAAACCAAAGAAAAGCCCTGAAAATCTCAATTCCGCATAAATCGACATGTGAATTGAATTTGAAGTTTGAAACATTGAATTTAAAGTAAAAACGTTGAATTTGGAGTATAATACATTGGATTTGAAATGTAAAAACTGTATGATTTGAAAAGGAATGAGGTTTGTGTATGAAATTTAAATATAATACGTCAAAAGATTCAAGTTTTTGAGTCAATTAGTGTGGTAAGATGTCTTTAAAACTCGCATCGTTGTATTCGCATGAAAAACGAAATGTCAAATGCTACACAAATTAACGAGTATAAATTCCAAAAAAATAAACGCTTTCTAAAAATAAAATCATATAAAAACCTAAATTGAATCGAACTAAATTCAAAGCATAAAATCTACATTTATTCTGATCTTCAACACATTCTTACTCAATTAATCCATAATTTTCCATTTCATCACTAACCCTGAATCGAACTGAATTCGATGCGTAAAAACTATACCTATCCTGATCTTCAACACATTCTTATACAATTCCTCCATAATTTTCCATTTCAAAACTCTTCCAACCCCAACTCCCCGCATCCATACAACCTCACCCAAAAATACACGCAATTCAAATTCCCACCGAAGCCCGACTCACGAGCACTCACCACAACAAAACCCACATTATTCGCGCATTCGAACCCGCCCAAAAATTAAAAGCCGAGGTTTGCCGGCGCGAAATAATCGAGTTTCGAAAGTCTCGATGGGCCCGCCGTTCCCGGAATAATATTCGGAATTAGCCCTGAACTATTGTCGTCTTGAGGATATGGGTGGCGAGGGTGTCCTTTGTGCCCGTACAAAACGCGCCGGGAACCGTTTCCATTATCGTCCTCGGCAGACGATTCCAGGACCGAAACGCAGACGACAAACTATCGGCTTTCATTGTCGATTGTTGGAATGGACGTGTTTTCGATGTTTTGTGGTGGAGGTGAGAGGTTTTTTTGGAGTTCCGGTGTGAGGGAATTTTTTTTTGTGAAAGAAGTTGTTGGGGTATTGGTGGGAAATTGTGATTTTTATGTTTGATCGAATGATGTGTTTGATGATTAATCAAAACTACTATAATTAAACACTACTACTACTGTACTTTTATTTGGCCTAATGTACTATACTGTACTGTATTATATTGTACCATACTATACTGTGCCATACTATACTATGCCATACTATACTGTGCCATACTATACTATACTATACTGTACTGTACTGTACTATACTATACTATACTGTACTTATACTGTTGTTAATTTGTTAATTTTGATTAATTAATTAATTAAACTGTAACAAATTTAATCAAATACATATGTATGAATAGTGTTCTTTAATCGACATTTTTGAGAGTTAAGACTGTCGTCTGTCGCTGTAGAAATATTTTTTAAGATATCTGAAGGAGTTTGGAAATTATTGGAGCCCTAGTTTTAATTTGTATTAAGTCACAAAATGACTTTTTTGAAAATGGATTCAAACAGACAGACAGACAGACAAACGGACAAACTTTCATACTTATAATAGTATAGATAGACACATAGGTATAGATATGTATATACTCGTATATTGAAAAATATAATCGGTGTTTGGTTAGGGGAAGTTATTTGTTGTTTAATATGTAAATAGGCAATAGTTTTTTTCATATTTTAGATTTCAGATTGTTTCAGATTAAATAATGAGCTAAAAGTATGAATTGATGTTTTGAGTTTGTACTGTACTAACTTCAAAATGTAGATTTTATTTCTGAAAACTAGATCGAATAACCAATATAAAATATAACGTATTTTATTAAGTTTAATACTTCAATTTCTCTTTACAAAAGGGATAACTGAAAATCCTTGTTCAATCTCTCCAACTTTTTAAAACAATTCAAACACTTAAACAACTTTTTCAAACGCAACCCGCCAAACTAAAAACAATATTTGTCGCCACGAACAACAACCAATAAGCCACAAACATTTATCGCCCAAACTCGAAAAGAACAAAACCGAACCCCCCGATACTTTTCACCCCTACAACCCTCAACCCCCCGAACATAACCACATAAAACATTCCACGCATATCCATAATTCAAACATAATTACACCCACATCCCCAACAAAGTCCATCGCCAGACACCATTGGCCGGCGCGGAAAATGACCAGCCGCTGGAAAAGCGTCTCGGAAAAGCGCCTCCTCGCACGAGAGGACCCTCTCCCCCCTGCGGCTCCCTCCCTTCCCCTCGCCCGGCCAGGGGATGTTCCCGGGAACAATGGTGACAGCACAATGGGCTGCAGGCCGACTCACAAAGGCTCGACTCTCGACCGACGAGAAAAAAAAGCCCGACCCAGAAGCAATAACAAAAGACCCCATCGGCAAGATCCCCGGCCGTCTCTCTGTCTCGTTCTGGCCTCTGTCGCTTTATTTTTGCATTTTTTATTTTATTATTATCGTGTGTTTTTTTTTTGGAATTTTCGTTTTGGTGAGGAGGTTGCGTGCTAGTGCGGCGTCTTTTTGTGGGGCGATTTTCCGAGTTTTCCGGGTTGGTTTCTGAAGCTTTGTGATGATCGCTGTGATTTTTTTGGTATAGAATGCAATTTTTTGATAAATCTCTTTTCATGGTGAAATACTAAGGAAAGGAAAATTTGCTGTTATTTTCGTTTTCCGGTAATCCAGTATTTTTTTCTAATTAGCGGTTTTATTATAAATTAAATTTTTGTATTAAAACCGGAAAAAACGTAAAACCAGAAAAAATCGTGAACCTATACGAGCTTTTTTCAAAAATACTCGAAACAAAAAGATATCAATATTTTTTTTAATTTACCGGAAAAGTTAAAAAAAACCTCCAGTAAATTATCAAGCTATTATTTGAGTAATTTACCGCTAAAAAAATAAATGATTAAATAGTAAAAATAATGTAATAGTACGTAATAATATTATACTAAATAACTAGTATAATACTAAATACAATAAAACTCCAATTATACGTACCCGAAATTCACGTTTTTTTGCTATTTGCGTTCAATTTTTGCAGTTTGAATTTTCTTTGAATCTTAAACTCTCAATCTTCATTTTCCTTCTAATAACTTTTTTGTCAGCCCCTTTAATAACGTAAAAGCAAGGTTTCACTCTATTGTATTCCTATTATTCACAAAATCACATGTAATATTTAGTTATTTTTTAATACATGTATTTTTTAATGTATTTATTAAATTACAACTGATTCGTTTTAACAAAACGTAACATGTATTAATTTTCCAATATGAAAATCACCAAAAAAGTTCGAAAAAATTTATTTGAAATTGAATATTACATAATTTTATCCAACTATCGAATAGCATAAAAAGTATACCTCAAAATTACCCTGGAAATTTTCTCATTTTATCGAAACTCCCTACGTTTGTAATCTTTCGTTCGAACGGTAAGTGATGTCCATTTTTCGTCGGAAAAAAGAGATATGAGGGTCAAATTTATGCGCTTCGTGATTTCATCATTGAAAAAAAGTTATCTTTTCAGTGTCGGAACGGCTAAACGATAAGTCGTTTCGCCTTCGTTATGAAAAAACCGCCCAAAGTACCCGAAATCTTCAGCAGAAAAAATCTTCATATATCCGATTTTATATACGTGTTTTCCGAAAATCGTACGTGGTATATTTTTCTGACGTGCCAAGTGATGAAAATTTCATATCGCAGATTTCTCGGAATCGGTTGTTTATCCGCCTTTAATAGAGAAAATTCGCACGTGCCTGAAATTTGTATTCAAATAACGGAATTCGCTCCAAAAACGTCTAAATAACAAAAATTATTATCTGTAAAACGCTTATATATATAAATAATAAATTTATTATATATTTCGTTGACTTATTAAATTTTATATATTGAATAACGTTAAGCATGTTTTGTCTTGGAGAAACGTTTGATTTTCGCACGCGCCCGAACGTTCTCCATTATCGGCGCTAAATCTTCTTAATATAATTACGCAACTTATTAACGAGGACTTTGCGAACGAGAACAATAATGAATATTAAGGTATTGTGAAACTTGGGCGAAAGTTTCGGTTCGTGAACTTGAAGATCGATCGATCGTCACGCATAATAGCCCTATCCACTATATAGAAATCCGACGTATTTATAGAGAATCTTTTATATAACTATAGAAGTTTTCACCTTAATGCCGCATAAAAGCATTTATTTTTTAGTAAGATCACTTAGCCTAATTACCTTTGAGTAAGAATTTAAATTTTATTAGTTTTAATTAATCAATGGTTTAATTTTGTCGGGCGTAATGAGCATTGTAATTATCGGAGTTAAATGGGAATTTTTGTATGTGATTGCGTATCGTTAATTTGAAAGTATTTGAATGGTTTTTTATTATTAAAAACTATTAACGTTTCTTTAACCAAACTTCTGATTATATATTGGAAAAGCTTTTGCTTGCTGTATACATTATAAAAGCTTTTATAGTAATAACTAATAGGTAAACCCATTGAATATCAACTAGGGAGACCAAATTTACCGTAATTTTCATTCACCGGTAATCTGGTTTTTTTAAACTAATAACCAGTTTACCGGTAAATGAAATTTTGTAAAAAAAAAAACCCGTAAACTTATACAACCCGATTATTATTAACCCGATTTTTATTTTCAAAAAAATAAAAACGCAACACAATAAACAGCTCACAGTTATTAAAAAAAGATATTTTTTTTAACCGGTTAAATTAAAATTTACACGTAAATTACTGAGCTATTATTCGAGTCATTTACCGGAGAATCGGTTTACCAATAATGGCATATTAATATTAACGAATACATTTTTTTTTAATTGTTTCAAATTCAACACGAAATTTATATTATTTTAACATTCAAATCAACAATTTTTTTATAGTATCTTAATCATTATCAAATTAACGATTTTATATAAAAATAACCACAAAAAAAAAACAAAAATCATCAACTAATTCTCCAATAAAACTTACGTATCCTCAACCCAATTTTCCCAATACTTACAACCATTCCCATATAATTATAAATTATCTATGAAAATCATCACAAAAAAAAAACTAATTCTCCAATCAAACTCACACATCCTCAACCCAATTTTCCCAATACTCTATATACGTCACAGAATTACACGACATAACGACGCAATAATAACGACACGAGCCAGGATTAAAAGGACACGAGCGCCCGTAAAAGCCCCCCTTCGAGAAGTCTCGTTTCTCGATGTCTCGATGCCTCGAGACACACGCGCACACGAACAATGGGCACACAATATAGCCTTCGGGGCGTATTTATTGTTCGACGCGTCTTCTGTCAGCCGTTACACGGCCATTTGTTTGATTAACGCCGTTTTTACGACGAGACGTCTGCCGGGTCTGTAATCGGAGGGGTCTTTCAGTTGTCTAGGTCTGGTTGTTGGAGTGTGGCTCGTTATGTGTATTTGCGATATTCATTGGTTTTTGTTATAAAAATTTGTGAAATTTGCTTTAGTTGATTGCTAAAGCTACCCGCAGACTACAGACTTTTTTCGGACGATAATTTGGTCGGGTTCTTAATCAGTATGGGGATGTATGCAAGTGCACACATGATAATAATACGTTATAATTTGTGCACTTGCATACATCTACGTGCTGATTGAGAACCCGATCAAACTATCGGCCAACAAAAAGTTTGTAGTATGCGCCTAGCCTAGGATAGTCTCAATGTGTTATTGAATATTTAATATTAATTTTGTTGTGTTGAGAATAAAGTGAATCTCCAAAAGTTTTTAATACCTAGACCAGGAATTGGTAAACTTTAAAAATTTATCGTAGAAATTTGAAGTGCAGTGGATCAGATAGAAAACTAGAAAGTATTAAAAAGTAGTTCTACTCAAAGAATATGCTCAAAATTTTAAAAAGTCAAAAATGATTGATCTACAAATAGTTTTGATCAGATCCATTCAGTGGACTGGAGTTTGCCAATACTTGATCTAGACAATTCTTAAACAATATTTTAACTATCGATTATCCTCAATAATTGATTATCAACTATAACTCTTGTAAGTTTCGTCATCAATTAATCCATTCTTTTTAAAAATAATATAATTCCATTTTTGGAAAAAAAGTTAGTTTATGTACATTTTGGTTAAATATTATATCAAAAACAATAGCTCAATTTTTTTAAATTCCATTTTGTCGTTTGTGTCATCTTAAACACGTTTAATAAATCATCATATGATACCCATTGTAAATAATATCTTTTTGATATATACATAATATGAATACCGGACATAAATAAGGGCGAGAGTGTAAAAAAATCCAAAATCGGTTTCATGCCAGAAATACGTTTTATATTCCGACGCCTATATTTCAAAATATGGTCGAAGTCCCCAAAATCAGTCTTTAATTGTGTATATCAACAAAGAATTTCTTAACAAAAACAGTTTTATCTCAAAATCCTAAAAATGGTACTTACACTCTTATTTATTTCTGGTATTCATATTTTTTTAAATTAAAAATTTCTTATATAAATTAGTCAACTCTTAAAGAGTTAAAAATATTATATTTTACTGAAACCACCTTTTAACCAAATACACACAAACCATAAAACTTAAACCTAAACTTCAAACCGTTGCAATTGACAGTTTTAAACCGTCAATTATACAATTTAATTCCCTATAACAAACACAAACTCTTCGACAACAAACAATCAATACCGATCCGAAACACAACATCCGACATTATGCAATTCAATCTCTATTCTAATTCGAACATAATCACTTCCAGCGCTGAACAGTCGGAGCGTTCGAGGGTCGCTAATAAATTTGCGAAATCTCAATATGCGCTTTCCACACGACCCTCACATACACGAAATACGTACAATCGACGGATTCCCACTGTGGTATCTTCGCAAGAGCCTCATGGCTTCTAGGTCGCTGAATAATTCATCCGAAGCCGCGCCCGTCATAAATCGGTAGCCGGGAAACTCGAAGGAAACGGAAGCCACTGTGTGAAATTTCCCCGGGAAAACAAGGCTCGAGGTAAACACGACGTATGGGGAAAATTCTCGCCTTTTTCCCGTCTCGGGAAAGTTTCTGGAGTGGTCTCCGGTGGGTGGTTGCCGGCGAGGATGTGATTCGTCTTGGCGTTATGAAAGGCTCCGATTTGGATGATGTGTTGCTTTTGTTGATATGATACATTTGTATTGAAGAAAGCGATTTTTTTTAATACAGTTGGATTAATATATAATATTTGGTTGATACGAAAGTTTCATCGTATTTTTTTTAATCAAATATTATATTTTAAAACCAAACTATTCAGATACTGCACTTTTTTATGAATTGAGTCCTATCTTCAATACAATCTCTTTAATATTTTGTTTTGACGTGGATCAGCATTAATTATGGCCAGTAATATGTCATCATCATGTTTATCAATTGATAAAAAATCCCCAGAACTGAATTTTGAAAACCACAAATGATTGATTTTAATGTTAAGTGCATCCCTATTATACACATTACAAGTATTTTTGATTGCTCCAGTTGCTTTATTATTTACACAAAATTTGTACAGTAAAAAATGCCATAAATAAACTTTATTATTGGATATTTTAAAAATTTCTACGAGTTGTTTATTATTCACTGGTTAGGCCAAAACTGAACAGATACTAAAATGAACGCATCTTCCACATAATAGAATAGTTTAAATAAAAATATTATTCATTAGTTCGAAGAAAGCAGAAAAATATTTGATCATCGAAAAATACGACAAAAATTTTGCATTAACTTAATACTTTTTTTAATTTTTACGAATAAACAATCAGAAAGTGATTCAACAACCATGAAAATAAATTCCTAAAAAGATCAAGGTCGCACAATTTTCATCGCAAATCGCTCGCTTCGTTCGCGAAGCCGATTTCCATGCGGGAAAAGCCACACACAATAATGCGAGATCCGCTTTTCCAGGGCCGATTTTCCGCATCGCGTCTATTAGGCGCGAAAAATCGGATTTTCCGGCGGCAATAAAAGTATCGCCATGTGAGCCTCCCTAACTAAGCCGGTATTAAAATGAAAAATATATATACACGCATACATACGTAAAATGAGCGGAGGGAGTTTTTCACTCGACTAAGTAATTTCTCATATTTTCTCGCGGGGTGATCGAAATTCTCTATTCACGTCGCCCTTTCGGAAAGCTCCTTTTGCTATTTAAGAGGAAAAATTGCGAGGAAATGGATGGGGAAAAAATTGAAATGGCGGGAACCCCGATCGGTCTCTATTGCCTGTTTTCGTGTCTCTTTCTGTCTTCAAAATCTGGATTGTCAATTTTTCTCTTTAAAATAAATGTACATTTATGATTCATTCATATAAAATGGATGATTTCAGAACATTTTCTCCCTGGATACATACCTCTCTAAAAAAAACTAGACATTAACCCCCTGTACATAAAACGCCCATAACAGTTAACCCCCGCCGTTTATAAAAATTACTTAAAAATCGTAATAAATTAATAATTATTAATCTATACGGTAATATGTTAAAATGGTGCGGTGATTATTTTTTATTGATTATTTTGCTAACTGAAATAAATTAGTATGGATGTTGGTTATTTTATTTAAACTGACTTTTTATTATAAATACTGACAATTTATATAAAATATTTATTTTTATCCATGGTGGGAATTAATTATAACGGGGGGTTAATGTCCAGGAATTTTTGCACGGGGGGTGAATGTCATAAGAGTTTATATCCAGGGAGTATGTAACAATGCCCTGATACCAAAATGAATATATAATATAAAAAATTCTATATCATTATTCAAAAATAAAATGAAAGCTTCTTCTGAAAATACATACGTTACAGTATGAAAATTGTATTTCAATCACGAATCTCTCGCCCTATAAACAAATGGAAATCTCAATTTGAGAACCTGCGATCGAACCCATTCCACCTGCGCGTATTTCCTCTTTTGATACTGCAAACGGGTGAAACAACCTCGTCTACGAAAAGATCTTTGAAGTGAGCAATACGGGAGATTGATATTAAAAACATATTGGAAGACACGAATTCAATATGTAATCAAAAGGCGTATCGCTATGTTGCGAACGTGAGAGATATTCCAATTTTTTTTTCCATCGTTCGCTCTTTCGCCCCCTACCTTTTCGCCATTATCTTGAAATTATTTACGAAAATATAAATTCGCGTGTGTATGAAAAAAAATGCTTTTGATATGTATTTTTTTTTCGTCGTACGCGCGTTTCGATGTGATTTATTTTCGAGTTCAAAGTCGTACTTTGAATAACCGTCTCAATTTTTTCCATCTCGTAATATCAATTTGAGTCTGCTTGTAATAATTCATTTCAAACATTTTTTCGTAATTACGTTAGTTGTTACATTGAATTGAATTTTTAAAGAAATATTTTGTACAGAAATGTTATTTTATTTGATCAAAGATTAAATCTCATTTAAATAATCTTTGCGAATTGTATTCAAATTCTTGAGCATTGTCTAATTGTAAATATCTACTAATTAGATTTTGATAAACGAAACTGGGATTATTTCAGTATTGAACTTCTTAAAAATTATACAGGTATTAAATATTAGGTCGATGTGAAAGATTCATCGTATTTTTTTTATCAAATATTATATTTTGAAACCAAACCAATGCGATTCAGATACAGCACTTTTTTATTGGTAAACTCTTATCTTCTACGAGCTGTTTATTGTTGACTTGATCAAAACTTAACAGATACTGAAAAGGAAGTATCCTAAGGGCTGTTTATTGTTCACTAGCTAGGTCACAACTTAACAGATACTGAAAACGAAGTATTGTTCTCGTAATAGAATAGTTTGAATATATGTAGATGTTAATCATAAGTTTGGAGAAAGGTAAAAACCATTTAATCATTGAAAAATACTATAAAACTTAAGCGTTGATCGAATAGTAAATTATCGATAATGTCGAAAGTATAATTTTTATTCCAAAATCGTTACATTTATTTCATTTATTGAATCAAACTTCACTCGAACACATCCTTAAACGTTACACATCGCAAAATCCTTAACCGATCTTCGCCAATCGTAAAAATTCGCGAAAAGCGCAAATCCTCAATCGAGCCTCGAGCATTCTCGAGATTACCATTGTTCGCAATGTTTGATTTCATTTGCACGGTCGTATTCATATCGCGCAGCTTTCGACTCGACACTCTGCGGGGGAGCTTTCAAAGAGCTTTTTACAACATCCACGTGCATCTGCACACGTAACACACCAGATATAACACACTGCAAACATAAAGCGGCGGCTCAGCCCGAAATGAAGCGAAAATCGCGAGAAATAAGTTCGGCTCAACCGAACACGTATTGCGAAACTTCGGAATCAGATTCGATATCGCATTTTTTTCGCGTTAATAACTTTGTGGTGCTTTTTTGGAGGTTCCTTCCTTATTTTGCGCGGGCCTTCTTCGGTTCGTCTATGGCGTGTCGTATATCTTCTGTGGAGTAATTTAAACATTTTGACACTGACAAATTATCGTTTACTTGCAACTTCGCTGATAAAGCTCCGCGCTTAATCGAAAAGCGTTCGCGTCTGAAGGAAACGACATTTATTATTTTCTTTATTTCTGAAAAACTCTGGAAAATTTTCAATCCGTACAATTTGCGCCATTTTTTTTCAATTTCGCAACACGTTCTGATAATTCGCATTTTTTTTCCAACACGTAACAGTTTTCTAATCGAAAACGACAAAAAGTCTATTGCAGATCGTTATCTGAAATTAAAAAAATAAAGTTTGCGTCGACTTCATTACGCTGTGTCATTCAAAAAGTTTGACATGGCTCGATAAAAATCGCACATCAACAATATACGATACACTGAATACTAAATGGCCCCATTGATTCTTGTGCTAATCACGATTTCGCAAGTCATACGAATTTATTATTTCACAATTTTAATTACAAAAAAGAACGTCTTCTATGTACAGTTATTAATCGTTGAATCGTTTTTATTCGAGTCCCGTTAGTCAACCTTGTATAACGAGCTGATCGATTGATATTTTTGTGTTTTTGTTGCAGATTATATGCAGTCATTATGCAAGAATCACTTTTTGCAACAGTTGTACCGAAAGATCGACGGTGCATCGTTATGGTCACAGAACGAGAGGAATCTCGATTGTGTCATAACATTTCAGACACATTCGATCCTTCAGCGCTTCATGTTGCGCTTCGACATGCTGCAACTCGACTGCAACGATCACCTGTTTGTATACGATGGAGCACATGCTGTGGGAGCACACAAGGTATTATAAAACACGTTAAAATATTATTCATAAATTTGTAAATATTATTTAGGCTATTTAATATGTTTCATTTATAACGTAAAGAAATTTTTATACTTCAAATTGGACGTTTTAAACTTCAAATTCGACATTTTGAACTTAAAATTGAACATCGGAAGTTATTTTCAATTATAATACTTTGTGATTTCATGAAAAAAAAATGTATAGGGAATTAAGCTTAGGGCTAGTTTAGGGATGGTTTAAGATTCTATTTTTAGTGTGGGTATGAATTTGAAAATGATATTATGAGTAAAAATAAAATTATACCAAATTTTTTCTTAAATTTAAGGATTTTATTTAATACCTTGCCCTAAAACTACCTCTCTTCACTTCAAAACTTATCCTAAACTCACCCTCATTAAACAAAATCATCTTCAAATTCGTCCCCATATCCAAAAATTTTCTCAACCTAAAACTACCCCGGAACTATCACAAAACTACCCTTAAATTGATTTTTATCCATAACTGCTTCTTTATATTCAACCCCTCATCCAAAAATGCCTTCAACATAAAATTATCTCAAATTTATTTTCACCCATGGCACCATCTTCATATCCTCATATCCAAAAACACTTTCAACCTAAAACTACCTCAAACTACCCTTAAAGTACCCCTGAATTTTTTTCCCCATACATATTTTTCATGAAATCATAAATAAATTGTAAAATGAAGAAAATAAATTTTCGATTTGAATTTAAAGTTTGAAGAGTCCAATTTGACATGTAAAACGTCCAATTTTAAGTGTATAATGTTAAATTTTATATTTAAAAAACCCATATTCTATTATACAATTTTTTTTAAGATTAAAATTTTAACTTCTATCGTTTAATACTCAAAACTTACAATACAAACATAGATTATTTTTTTTAAATAATTATTCTTTACAGTTTTTTTTTAAATTAAAAATTTTATTATTTATAATATTTCACCAAATATAATACAACCATCTAAAAGAAAAAAAAATGCGCGTTTCATCGCATCCCAACTGCAAATGAGTTTTGACCTATACCCTTTCATGATCCCCAATTGGAGTCCAACGCTTTGGGTTCAACATTTCAACATTGAATTTGAAGCATAAAAACTATAATAATCCACATTCTCCGCTATCCACGCGATAATTACACTCATCTATTAATTGCGTCCACAACACCACAATTTGCTTTGCATAAACCGCAATAATTGAGACGTCGATGCAGCGTCCATAGCCAAAGCTGCGGCCATTATTCGATATGCAATGTATTATTAAACTGTTACGGTAGGCTTAGGCTTGGCCAGATCGCAGGAACTTTAAGTAAATCATAATGGGCAATCAAGATTGCGAAAGCGATTACGTCCGTTCGAGCGCGGCCATTGACTGATCGACCGACGCGGAATAACCCGTCATTAGTCATGCTATATTTCAATATGATATGTCCTAGGATTAGAGCATACTGTTGTGATGATATTATGATGATTTTGTTGTTTTTCAGGCGGACCTGTCGTGTCGTAACACTGAGCAAACAGTCAGTGCGATCTTCACCAGGACGAACTTCGTTACTCTCAAGTATGTCACCGACAATTGGGGGACTGAATCTAATGGGTTCAAGTTGGTCATCACTGCCGTAAAAGATCAAAGTGAGTATACGAAATTGTAGCTCGGAACTTGTCGGGCTTATCTTTCTCGTATTTCCAATTTCGGAAAATCAGTACGTTGTCTATTTCGAGTTTGACGGGACTAGGTCAAAGGTTCATACGTCGAATTATTATCGGAAGTTTCCCTTCCAGTATTTCCGATATCAAAAACGATACGATATTAACCCGAACATGCTGATCGATCGCTGCAATTTTCGTTGACGGATATAAATGATGTATGAGATTATCCATTATCTAAAAGAATTTTTTGCATCGCGAAACAATGGAAATTATCACGTAAATATACGAAAACTCAAAAGTTTCGTTGAACTTTCACACGGTACGTTGTCCTCCAGTAAATTCATTATTTACTCACGATACATCCGAACTGAAAAATATATGTGAAAAAATCGTACAGCCATTGTCAACGATGATAAACGATAAGCAAAATGCAACAGCAGTTTGCGCCAACTTTCGTTCCGTACGGGTTAATCGCTTTTCCGAACCGTTCTGTAATTTTTCAGTTTGAAATATGACATTTTTCGGAATTAATTAAACAGATTTGTGTGTTTTGATATCCGTCTGCAACATTTTCAGTTTGTTTATATTGGTAATATTTCGGATATTTAGGTGTGCATCGCGTGACTGTAATCGCAGGAAATGCGAAAGCTCAGCGGAATCGTATTATACACGACGTTTGTGAAATGCATCGTTTATCAAAAAGTTTAAATTGTATTTGTCATTTAATGCACTAAACTGTTCGGCTTTGTCTCGTTAATTTTTAAATACGAATTCAACAAAATTTCAAACACGATTTACATTCAAACCCACTACAAAGTGCGGGGCGGAATCGCGACTCCCTCTGCGAAAAAAACCGAAATATTATTCGACGTATTTAATCCGCGTATAAAAGGCTTCAAATTAAACTTTCGCCTCTTTTTTATTAATTTTTCGTTTCGCTCGTTTACTCCATTGTGCGTAAACAGAATCGAGAACGAGTTTATATGGCTCGTTTCGTAGGCGGCACGACGCTTTTTCATCGCGTTTTACGAGCGAATTTCCGCCTTTTTTTTCGTTCAATTTATTTTTTACGGCTCTAAAGTGTGCTATTCGCTCTTGTAAGGATGTGGACTTATAGAAAGTTTTGTATTCATTTGCATTTTTCTCGTTGTTTGCAGAGCACGGATGCAAGGACTTCAGGTGTAGCCATCATGAGTTCTGCATCAGCGCCGACCTCATATGCGATGGTGTTAGACATTGCGCTGATGGATCCGATGAAACTTCTAGCACTATATGTCAAAGTAAGGCTGTTGCTTCTCAAACTTTTTTATATGTTTAATACATTATATATGTTGAAACTATCAAAGCGTGGTGGGCACACGTGATAAGATATCGCTCAGACTGTTAACAGTAATTGGTAAGACTTTGTCCTGCAGTGATACGGTTGATGATAATGATAAGTTGAAAAATCTAGCTGAAGACATTTTCAGCAACGTAAATTTTCTTTATCATCATATGCTGTTTGTATATTTATGTTACGCAACCTTTGTGCTATCGCATTTTACATGAAAATCGCAAAAAATCTTGCGTTTTTTTATTATCTTGTGTTGTCTCTAAAAAGTTTATGTTATTAAAAAAATGAACTTCAGTAATCACTGAATTCAACAAAGCATAAGACTAAACCGTTTATTCTTTATATAGATCATAAAAAATAATGAAGCTGTATGAAAGCAGATCAATGACTTAACTTTATCGAACCTACTACTTTCTATTGAACATCAAAGTTGAACCATATATTATGCGGTCGGTAAAAATATTTTGCAAACCTGAAATAATTATGCAAAAATTTCCGATATTTATGTAGAATATGTTATTTACTTCATAAGGAAGCGAAAAATTCCGATAAAGCCACACAGTTTGGGAAGCGCCCAGAATGAACTACTTCCTATTGAACATCAAAGTTAAGCGATATGTTATGCGGTCGGTAGAAAGTTTATGTAAACCTGAACTAATTACGCGAAAATTTCCAATGTCGATAAACAATATATAATATAATATTTGCTTCATAAGGAAATTCCAATAAAGCTGTGCTTCATAAGAAGTAAATTTTTAAATTTAAAAAAATCCGGTAAATCCGCACAGTTTGAGAAGCGCCCATTTAACGGTAGGTATATACTCCGGAGACACCTAGTAAACTCAATACACGAAACGCGGCCCAACTTTGGCGCCAAAGTTCGTATTTCAAAAGCGTTTTAGAAATGTGCGCGCGCCGGCTTAGAAAACTTGTTCTGTGGAAGCGCGCGAAATTTCAACGGCGTTTATTTAATGAAAACATTCAATGGTGGAAATTTCGGCGAAGGCTCGTCTCCACCCCCACCCATCCATCCGTGCACTCTTTGGAAACAAACCATTACGGAATTACACAAAAAACAAACACGGAGAGGCCCACCCTTCGAGAATCTTCGTGTCACTCGCCGGTTCTTTTCTTTAGTACAACGCGTATTTTCCTTTTAAACTCTCCCAGTTGTTTATCTTTTAAATGCCCGAAAGGGGGTTTTTTGACAGTGGAAACTGGGGACGGGTTCGGAACGCTTAAACAAAGATTAAACGTATCACCTCATCACAAAGTGAGGAGGTCTCATCTCCAACTCGCGGAATTATTCTTTGACAACTTTGTCTTTGACACTCTCTTTTCGGACGACGCACAAAAGCAAAGATTTTTATTATATAATGTGCATTTAATAACGCGACTATGCGAGCGGAAATAAATCGAGGAATCGTTGTATGGTGAAGTTTCGACAAACGAAAGTTTCGTCGGCACTCGTGGAAAATAAGATTTTTCCATTTAGTGCTTTTCGTCTTTACGGTGCAACTTCGTCGGCGGATTCCATTTTACCTGTGTTTCGACGCCTTTGTAGTTGTTGTTCTTGTTGTTGTTCGAGAAATTAAAATGAGACTGTAAAAGTTTTCATGTGAATTTGTGTGCGGCTTCTCCTCCGGTTGGAGCAACTACTTGTAGAAGTAATATTCCGTGTCGATGTAATTTTCGCTCTGTGTAATTTCACGTAATACCTACTATTCGCTTTAATTCAATTTGCTTCAGGTATTTATTTTTTATAAATGATTGTATTTTGATCAACTTTGTTCGTTTCAGATCAAGTGAGCGGTACCTTCCTCGGCTTGGAACTACCATGGATAGTTGTGGGTGGAGTTAGCGCTTTGCTAGTGGTGTGCGCTTTAGTTGCAGCTTTAGCGCTGTGCTTATGCAAATTGTCGCGTAACAATCACGCAGACAATCCTCAATTACAACGTGAGTATACTAAATATTGTTTTTTTATGCGTAGTATAAGAAAATATTTATGTTGACAACCTTGAGTTCGTATCCTTTAAGCAGTCAGATTCTTGCTTACTTAAACTCTTAAGTAATTAGGATAGGTACTATTTTGTAATTATTTCGATTCTTGTTCGGTATTTAAAACACTTTCATTCATAAACTGGATTATAGTACACCAAGATAAATTCTACATTTTCTGTTGAAGGATGTTTTTGATCAAGTTGCATGTATCATTCCACGTCTCCATTTCTCCTAAAATCGCCAATATCTAATTTTATTGGATACCAAAGACACAATTTTTGCATTATAAAATTATTGAAAATACGATGAAAAATATTTAAATGAAACTGAATAAACTGAAATATGTTATCGTCTTAAAAGAATTTCATGTTAACACATCATATAAAAAATTTAAAAATTAAAAATTAAAAAATTAAAAAAAATAATAATTAAATTAAAAAATTAAAGATCCTGCCCCCTTAAAATTTTTATTTATTTCATAATTTTAAATTTTCAAAAATAAATTTTCATTACGCTCATTACAATTATTCGAAACCCATTTTTTTTTCTTTAAAAAAAGCGTCAACGCTTTTCAAAATTATTTGAAATTTTTAAAATTATCCGAACCCCAAAAATTTTTTCCCTAAAAAAATGTCAACGCTTTCCAAAATGATTCGACACTTTCCAAATTTTTTTTCCTTAATACAAAAATCAACACATTTTTAAAATTTTCAAAATCGGCCCCCAGCCCTGGAGACTTACTCCTCTCACCCCCCTCCCTCTCAACAGCCCTGATTACCCCAATCACTTAACAAGTACCTGACCGTCGTTATCGATTTCAGTTCAACAGATGTACGGTTCGAACGGATCAGCGGCAGGCAAGCAGCATCAGCAGCAGCAGAGTTGTGGTCCTCCGCACCATCAGACTGAGCTGCCGGGAAACTGGCGGCGCCCTGCGGGGCGGGGCGGGGCGCGGCGGGCGCGCGCCCTGCAGGCCCCCGCCGCGCGCTGAGGCCCGCAGCCGCGCCGGCCGCGCCACACAAAGACGAGTGGTTCGTCTAGCGACAGGTATTTTATATCAGTCAATTTGTATTTGCATGGAAAAACTAGTGTAGCTAAAACCGTAAAGTACCATGGTAGACACACTTACTCTTTCTTTCCGGATATCAGGCGGCGTCTGAGTTACACGTGGGTCGTGCCAGATTACTTTGTTTCGCAATATTTGACGGGTCACGGCGCGTTCGCTGCCAAGCTCACGTATCTTGGTTTGCGAAATGACCCTCACTGTGCCTGCGGAGAGATTCAGGACCCGGATCATATCCTGTGGTCTTGCTCTCTGGCAGAAAATGAAAGAAAGGACTTGTTTTCTGGGTTCCCCGACCGCTTGCCTACTTCCAATATAGACCTCGTTTCCTCGAAATTCGCCTTTCGTGCATTCTGCACCTTCGCTAAGAGGGTCAGTTCGCGGAAAGACATATTTCGTTAAATTTTCCTCGCCTGGCATTCCGTATGCCCCCCGGAAAGCAGTCCTTCGCGATTGCTTAGTTAAAATTAAATGTAAATGTGGCGCCCGTAGTTTCGCCTTGTGTTGCTGGTACCCAGCTAAGCCGGCTCAGGAAGCTGGCATAGAGTGGGGTGCATGTAACAGGCGGGATGGTGGGCTCTTATCGATTAATTAATACCATGGTAGAAGAATTAGTGCAAGCGGCTTCGCTTCCGTGGCCGTTGTGTCGGTCTATTCACTCTCCTCCTGATCTGTCTATAATATCTACTTTAGATAATTGTAAGTAATTTGGACTGATGAGTGGTCCTTAAGGCCGGTTTTAGAGTCACGCTGACGGTCGGGGCTGACAGGCCAATATGTATGTTTGCTAGGCAGCGTTTTAGAATAACGCCGACCGCTCAGCGCTGAGCCATACGCGACCATACGCGCCGTTGAGTGCGCGGCGCTGAAGCGCTACCGAGCTCAGTTATCGTTACTGTGTCACGTAAAACGCACGCGTTGATGAGTATCGCGACGCACTGAGCTGTCAGCGCTGACGATCAGCGCGACTCTAAGGCCAGGTTCAGATGAGCGTTGTTCAACGCGCGTTTACAACTTAGGGCGCTGCCAGATGAGCGTTGTTCAACGCGCGTTTTAGTAACGCGCGTTTACAACTTCATACATTTTATTTTGCTAAATGCGCGTTAGCATCTGTACGGCCTGCATAAAATATGTGTAAGTGTAAACGCGTGTTACCAAAACGCGCGTTGAACAACGCTCATCTGAACCTGGCCTTACACACATTTTATGCAGACCGTACAGATGCTAACGCGCGTTTTTATGGAGCGCGCGTTGAACGCTGCGCTAACGCCGGTCTGTTGTCAACGCGCGTTTAGGCGCGCTTTGAGATCATTGGCTTTCTATGTGACCGTTCAGTTGCGCGCGCGCTTTCGACACGCATAGACCTGTTTCGTCTACTGAACAAGCGGCCGCCACCTAGCGGCCGCGCGTTGCAACGCGTGTTCAACGCCTGACAAACGCGTGTCATGTGAACACTACACAAAAATTAAGCGCGCGTTCAACGCGCGTTGAACAACGCTCATCTGAACCTGGCCTAAAGCCTAAAACGAGTTGCCGCTGACAGCTACGCGTTGCGATCTACGCGCTGAAATGTCAACGCTGACGATCAGCGCGACTCTAAAACCGGCCTATAACAGTAAAGTACCGTGGTAAGTTGTGCACATCAGCTAGACTAGCTAGCCAAAACGATAGAAGTGAGTCAGTAGATCGGGAAGAGAAGGAACGAAATGGATGCGAGTGATGCAACGGCCTTGGATACGGCGGTATATGAACGCTATTGCTCGTGTCTCGGCGTACCGTACAGACTTCGAAGTTTAGTCGGTGTGCACGCAGCGTAGTGCAAGCGACTTCGCTTCGAAGGCCGTTGTGTCGGTGGTATTCACTCTCCTCCTGATCTATCTATCAACTTTAGCTAAATAATTTGGACAAATTTAAAGCTGATTCGCATTAGTTCGACTGGTGTAGCTAAAACTATAAGGTACCATGGTAGAAGAATTAGTGCAAGCGACCGTTGCATCGGTTCTATTCACTCTCCTCCTGATCTACCTATCTACTTTAGCGATTTTGCTAAGCCAGTCGGGCTAATAAGTTTAGCCCTTAAGACTAAATCATATTAGCTCAACTAGTGTAGCTTAAACCATAAGGTACAATGGTAGGAGTGTTAGTGTAACCGAATTTGCTTCCAAGGCCGTTGTGACGGTTGTATTCACACTCCTCTCCATCTACTTACCTGTTTTAGAGTTTAATTGTAAGTAAGTTGGGCTAGTGGGTTTGGCTCTTAAGGCTAACTCACATTAGCTCGACTAGTATAGCTAAAACCATAAAGTACCATGGGAAGAGTGTTAGTGCAGGCGGCTTTGCTTCCAAAGCAATTATAACGGTTGCATTAACTCTTCTCCCGATCTACCTATCTACTTTACCGTTATAGCTAAGCAAGTCAGACTAGTGGGTTTGGCCCTTAAGGCCAACTCACATTAGCACTACTAGTGTAGCTAAAATCATAAAGTACTATAAAATTTCCCGATCGGGAGAAGAGTTAACGCAAAGATGCAACAGCCTTAGAAGCCGCACTATTTGAGTAATTTTATGTATCATTTCGCACAAATTGTTTCGTTTATTACTCAAACAACCATCCCCCATCACAATCATCCAAAACCCATTAAAAATCACTAACATCACCAATCTTGTCCAGTGGTGGCCCGGCCAGGCCTCGCAGGGTGAAGTCCGAAAAAGCACGGGGTGAGCGCCCGCCCTCCGCCCCCGACACCATCAGCCGTTCACCGTCACGCCATCAGCGGAGCATCATCAACCAACAGTCATCACCATCACCGTCATCAGCAACGACGGCGTCAGCGACGGCACGGCCCAACAACCTCAACACCGGAAGCGGCAACGACGGCGATCAGCCGAAGAAGACGGGACGTGCAAAGCACACCTACACCACGCGGGATCCGCTCGTCATCATCATCACGTCACGATGTCGTTGTGTCCGAGCAGATCGATTGTATCAGTTTTTTCATGTTTTCGTATGTTTTGTCGAAATGGTATATGGTCGATTTTTCGTTTACGGTTGTTTCCCATAGTGACATATCGGAATTTGGGGTCGTCGTTTGTTCTGTTGGGTTTTTGGAGGTTTTTTTGGGGTTGGAAATTTAGATTTTTTGAAAGGTCGATGATTGGTGAGTTATCACTTTTTTGTTGATGGTAAATGTTTGAAGAAAGTTTTTAAATGATTCTGTTTTAAGTTGAATGTTTTTTGAATGATTGAAAAATATTAATTTAATACAAGACTACAAGACATGACAAGACAAGACAAGAAAACAAGACAAGAAAAAAAAAAAAAAAACAAAACAAAACAAAAAATGAGACTAGACAAAAAAAGACAAGACAAATTTTATATTATATAATTGTTCATTATTTAAAATATTTTTAAATTAACTCATTTATAAAATAATAAAATTGTACCACTGATTCTTCTTTCATATTTTGAAAATTAAATTCAAATTGAAACTTTTACAATTTTTATATGAACTTTTATCATCTCAAAACTTGTGACATACCAATTTTAGTACTTTCAAAAAAATATACATATATATAAAATTTTGGGAAACGTAATGATTTTTTTTTAATCCCAATACAACAAACGATGACTCTTGGGTTTCTCTGTATATCAATACAACAAACAAAATAAATCTCACATATCTTGGATACGTTTTAAAATAATTATTATACACTGCAACACAGCTATAATGATTACATATCTATAGTTTAAAAAAAATTATATATTATTTAATTTTATAATATGCATTTTTCATATGTATTAAATTTTCAATATTTATACGTGTTAGTTTAGGCTACAGATTTGACTGTTTAATATAAATTAATAATTATATGTGTATGCAAATTATTTCGTTTCAATTCGTCTAAATTTGAAAATCTATGGAAACGTCGATGGAAATACAATTATTTTCGAAACGCACTCATGAAAGGTAGCGTTTATATATTTTTAATTTGTATTATTTTTAAAAAAACGAGCATCTAATGCTCTCTGTGAAATTGTCTTTTTAAAAATATCTTTGATACCTTTTTTAAAAATGATGTTGTATTTAAAAAAAAAACTAATAAAGAAATCAATTGCGTTACTGTACGGGATAATCATAAGAAATATGAATCTATTTAAGATTTTTGTATCATCGTATTTTAAATGTAATGATAATGTTTAAAAAGAAAATCAACATTTTTTCACTTCATCAAATTCGTGTTATTTGTGAAATCCAAAAAAATACGCGCCTAAATTGTACTCACAGTATTTTTTTATATAGATTTTTTTCCGATGAACCACTTGAATTTTTTCCATTTCTTGAAAAAAACGGAGAAAAGTCAAAGTGACCTTCATGAAATCGTTAAAGGATAAAATGCAAAGCACAACTCTAAAGTTCGTTTGTACTTTGTTTTTTTTAATTAAGAATTAGTGTTGACAATATCGAGTACGCGTAAGTCCTCTTTAAGGTTAATTATTAAATTAATAATTGCATAATGATCTAAAATTAATCATCACGATATTTTCCGTTTACGTCTGCATTGTTGTCGAGGGCGGTTTTGGTTCGACGGATTTTTGAAATTTTCGAAAAAATTGCAAAACTTGGACACAGCCGATCGCTTTTTGAGTTGATTTTCGATTATTAAAAAAAAAATCCATTTCACGAGATTTCGTTTGAATCGCACGAGTCGAAAATAAGAAAATGGACCATTTTTCAAAGTAAATAATTAATTTTTATTAAAAAAAATAATTAAAAATAAATAAAAGAGCGTTAAGGGAAAAACGAAATAACAAAACAGTAGTCGTAGACAACAAAAAGACTGTCTTTACATTATCGACTAAAAAAAAATTCAATAGGTTTTAAACTTCTCACAGTTACATATCATCTAAATAGCTGCCAATTTACAATACAAAGCCGTAACAATTAAATTTAATAGAAATGTTATTCAAATATATAATATTTATACAACTGATGCAATTTTTTTGAAACTTACGGCTTTGTCGATTTTATACGAATATTCCTTAATACATATGTTACTCAATGTTTGTTTAATCGCGTTTTACACGAAAAATCCAAATTATCCTGAGTTTTTTGTGAAATTTAGCCTCATCTGTTAGTGTGTTGTCCTCCTTTGTTGGTTTTATTAAAAATATAAATGTTTCACTTTATCTATCAAATATAACAGTCGACGTGTCTTGCAGTATACATATGGAATGTTAGCGAAGACTTAACATTGGCTTTGTAAATCATGAAAGAGCTCATGTAAATCATGAATCAATAAAAAAAAAATATTTTTGTTTAAATTTCACAAAAAATGCAATATTTCTTGCGTTTTTCATAGAAAATCCGATCACACAAATGTCGTGTAACACATACACAGCCTGCGATTCGTTAATCAATTAAAAAAAAACAGCAATTTTTCCACACAATACACATTTACGAGGGTCATGATTATCATAAATGACGAATTCGTTAATTACATCTACTCACAATTGTAATATTAATTGATTAAAAAGTACGACCGTTTCGTTCCGAAAAAAATATATAATGAAAATTATAATTTTCGCATGTTTATATTTATACATACATATATTCAACGCCAACGGATCGCTTTAACATTTTTTAGCTATTCGTGTCGATAATAATAAAATTATTAATTAATAAATTAAAACAAAAAAAAATACTGAGACAATACCTTTCTAGAGTCTATTGTATAATTATGTACTTTTTAATACTACACCTACCTTTACCTGTAACGACTATTCTTAATTATATATATTTAAAAATATATAGTTCATAATTATATTAAAAATACATGAAAATTCTATAGACAGGCTTTCTTCAATGTGCGTTACTTTTTATATATGTCACAGTGAATCTATATTTTCAAGTCAAAGTATACTTTCACTAGTAAAAGTATACATTCACTAATTCAATCGGTAAAAGTATTTTACCGAATTTTTTCATCAGTAAAAACCCAATATTTTTTATGGAGAGCAAAAATACACTTTAACTATTAAGTGTGTTCAGAATATGAAATTCCAGTTAATGTATACTCTCACTGATAGTACACTTTCACTGTGTCATATATACATAATTTTATTTTTAAAAAACCCGTAAAGTGTTCAATACTTATCATTTTCCAAGCAATATAATATAATTTTTCATCGGTTTACATTTTCCCGGATTTTCCAAGCGGGAAAGAGCATTTGTTGAAAATGTATAAAAAAAACAATAGATTTTAGGACAGAGCATTTCGAACATCTAATGAACCATTGTATATTTCGCTATAACTGTATTACTAGATCTATTTGTAATAAAATACTATTATTATATAGGACAGCTCTGATCAGTGCGATTTTTTTTGAAAATTGCACAACACAATAATAAATAAACCTTCGAATGTTGTTTGTTGAAGACGAGAATGGCGGCGACGACACAAATTATAAAAAAAAAAATTATATATTTGGTTGACCGAACAGTGTTCACATCTTGCGATTGTGTTCATTTTGAAAATTAAATGGTTTAACTGAATATATATGTACATATGGAACGTGTTCAATGAAATGTTAAAGCAATGGTAAAGTGAAAATACGGTTCTTTTTCAGAACCATGTATAGACATTATATAGGCTTTTTTTATTAAAAAAAAAAAAAAAATGTGTAATTAACAATTCATACATCATAAATGAATCTAGGTTTCCAATTAGAAGAATTAGTTTATAAACAAATGCAATTAAATAATTATACATTATTAATATTAATTATATAGGGATATTATAAAGGAAACATTAGTGGACAGAGGTGTTAGTGAAAATTTTTACTTGTTTAGAGAAATAAAAATTAAAAATGAATATTTATAATACCTAAAAAAAATTGATTTCCACGATGATCCTTACGATTCAAACTTCTCTCTAATCCCATCATGTGTGTGTCGCTTTAAAAATATATTGTGATGAATGGTTTTTGATGTTATTATGAAAAATGCAAAATTAATGATTATGAATAAAAGTTTATTGGCGGCTTTAATACGCCGCTTTCAATATAAACCTTTTCTTTCATTTCATCCAAAATCCTTGATTTGGGGGAGACTGGGGAAATCCATGATATCAAGCATCCGTTGATGTTATTTTGTATTCTAATATAAAGTATCTTTAAAAAAATACTATCATAAAACATCTACATTCTTTTTCATCGAACTATTATTTAGATGCTGTACGTCTTTGCCGAATTAACAAATCTGGTACATTCAATTTTATGATACTACACTCAATTCAAGTTTGCGAGGCAATCATATTCATACCTATAGATATTTTAATAGGAAAATTCTATGAAATTTTACGTATGGCTCTTTTTTATCAAGCTTTTTTATTATATCTATTCATCTTGAAATTCGTTGCAAAATATGAAATTCGAAATAAAATCGAAATAAAATCTTGAAATTCGTTGCAAAATACCTATATGTATGTCTATACATACTACCAAAACACGTGAACAATTATCACTAAATTATGTCATCATTAATATTTGTATCTACTGGTAAGCATTTGGTAAGTATAGTTTGCGAAAATAGGTAGGTATTATTTAAAAAAAAAAAAAATTTTAATCGAATTATCGCAGAATTATCCGTATAACGGATTTATCCGAATTTCCTCTATATCTATAAAAAAAAATACATACTTTCAAAAGCATTCAACAGATGTCTCTTTACAAAATCGAAAATAATCTTTAATTTAAAAATTGTAACACATCATTTTTTTTCAATTTCATATTCACTTTGGCATATTTTCAAAAGCTCGTACTTAAATTGCAATACAAACATAACGTCTGAAGAATAAACACATTTCTGAAATATGTCTTCGTAAAAGGTAAGTAAAGTGTACTTTTTTTATACAAGTGCAATCGTAAAAATACTCGAATTTCTCTTTCATGTTGCTGAAAGTGAAAAGTCGCGCTTTGACGACGTTTTAATTTATCCTGAAACATCTTGCACTTACCGATTTTATATTATTACACGCTTTTTTTATGGGTAACATTTATTTTTCGCGGAAAACGCTGACATTCATAAGTACGCGCGGAAATATCATTTTCTTACCTGGGAAAGGCTACGTTTGAAATGTTGGTAAGAAATCACCAACCATTGGTAGACGTAATCATTTATTTAATTTATTTTTTCAAAATAATCATTTTTTGATTTATTTTATAATACTTTTATAAAAATTAAAGTATTTTATACACGTACCTATAATATGGATATAAATATAAAATAAAATAAATAATATGTAATACGTAAATTGATACAATAAATATTCAATCGAGCGGAACAGAATTGACACGCAATCCAGGAACATTATATAAAACACGAAACAAAATTAATTCAATATTGATTTTTTTGATGAAATAACTTTTTAGGTCAACATTTAAAATTTTGAAGAAAAAACTATATATCAAAAATTGTAAATATTGCATTATCCTTATGGATATACATAAATGATACTTTTATCATTTATCAATATTGAAAATATGATTTTTAGATCGAATATAAGGAAAATCGTTAAATAATTGATATATTTTTATTTTTTAACTTAACCCATTATCTACCAGATTTTTTTCGTTGTTTTCGGGATATGTGTTCTTACTTAATGAAAAATAAATCTGATAAAACAACAAAAAAGCTATTAACTAAGATTGCTATTTTCTATTAACTATTAATTGAAAAAGATGATTGTTAGTTTTTTTAAATGAAATAAGTTATCATTTATAAAATTTTACTAAATACAACCAATTTTAGAGCAAAAAAAGACGCCGTTACCAATTTCTGTAGCAAGATATGAATTATGGATATGATATGGTATGATATGGATTAAGGATATCATAAATTATAAAACTAAAAACTATTTAATTTTAATTTTATTATCAAAACATGAAGACAAAAATATGAAATTTTACACACGATTTTGATTTTCAAATATAATAGTAATCAAAATCATTAACATGACACTAGACACAACAAAATCAAAATAATAATATTTTCGATTCAATTCGAATCAAAACACAACAAAACCAAAAAAAAAATTCAAAATAGTCCATCGAATCTTTACAAACTACTTATTATTTTGAAAAAATCAACTTTTTTCAAACAAACACCTCTCAATCCAACATCCAATAATACCAAAAACAAAAATAATTATAAAAACACAGGTGAAAAAAAAGTTTGAGCACACTTGACCGCACAAACAAAATCAATACAATAATATTTTCGAATCAAAGCACAACAAAAACAAAAAAAATTTTCAAAATAATCCATCGATTCTTTACAAACTACTTATTATTTTTAAAAAATCAAATTTTTTTCAAACAAACACCTCTCAAAACACCATCCAATAATACCAAAAACAAATTAATTATAAAAACACAGGTGAGAAAAAAGTTTGAGCACACCTGACCGCACAGGACACGGTTAAACCAGTCAGTGTGGGTCCGGCGCGCGACGCGCATGCGTGTGCCGCGCAGTGCGCGCCAATTTCGAACTTTCGAACGCGATTTTCAAAATATCCGAACGCAAAGTGCACTGTGAACGCGATTTATAAAAATTTAAAGTACCCAGCCTTTTTTGAGAGTGATTTTGGCCTAATTTTGTGTGTAATTCGGCGAAAAATCGGGCACGTGTTGTCGCTTGAGACATGTTTGTTTTTGTCCCGCGTTTGATTTTTTTTAAATATATTTTTATTCAGATCGAACTGTTTTATTTTCGATTTTATATTTTGGTTTGATTCGTTCATTCATATAAAAAATAAACGAAAGTTTTATCCGCAGATCTATCTGTCAAACTGTCAGTTAATAACGCGAAGTTAGTGCGATCAATAAATTTAACTACATCGTATATTTAATTAGTTTGAATATTTCAAACTCGCGATTTATTAAAAAAAAAACTTCCGCAAAAGCCTATTTACGTCCTCATGAAAAATCGACTCTGCGAAACTTCGATATGAAACTCAAAACGAGAAACCTCGTTAAACCATTATACGACCCAAAAAAATCACATCCATAACCTCGCTCTAATGACCCTAAACGACCTTGAGGGTGAAATTCTGAACTTTCCGACGTTTCTGAAAAACTTTCTTTTTCACGCGCACGTACAAGTTAAAACTTAATTCGCGCCCTATATATAGAACTTTCGAGTTTTTCACACGTTTTTTTCACGAGTTGGCGTGATCGCTTCGTTTTCACGTAGACTTGCTAAAAAAGAAATATGTTTCATAAAAACTTCCATTTTTTTCAGAATCGCATCGAATAAAGCGAACGAACGAATTTTTTTTCTTATATATATATATATTTTTTTTATATTCGGATGATTTTCGAAAAGTTATTCATATCGGTATGGGCTAATTTTTATTTTTAACGAGTGAATAGTGAATGTTTTGATTTTGAAAGTGATGTGAATAGTTGATAAGAATCAAAATCAAAATAAAAAATGGCGAGAATAATTGTGTTTTTGTGGATTTTGACGGTTTGGATCTATTCCGTTCATCGTATAGAAGCCAAAGGTTCTAACCAGAGACACAAACACAACAAAGACGGTGAGTTTTTCTATTATATTTTATATATAAGTGGGTTGTACTTGGCGAAATTTTCGTAATAGACAATGAGTCGTTCTCGGAAGGGCGCCATAGAAAGTTTATTAACACCACGACGTTTAACGATGTACCATTAAATGGTGTATTAAAAAAAATAACCGGCGGTTAAAGGTAAGGTATACCTTCCAGGTAATTTCGTTGGAAACTTTGCCTGAACATAGTGCGTTCGCACTCAATTGTTCTGATAAACTTTTGCGCTTAATGTTATCTCGAACTTGGCGAGTTGAAGATTGCAGGTAACTTCTCAAGTTTCTGAATCACATAAAAAAAATATTCTCAGTTCAATTCATCATAATACACCTGGGTCTTGTATAATATAATTTTGATATAACATGGTTGATGAGTTGTGATCTGTTTTTGTATAATACGTTTCATATAACATGGTTTTAGAAAAAAACAATTAAAAATGAATTAGATAATGCTTTACTTAAAATATTTATTATAAACAAATTTTCATTTTAACATGAATAAAAATGCATTATAAGTGCATAAATTGAGATTCTTAACGAATTTCACGCGTAATTCATGTATAAGTGCGTAAATTATTGTTTTTTTTTAACAAATTTCGCATTTAGTTTGAAAGTTATATTTATCAATTTTTAACCATATCTTTCAATTAACGAGTTTTGGATTTACATGTTCTCCAGTAATATATTTTGTCATCCGAACTGTCAGCATGTGCAAATTTAGACGATCAAAATAAAAATAATTTTTAAATCTATCAAATATAACCTCCCCACAATACACACACGTAAAATTCGTTATGAAACCTAATTTGCAGACTTATATTGCATAAATTACGCGTTAAACACATTAAAAAATTTAATTAAAGCACCTAATGCATTTATCAAAATACGTAAATATATATTTCCTGTATTTTTACTTAAAAAAAGGGAATTAACCAACAACATTTTCATGGAACCATATAATACGAAACCGAAATGTATTCAATTAATGAATTCACATGAATGAACCCTCCATTAATTCGCACAAATTTGTTTCGTTTAATATCCTCATTCCTGATAATATATCATCATTATCGAAAGCAACACTTTTTCAATCACAAACTCGTATTTCGTAAGGACATTCGTAAAATCCAAAAAAAGATCGAAGAACACGTCTCGTGTATAAGTTTATAAATATACGCGTGGGCGTCAGGACTACCGCCTGAGGGCAATCACACTCTCGATTATATATGCATTTACAAATAAAACACTTACCAATAACAAAACGTGGAAAAAAAACAACTTTTTTCCATGGGTCGATTCATAATCTAGGATTTTTCTAAATGGAGACTGATTCGTTCGAGGATAATTAAGCATTCGAGTTCGCTTCGCTAATATGTTTGTATATACATTTTTTTTGTATCGTATACAATAGCATGTCAGCTTCCGAGCAAATGTCTTAATAATGGACACAATGAGAAAAAAATGGTTCAAGGATTTTCGTGTCGTTAACCGATTATGTGCGTAATCGTTTGATTCGTACGTAAGCGTTTTATAAGGCTTTGTTTGGATGAGTCGACGTTTATTCATTTTTTAATTACGAAAACATCTTCATGAAAGCTTTATCTAATATCTCAAATCCGGGATATATAATTTTTATTTAAAAAAATAATAAACTTTTTGTAACACTTACGTTAATGTACACAACACTCGTCTCACTAACATAATTATACTGTTGAGTTAAAAAAACGTCAAATTAAACATTCTACAATAACAGTTTTGGCGCCAAACTGTCACTTTATAACGACTCACAAATCGTCTCGTCATATATTAAAAAAATTGTATTACAATGCACTTTTATAACAACCTTTTTCGGGTATGTTATTCTTGCACTTGACCGATCGTACGAGTAATACACGCATTAAATGTTACATGTGTAATAAATACAGTACGAACCGAAAGTAGAATATAATATTAAAAAAATATTTTAGGTACTACTCAACTCTTGAAACTTGAGATTCTGAGTTCAACGACTCACATAATGACTTCCAAAGTCAACATAATCAGTTAATCTTGAACTTTATCGAGGTCAAAAAATAGTAAAAGTGAAAAATATCTTCATATTATTGATTTTGCGGTGCAATAAGTACTTATGAATTTTTCAAGTACAAAACCGTTATTTTTTCACGGATTACGAAAAGCTGCACGTATCGAGTTACAAAAATATCATACCTCCTTTTAAAGGAAATTTTTATTAAATATTTGTTCTGCTGTACACGGACGGAAACCGAATTCATTTTTTTGCTTTCAAAAATAAATAAACCACTTCGAATTCTTGGCGTAAGTCGATACTCTGAAAGGGTTCCGATTCTTTTTTATTGGTGTTTTTTTTAGATTTTTCAGTTGACCATTCCAGGTCGTTAGTTTCAGCCGACGGTAATGAGGTTCTAGTATAGAATAACGAGGACCGTTTGAAATTCTTGCGTCTTGGTCCTATTCTTGTTTCACGATAAATTTTGTACAAGTGGTGTGTCGAGGTTTAAATTTAAACTGTCACAACGTCTATAGTAATCACTCAACGTTATTAAGATCTTGATACCTTTTGAATTTAGAAAATTTAAATACTTCAATCAATTGCTGAAGTTGAATGATGTTCCTTTTTCAAGCTTTTATTTATCTTCTAAACTTCAAATTATTGAAAACTACATTGATTACTACAGTTTTTACACCTCAAATTCAACGTTTTGCACTTCGAATTGGACGATGTAAACACTCGTGTAATTTGTGTATATGTCGATTATTTTACGTTTTTACATAATCGCATTGTATCATATACTTTATTATGAATTTATTTTACTGTTATTGCGGAATTTCATGTTCGGAATATTATACTTTGGATGTTTTTTTTTTTTTTTGTATTTGATACTTTTGCAGAGTGGCATGTAGAGTTTATTAAACGATAAGCGATAGTAGTGTTAAACGATATGTGATGAGGTTAATAGATGAATTCGTTGGATTGAAATCGATTTTGGATATTATCAAAATGAAAAAATCTATCTATCTATCTGAAATATCACATTCAACCTTTTGAACTACAAATTCAACTATCGAAAAGTTATTATTAAGACCATTCTCAGATAGTTTTTATACTTCGAATTCAACAAATCATCAATAATTCATGGTATGATAATTAATTTTATTGATTACTGACAACGGTTTTGATAATACTGTCCTATACAAAGTTTATTCGAAGTGTAAAACGTTGAATTTGAAACCTGTAATAGATAGATTGATTCATTTCGATAGTTTTCAATCCAAAAATCCAACTATTAACCTCACCACATATCGCTTAACACCAACGATGCAATAAATTGTACATACCACTACAAAAGTACCAAATACAAACAAACAAACAAACAAACAAACAAACAAACAAACAAACAAACAAACAAACAAACATTCAAAATATAATATTCCGAACAAAAAATTCCTTCATTCCGCAATAACAGTAAAATAAATTCATAATAATCCTCCATCCTCCATATAATAATAGCGCTATTCTGTCTGTCTGTCTGTCTGTCTGTGTGTGTGGGTCACGCTAGAAATTATGCACTGAATTACATCCTCTGCCAATGTGCAATAAGGACTAAAATAGTATTTTTACCGCGAATTGATTTTGCTCTTAGCAACACGTTGCGCGGTCGCTATGACAATTTAATAAATAACAGGGACAAATTTTCGATCACGTCGGGTTATTACTTAGAGAATCCTGTTTTTGGACACGGAAAATTATATGTCGCACTATCGAGAAGCAAACATCGCGATCAAATAAAAGTTAGTATAAATAAAAAATATATACATATATATTATATTATTAATTTATTATTAAGAAATTATTCGTTGCGCATGCGCACAGATCAAACTGAAATTATTCGAACTGTCAAGGGTCGGATTCAGTGTTCAAATACGCACTTAAGAAGCATTCTATTTCATAGAGCGGAATATTTGAGCATCTGATTTGATTTGCATGGTTTCATTATTACGAACACTTCCAATTTATTGATTGCACGATTTTTTTCTTTTGATATTACAACAATTGCATTCTTTTACGTAACCTCATTCAAAAAGAAATTATTCGTTGCGCATGCGCACAGATCAAACTGTCAACGGTCGGATAACGGTCTTGCATAGTACCTCCTGGGTTATGTGGAAATCTATGCTTTATTAGATAAATTAATATTAAATTAAAATAAATATTAAAATATCTACAAAATATTCTATAATAATTTATATAATAAATTAAATAAACATTTCACATTTTCAACTATATTCAACGGGTAAATATACTGTCATTATATTGTATTTTCAAAATTTTTCCTCAAATCACGCGTGCGATGTTATAACATCGGGCCTACCGCTCGTATAATATAAACGGCACAATACGATTATGTAAAAGCATAAAGTAATCGACACATACACAAATTACACACATGTGCACATTAGGGACTTCCTTGTTGAGGAAATATGTATTGGCGTGTTCTTTTGAAGCGATTTGGCTTTATATGTTTGTACAGATGTTTAAATTTGATCGATTGTGTCAATAAATAAACGGGAAACGTCGTGTTGATAATGTTTTTTTTTATACCATGTCGATAGTTTTTGTTGAATAGTTTTATTGTTGTCTTTTTATGGACTATTTTTAGTTTTTATAAAATTCATATTTAAGTTTTTTTATATTTTTTAATGTGTAATTAGTAATTAGTTCATTATAAAAAATCTACTATGGTTTTATTGTAAAACAAGAATAAATTTCATATTGATAAAATCAATGAACTGAAACGAATTTCGATATATTAATTTTTAATAAAATATTTATTTTATATTGGTCTGAATCTAATAGCAGAATCAATTTATTTTTTAGAAAAAGCAATTAATGTCAAAGGAATTGATTTATTTCATGATTGCTAATAATATTTAGAGTAATAAATCATCATGACTTTCCATATTATTAAAAATATGACTACAGTACAATCTAGAATCTAGATTTTTCAAACTGTTAAATAAGTTTTAGTAAATAATTTAAATAATGATTGAAAATTGACCAAATTTTAAAAGTTAAAAAAATTTTGAACGTACAAATTATTTTCGATAATTTTAAGTTAAGTAGCAAATGATAGTTCAATATATGGACCCGTTCATATTGTAAATCTGAAACCATTCGTCAAGAAATATTTTTTAATAAGTACTAAAATTTTTCAAGTATTATATGATACTTATTTGAATTTCTTAAAGTCATCAAAAAAACTTTATAACCCATTATACAGTTTATAAGTTACACATAATGATAATTATAATTAAAAATTATATTTTTAAAATCAATTCGGACCAATTCCTTACATTTCAAATGAAACTCTCCCAAACCCCAATCAAACATTGCCTCATTACAAAAAAGTCGGCGGCTCTAAAGCGAAAATCGCGCCGCAAATTGACCGCGTTATATTATTTTATATTATGCGGCAACATTGCGGAATAATGCCGGCCATTAGCACAGTTTGGGAAGCGCTGGAGCGATTTGCGATGTCCGGAGGCTGCCGCGGGCCAATTATTAGGCGCACTTCGTGTTTACACCTCGGTGCAACGGTGCACTTTAATCGCATGCAACGAAAACGCCCAACCCCTCTTTCGTGTGTGTGTGTGTGCTGGGGGTGCAGTTCCGAAATCCGCAATTCGGATATGTTGGGATGAGGAGCATATTTTAGAGTTTTAATGAAATTTTTGAGTGAAAATTAAGGGTTTTTTGGTAATTTTGAATGTTTAGTTGAATCTTATGATTTTGTGTCAATGATATAAGGATGTATCCATTTATTGATTATAAATTATGTCGCTTAACATTGAGATCATACGAAATTCGATGTAAATAGACCAAGGATTTTTGATTGCACATTATATTTCTAACTTTGGAAATATCAATAATTCGAAGACTTTTATGTCGATGATATAAAGATGCATCTATTTACTAAATTCACATAATTTCGCTTATTTTAAAGATAAAATAATCAATCGATTATTTTTGGTATCAAAGAATCGTCACGATTGTACAACATTTCATTTTATTATTTCTATATCTGATGCAGTACAAAATTTTTTTTATTATAAATAAAAATTTGGGTATTTTGTAGTTAAACAATTGATTAACCATATTAGATGTCACTTAACTTTAGTGATTGATAAAAATTGATGAATCTGGAAATAAATGATGAAAAAAAATTGACAATTCTTAAATAGATGAAAATTATTACTGCTATGTATTATTTTAATTCAATATTTGACATTTAATATGTTACGTAATAGATAACAAATATATCCAAGAAGGATAAAAAACATTATTTACTTTTTATGAAACATTATTTACTATTTCAAATAGTAAATAATGTTTCAAAAAAAAAAAGTAAATTAAACACTCTATTCGCGGAAGTACGAATTTCATAATCGTTACTATCAGTCAATGACTGAACGTTACACATTTGTTATCTATTGAAGGGTGATTTTTTTTAAACATATAAATCCAATATAAAACACGACTTATCAAATCCAAAAAAATGTATTACCACACCATTGAAATCAAACATCCGTGACCCAATTCTTCAAAAAATGCCGCAAAATTTCACAACCCGAAATAGCGAGCTTTGATCCTGCATCCCTCGCTCGCTATATAAAAGGTTTTAATGGAAAAAAGGTGTCTGAAATGAAGACGATCGTCGCCATCGTCTGACACCTCGGCGAAAGCAATTTGCTCCGATGTCGACGCACTCGATTAAGAAAATTCCTCTATAAACTCTCACAATTTCAAAATGATTGACTCATTTCAGAATAATTCAATAACTGAAGAAATTTCACACGGTATCAAGACATATACCCCAAGGAAAAAAACCCCTCCGTGCAAAAAACATCCCTGGACATTAACCCCCCATTCAAAATAACCTCTGACATAAACCCCCCCATATAAAAACTCCTGAATATTAACCCCCACCGTTCAAAACCCTCTAAATATTAACCCCCCTTGAAAAAATCCTTGGACATTAACCCCCCCCCATGTAAAAAATTTTGTGACAATTAACTTTGCCATGGAAAAAAATCAGTATTTTATATAAATTGTTAGTATTTATAGTAAAAAGTCTGTGTTTAGAAAAAAAAAGTCAATATCAATACTAAAATATTCGATTTCAATCATGAAAAATGTAAATCTATGATGCCTGTGATTGATTGTGTTTGGATTAAGTCCGTTTTGACATAATTTTCATGCATTTGATTTCGTATTTCTATAAAAATATTAATAATTGTGCTCTATTAAACAATATTATGATAAATCGATGCAAGATTAATATAAACCACCATAATACAATCATAATTAAATGATTTAGTATTTATTTATTTTTTCTTTTAAAATGGCTGAAAATTGCACATTTTTTATGACCCCACACCATATATTACAATATAGAGATTAATTATTATTTATTTATTACTATTTTAGAATAATTTTTATCCATGGCGGGGGGTTAGTTGTTAATGAACTTTTTATATGGGGGGGTTAAGGTTCAGGATATTTGTGTCTGAGGCATATGTATCCAAAAGGTAAATGACCTAGAACCGTTTCAAACAACCTTCACATATCATAACAAAAATCGTCTTGTTATTGTCATCAGGGGGGCGTAATTGCCGTCGGCGTTTTAGCTTAAGTGGTATTTATTTATTAAGACATTAATCATGTAATGATGGCGTGTATGATACGACATATAGATCGGCATATAGCCTGCGCGGATTAATATAATATGATATAATAGTATGAAGCGAGCTTAGCCGATTATTAATTGAGGCTTTCGCTTCTGTGGAGTACGAAAATAATTAATACTGTGTTTTATGAGCGTTCGATGTCGAGATCGAAATCGGAAAAGATCTCCGTTTTGAATTACGTATGTGCGTGATAAATATTGAGGTTTATGCAAGTTGTCGGTACTCGTGGACAGGTGATATGTGCTTTTAACGTAAGGTGCATTCTTTGGTGATTTTTATTGCTTAATTTCAGTGAGATTCAATGTTTAATTTATTAAAAACAAAATCGGTATTGCTTGAAAGTTTGAAAGTTTCACGCCGTAACCGTACATTGTTGTGCCCATCTTTTAAATATACTTTTAAATATACTATGTATGTACTGCTTGAATTCAATAATCGATGATTATATTAAATTTAAAACAATATCCTTCCAATATGATAGATTTTGATATATTTTCATTAATAATTTTAAAAATAAACCTTTAAAAAACTGAATTATCATCTTTTGCAAAATAAACTCGAATCAGGTCACCCATTCATCTGTTAATAACGCAACATACCTACTACTTAACTCTAACAATCAACATAAATAAAAACTTCAAGAATAAGTCTTTAAAAAACTGATTTATCATCTTTTGCAAAATAAACTCGAATCAGGCCACCTATTCATCTATTAATTACGCAACGTACTGTTTAACTTTAACAATTGAAAAAATAACGACTTCAATACAAAGTTTTTTTTGATAGTATAAGTTAAAATATTTTCATTGGTATTTAAAAAAATAAAACAACCCTTAAATATTCGAATCATTTTCTATTTCAAAATAATCACATCAAAATCAAAATCATTGATAATATGGCTTAACTTTAACGATCAACAAAAACAGATGCAACTCAATATCGAAACTCTCAAAATCTCATATCAAACTCGAATTAGAAAACATCGACTCCAATCTATTCCAAAATACCCACACCAAATCCAATATAAACGCGCCGCAACATATTTATTATATGTAAAACGTCTTTTAATATGTAAACGATATAAAAAAAAGAATGGAAGCCGCCTCGAAAATGCATTTAAAACAAATTGCCCGTTGCGGGTAATTGCATGTGATTAATCACCCGACCGGGGGCCCGAATCGAACCACCCACATCGATCTTTCGAGAACGTGTCTCGAGACATTTTCCCGTCTCGTCTCGAGACATGTCTCGGGTCAATCCCGGGTCGGCTTGTCCCGAGGGCGATCAGTTTACAGACTATTACTTCCCATATTATATCGTAGTAAGTGTACCTGGAACAATTTGCGATTTGAACGCGGATTACGGCCTGTTGCTTTCAGATGTGGTCAACATTTTTTGAATGTGGAGGTTATGGTTTTTGTTTAATAAGTGTGTGAAATGTTATTTTTTTGTAAATTTGAAATTATTTTAGAATTTAACATAATTTATGAATTTTGAATCAAAAGATGAAATTGAATATTCATACTCAATTGAAATTATTTAAATTTCATATGTGAATACATGATTTTTTTGGATTCAGATTATTTCATTAAATAATTGAATGCTACCTTATTTGATGAAAATGCGATTTTAATGAAAAATTTCATAATTATCCAAACAGTTACAATGTTAACGTCAATTTAACTAAAACATTTCAATACAGCTTTTACATTCCAAATCAGACCTTTGTAATCACCAATTTTTTTTGTTGTTTACTCTACTTTGGTATAAAAGCATTTAATCCAGCTCAACTTCATGTTCCGATTAAATTAAATTAACTATTTAAATATTTAAAAAAAAATAAAGATGTAACACTACAATTTTCCTTGCTTCGACTCAGCTCCCGCTCCGCTTCGAAGCTCTGCTTCAAATTCAATCTTTTAAACTTCAAATTCAACCATAGTTATGTTAAGTATCATCACGACTGTTATCTTGCTAATCAATAAAATACATGCAATCTATTCTTTAATTACATGTTTTTCATTGATTTCAATGAAATTGATCTTAATAATACATTTTGATGGTTGAGTTTGAAGTTCAAAGGGTAGAATTTTATGTTCAAAAATTTGATGTATAAAAGCTGTAAGTTCTTCTTTTCACCGTTTCTATTATTCGTTCATAATTTCCATACATGTTTCTTTGTATTCTCAAAATTGAGCTGCATGTTGCATGGTTAGTTAATGAGTTTGATAAACTATGTTCATTTTAAAATAATTTTTATACTATTTAAATACTTTGAAAATTATTTCTACAAAATATCGCTTAAAATAAATATCCAAATTTGTATCAAAACATCGGTCAAACATTATCCTGCAGCAAATATTTTATAGACACCACGATTGAATCTACACTCATATTTTTACAAAAATTGATCCAAAACCAACGACTATCGACCACTGCCCATTGCGTGTGGAATCACCATCGATTCTCACTCTCTACATTATTTATTTACACTTTTTTCTTCAACACTTTGAGCCCAATCTGCCGACTTCGCGAAGGCGCCAGCGATTTGCCACAATTGCGATCCTCGTTCCCGATTGCGAAATCCCGCGAATAAATTAAGAATAGGATCAGATACGTCCTTCGGCACGTCCTCGGCCGGCAAATTGCTAAAGTATATAAAGTATATATCATATATGTATCACGTGCAAAAGCAAACACTCGCCAAAGTCGTCCGGCGTAATATAAGCCCCTTATCCGTCCGCATCTCCGTTTGTATGTGGCGCGAATAAATATGCGATATACTCGTTTGTCGGCCTTCTGAGGCTAGATTTTACATTTCAAGTAGGAAACGGGAAAAGTGCTGTGTTGATGGCCGTTTTTCGTGCTGAAAATTGTGTGTGTGTGTGTGTGTTGGGTAATATGTTTCGTTGGGCGGTTTAAAAGCGCGCCGATGCACTTTGCAAGTTTCGCAATAAAATTTTATGACGGAAGTTGGTCTTTTGCGCTCGTCGGGGTTTATGTTTGTTTTTTTATTATTATTATTATTATGTGTTAATATGAAAAATTCGCTGAAAAAACTTTGATTTAACAAGAATTTTTGTAATATGAAATTTCATAATTGACTAGTTCGAAAAAAATTTTAGGTCAATGCAAAAGTTTCATCGTATTTTTTTATCAAAAATCGTATTTTAAAACCAACCCGATACGATGTAGATACTGCACTTTTTATCAATAGACTTTTATCTTCAATACATTTTCTCTGAAATTTTTAAATGGATCAGCATTATTTATGGACAAGTAACATTTCATCATTATGTTTATCAGTCAATGAAAAATCTCTAAAATTTTGAACACCACAACTGAGTGATTCTAACGTTAACTGCATCTATATTATACAAATTATAACTAATTTTGTTTTGTCGCAGTTGTTATATTATTTTTACAAAATTTGTACTGTGCATTCAAAGCATACTATCAATGTACTTTATTATAAGACATTTCGAAAATTTATACAGCCTGTTGTTATTCACTAGCTAGGTCAAAAATTAACAAATATTGAAAAGGAAGTATGTTTTACATAATATAAAATTATAGAATAGTTTGAATACAAATTTTAGTCATTATTTTGGAGAAAGAAGATAAATATTAAATAATCATCGAAAAAAATCGATGAAACGTATGCATCAACCTAATATTTGCTAACGCTTTAATATTAAAAAATTATTAAAAAATTTACGCACGATTCTCCGGAAAAACTGTTAATTTCATAACAATTTCAATGAATTAACCAGTTAATTAAATTTGCTTTCGCAAAACGGTGAGCCTTGAATACAAATTTACAAACGCCTACATTTGCATAATATTTACCTAAGGTAATATACAAAATAAAATTCCCGATGAATCACATCTCCATTTCGAGCACGATTCGATTCAACACGAACCTATTGATTCATTCAAAAATATTTCAATACCCAAAAAAAACGTCTATATACAAAAAAATTACCATAATTCGATAATTTCGCGCGCTTCCCAAATTCCTCAGATAACGGTGGACATTTTCAATACTTCGGCTCATTATTCTACACAAATAGACTCAAACGACTCGCCGTAATCACTTTTTAATGAGTTCCACGTCCTTTTTTTCCAAAAACACACAAATTTCGACAATGGAAATAAAAACGAAGCGAACGGCTTCTGTAGCGCGCGTCACACAAATATTTGACTATCTCTTAGCGTCGGCCGTCGTGTGTGGGAAACTTTGGAGCTTTTTCAAGCTTTTTTACTTTCCTATGGGCCCTATGGGAAGCCCGAGGGCATGGCGACCGTGGGAGCACCACTCGAGGCTGTAAAAAGGTCGTAATAAAAGTCGAAAGCCCTTTCGAAGTTCAGGAGTCGCTCTCGAAGCGCCTCCGTACTACCAATTAGCGCCGGCCACAAATTGCCGCTTAACATCGCCACTTGGGTAATGGGGATTTAATATTTTGACGGGATTAGTATGGGTGGTTGTTTTTGGGGATTTATTGTGTTGGTTTTTAGAAAAAAAATTAATTTTTTGATATTTGAACGGATATTTTGGAACGTTTCCTGTGAAAGTCTTTAGATGTGCGGCGTCGATTTAGTGCTTCCGTGAAATTCGGATAAGACTTGAATGTTTTTATGTAATTTATTTAAATTTTAAAATTCTGTACATTACTATGTGTTAAAATTCAATTATACAAAAAAATTAAAAGTAATCATTTTCGTAGAAATTTTATATAATTTTATTCAAATGTACATTTGTATAAAGTACGATTTATTGTATATTGAAAAATGATGTCATACCATGTTACATATGATACTATTTCCTATGAAAATCTTTTGATGTATGTTTTCATTTAGAACTTCCGTACCGTAAATTCAACATAAATATATACCAGAAGAAAATTTGTAAATACGACATATATTATTTTCTGACTCTGAAATGAAAATATCAAAATTTAAATCATCTATTATACATAATAAAAACTAATTTCATCTACAAAATATGTAATATCGAATTCTAAATATAATACGATTAAAGCAAACCGTTAACATATTTCAATTGCATATTTCCAAATTAATACTCACTACTTCACTACTAAACAACTTCCGCGCGATAAATACCAAAACCCAACAAATTATAATTTCACGTGAACAATCAATCAAAATTTAATATCGAACTAATATACAAATGATTTATACGGATTCCACGAATATTCGAACGTACGAACGATTGTCATGCACACAATATGGGCTCGTGAAACAAGAGCGGCTCACTTATACGGAACCGCACTTAATTTAATTTGGCTGCCGATGACAGTTCGGCTACCGAACTTGATGGATGATCCTGGCGTATCCTGCAGCCGTCATTTTATCATTTTATTATCATAATGAAGGCGAAGTTTTCAAAAGGAGAACCCTCCGAGGCACGCAAACTCGACGATGCTCGTGTGTAAAAAATTGATAGAGGAAAGTTGTGTGTTGTATTAAAATTAAGTCGTTTTTGATATTTTTATAAGAGGATTGTGTATATTTATTTATTATTTATAGATTGAGAATGTGTATAATGCTGACCATACACGCTACGAGAAATCGTTACGATAAAACTGTACAGTTCGAAAGGTACGATTTATCGCTACATGTATGTATGTAAAACTGTACAGTTTTATAACATACATGTAGCGATAAATCGTACCTTAGTTTTATCGTAACGATTTCTCGTAGCGTGTATGGCCAAAATAAAGGAAGATTGTATGTATATAAAGAGAAAAGGAGATTTTAAAAAATGTTAAGTTTTGAATAGGCTAAATGAAAGCTAATGAATGACAACTTTGATCGAGGAATTTGTCTATAAAAATCGAGAAAATAAGCAAATACTCTCATTTTAAAAAGGATATCTTTGCAAATTTATGCATTGATTTTAACGGTGTTACATGTCTTAAAAAAATTCTGGAGCTATTTTTACAAAACATGTTTGGATTCTTCGCCACATTAGGTTGAATATTGGTCAAATCAGAAAATTTTCCCGTTTTATATAAGAAAGCTAAAATGTATGAATTGTGAATGATTTTATAGTACAAATATTGATTATTAATTAAAATTATCCTTTTAATTCACCTGAAATAGTATTTTATGATATTTGGTTGTTTTGTGATAAAAACGAAAGATTTTTTTGAGTTCGCTGATGTTTAACCTTATACGCCAAAGAGCATAAATGTGTTTTGCAAAAATCGTTCCAGATTTTTTTTTCAGAAACGATAACACCATAAAAATTAATCAATTAATTTATAAAGATAGCTTTTTTTTATAATAAAACTATTCCCTTATATAATGTTTTAAAGATTCAATTTTTATAGACAAATTCCGCGTTCAAAATCGTCACATACTTGTATGTAACATATAATCAAAATCAATCAATCCAAATCATACAAAACCATCCGAGATTTTATGATCAAAATATTAATTGTCCTGTAAGAATCGTTCCAGATATTTTTCCAAAAACGACAAAACCATCAAAATTTATCTATAAATTTGCAAAGATAGCCTTTTTTAAATGAAAATATATCCTTTACGTATAAATTTAAAAATTCAATTCTTCCAGACAAACTCCGCGATCAAAATCGTCACAAATATACAATCAAAACCCAAATCATTCAAAACAACATTCCGACATTACATAAACACTTCCATCACTATCCTAAATCCTCCAAATACATATAAATTATATTCTGATTGGTTTTTGTTGATTTTGTTCATGCCCGAGGCGTCATTGTCGCGTGCTCCAAGTTGGAACGATGTTTACACTTCAGACAGATCAAAGTTGATAACGAAACTCGCAACAATGAACAACTTTTAATTGAAAAATAATTTCCCGTTTCGAGTGCGTTGTTATATGGTATTTTATGAATTCCGTTTTAATTCGAAAATCGTGCGTTCGGCCGAATTGAAAACGATATAAATTACCGGCGATTTTCGAAACGGGAGAGTTTCGATTTGTGCCGAGTTCGTTTATCGGTGAAATATGGCATCGGTTTATTTCGGAATAATACAAGTTTACTTTCGCGAAAGAATAAAGATGATATAAAGATCCTCCATATAATAGGATATTTTGAATACAGATATTCATTCATTTGACCATCAAAAAAATACGACGAAACTTATGCATCAACCTAATAGAATTGATTCGATATGAAATATCATCGTCATGCATCAAAGCGATGCTTTACACTTTCATCGATCTAATAAAAATAACTTTCAATTAATAAATAAACTAAAATTATATGATCTACATATCTGAAAGCTTTAACATATACACATAATAGTATGACGTATTCAATATCATCGTTTTTTCATTGTCATTATAAGCGCACGAACTCATCTCACCATATTGGCTCGAGGGACTTGTTAAACGTCTACGGATAATACAGTAGAATACCAATATAAAAGCATATGAACTTTAGTATATCATTTTCATAACGGAGAATATTAAGATTCATAAGAAATGTAATTACCATCGTCGTTATATGCAGTTTTTTCAGGGTAAAGTTCGACGGAAGTTTGAACTCTTTTCAAGTAGTGATAAAAAGAAGATAACTGCTTATGAGACTAAATACTGAAATCGTTAATTATCGTAGAACGACTTACTATCATATCATATTATTAAAGTGTTAGTTTTTATATATTTTAAAAAATCATAATAATTTGTTTATTTGTATTTATTTTCCGCCATTCTCCTAACAAAAAAGTATTTAACGTTTTGTGAAAAAGAATTAGAATGGAATGGAGTCATTTATGGATAAAAGATGATCAATCAAATAACTGAATGATGATTGATCGAAAACATATCAAGTGTGTATCGATGAAAATCATTTTTTTTCAAGGTGTTGCAATTTTACTATAAAAAAAATATATCACAGTGGTTTTTTTTAGTTATTTCATTCGAAGAAATGTACTAAAAGAATTATTTGGTTTCAATATCAAAACAATATATTTATATTTAGTTTGCTATTTTGTCGTAATTTTTAAGGATTATGGAAGGTTTATTCTTTGAAAAATTATTATAAGAAATCGACTCATATACAGAATATTTTCCATGATTTTTTTCTAAGCTTTTCTTAAAACTTTCGTATATTTTAGCCAATATTTTTAAAATAAAATCACCATACCCGAAAAGGGCAACGTAAATTTTTGAATACTAAAACAAATCCTTATCAAATTATAATATATCAACATTCATCATCACTTCTAGATACTCATACTCTTACTTACATACTCATCTTACTTATACATTCATTTTATTTCCTTATAAATCTTATTTCTGCACATATCTTAATTCCATATGTATCTTACTTCTATCATACATTCTCTTGTTACTTTTACATACATCTAACTTCAACATACTCACCTTACTTCCACACACATCTTACTTCCACACATTCTTACATCTATCACTCAACTTCAAAAAACTCATTCAACAAAACTGAAAAGATCTAAATCCACTACACTATCAAAACACCCTCAAACCCCATAATCTCTAACACTGTATCGCCGGAACACGTTCGCACTGTAACCTAAACATTACATATTGTGCGGATATATAAACATTCGTTAAATAGACACAAGGGCGCGTGTTTGCCGATTCGAAATCAAATATTTGACGTTTGCGCTCCTATACGTGAGTATGTGCGAGGTTTTCGGGTACGTGCACGGTAACGTTACGCTATTATTGCGGTCGCAATGATTGTTTTCCGTTGATTGCTTTTTATTTTGAGATCGTATCTCGTTTTTTTGGCGATAGCGTGATTTATGCGATGTGATTTGGTGGAAAATTGAAAATTAATTGATTGTCTTGCGGTCGGTTGTAAGTCGGCTCATATCTTTTTTTTAGTTCTTATTTTTGTTAGTGAGTGTCCTATTGAATATCAATGTGTTTAAAAATTAAAAATTAATTGCCAGATATAGTCTAAAATGTCAAAGTTTTTTTTTATTGGATTGAGCATTATCACAAACAAAAATTGAATTTTATTATTTAAAAATTATTATTTTGCAATTGGTTTTGTTTTGATTTTAAAAACTCACATCTTCGTATTATTTTTTCTTGAATTTCGACCTGATTTATTTTCTTTTGCCGAAAGTACAAGCCCTCTCGTACTCGTTCATGCTAAAAAAAACATCCACAATAATATTTACGATTATCAAATAAAAAAAAACGAACTTTATTTATAATATAAACAACGATATGCTTTCCGAGAAGTACATGAAACGTACATAGATCATCATACGTATATCAAAACACTTATTTTCATAATTTTTGTATTAAAAAACAATGTTTTCTTTGTGTACAAAAGTTACTCCAATTCTGAGTATGAGGTTCAGCACGCGACTTCGTTGTGTATTTTGCCTATTAGCGAATTCGTATTTTAACTGCAAACTAGCATTGTTTATTTACGGTTTACACTAAACATGCAAAAACTTTGCTTCTGAATCGTTAGCTAATTGTGAATTTAAAATTAAAAAATCTTTTATAGAAAATCGTGCACTTTCACCTATTTAAAAGTAATTCCTATTCAACTTATCTTCGTAATAAAAAAGAACTTATTCCCAATTCCTCACGAATAAAAGACTGAAACTTCTTTTATTACTATGTTTCATTATCTTAAAATAATTTCACTCAAACTACATGAACAATTTCACATAATTGGTCCCAGATTTCGTCGCTAGATCCTCTTTCGCATTACACGAAACGATCCGAGTACATACAACGAATATACTGTGTCGTTCTCAGGATCTGTTGTAATTACTGGTACAGCAAACTCGTGTACTTCACAATCGATATAGGGGCGTGTGCATGCGAACACCTTATAAGGACATTCAGGAATCCTTATCTAAACAAGTGAACCCACCCGCAGCATAGTAATTACCGAGAAGAGTCGACCGGTTCTTTTTATTTACTTTATTTTTTTTACAAAGCCTCAGATCCATCTGGGAAACGTCGAAAGCGTCCCGTTTCATTTCATGATGATCTATACGATTTTTTTCGTATGAAAATTTGATCGGTTGATATGCAGTAGGACCTCTATTACCCGGATTTTCGATTATCTGGATTGATCAAAAAAATTATATATACAAATTGGGTAGATTTATATATTTATATATTTTATAATAGCAGATTTTACGATTTTTTTTACCATAACAGGCGACAAAAATTTACGAATATGTAACAAAATTATTTTGACTTATGACAGACTCAACTATGAGGATAATTTAAATAAAACCAGACTGGAATTTTATTTTTAAAATAATATTTATAGCTAATAAAATGTTGTTAATATAATTTATTTTCAAAAAAAAAATTGTTTTATACAAAATTAAACAATTTCTACGTTAAAAAAATTTGGAAATAAGAAACTTCTCACAGACGGCGTTAAAAATTATGACTTCATTAAGTATTATCTTGGGAATCGATAAAAAATATTACCATGGAAATTTTATGTTATATTTAAAAACTTTGCCAGTATCAAATAACCAAAAATAGTAAAAATATATAAACTGTAAATAGGTTTAAAAAATACTTAAAGTTTTGTGCACAATTAGGCACGCCAAAAATTTCTATTATATAAATAATTTAATTGAATTCCTAACAAATTCATAATTTTTTTTTTATCTTGATTATCTGAACTCTTCGACATCCGGACCATCTCAATCCCCGCTTAATCCGGATAATCGAGGTTCTGCTGTATTATAATATTTTCGGCATACCTTCGCCGTATATAGAAGCGGTTCGATTGACAAATGTTCGTACGTCTTTTTCGAAGGTAATGGATGTGAAAAAAGTTCGCCGATGTTAATTAGACGTCCAGAATGATGTTTTCTATTGTGTCTCTTCAAAGGTAACGTCTCGTGCGTGATTAAAATTCGATCTTACATTGTGTGTAAGAGCTTATGATTTATTTCTTGTCGCCTCGTTGTTATTATCGATAATAAATTGAGCGGTCGTTCACGAAGTTGTTATTACGAATTTGAATAATATGATTTATTAATATGGACGACGTCTCGTTTCTCGTTTGATTCATACTGTTCTAAGTAGCATCTTGATATTGCAGCGCTTAGAATCAATAAATGTTTGAATTAATTAATGGTCTTCTATGCATGTATGATCGTTTTCGATCATATTTCATGAATTTACATTTTTTTATCGTCATCGTATATTCTGATTCAATATTGGAAATTCAAAAAACAATCGAGGTATAGACAAGTCTCTTTTTGTATTAGGGATACGTTCTAGAGACTACTCTGAAAAAAAGTATGATAAACATATAAAAATTGGAGATAGGTTCTATAAGTATACATATATGGATGAAACTTCTATTCAAATATACTTCATTAAAAAAACAACGTAAATTTTAATTTAATAACTATGATTGTATACATACTGGCCTGGTCTAAATCATTTGTTTATGGAATAATAAAATATATTAAATATATTTTTTCAATTTTGAAACCACGTCAAAGTGAAAATACAGTGAAAAAGTAATCGATTCTTTTTCTTGAACCATGTTATTTCGAACCCGTGTAAAAAAGTTTTTACATGGTTTTTTTTCACTCTAAACAAAATAAAAAAATATTATGCTCAATAGTAAGATTCGGTGTAGACAAAGTATACTGTTATAATTATATGTATGTAATTATAGTTATTAAATAAATAAAAAATTCAATGTTTTTATATGGCGAAATTTTTTCACATTACACATTTTTTATAAAGTAGCTTTGAATGGAAGTTCTATCCAAATACACCTGTTTTCATAAAAAAACTACCACTCTTCATTTTCGACTAAATAACTCTATACCGACCATAATTTACCATGAAATTTTTTGTGTTATACAATTTTATGACCGTAGACATCCATTCATCCATTTAAAACTAAAATGAGAGAATTTTTATCGGAAACATTTCGGTCATCAAAAAAAAAAGAAGACGGTGTCGAATTACACTGCAGCACTCTGAGAACACATGTTTGTGATTTATGGATACTTAAATTCATAGGAGATGTTAGCTATTTTTTTTTGCTCTTTTCTGAATGTTTCATCATTTTTTTTTTGTAGATTTCAATAGATTTAATAAATAAAACAATTTAATAAATTTTAAATGATATTTAATATCTAGTAACTCCACCATTATTTCTAATAACTTCTAAAATTCTTTGTGGCAACTATTATATAAATTTTTTAATTATATTTATATCGATTTCTTTTCTCCAAACATCCAGAATATATTTTTTTTAAATCTTTAACGTTGGACGGCTTGAACTTTTGAACTTTTTTTTTTTTAAAATGGCCCAGAGATGCTCAATGGGATTTAAATCTGGGCTATTACCAGGCCATTTTAAAGAAGTCATTCCCAATTCTTCTTTGTATTTATCGATCTGTAATTAAAATATGATATTAGTTATTGTTTAAATCAATTTTGAAGTAAAAAAAAGATTATTTTTCTTACCGTGTGGGCTCGATGGCATGGTGCAGAATCGTCCTGAAAGATGGGCTCTGCGGTATGTTGCGTCAAATCTTCATACGTCGGAAGAACTTGTTCTAGTATGATGGTTTTATATTTTAATGCATTGACTGAACCATCTACAAAAAAAGTGACCCCAATCCATACCCTGTCATGCATCCCCATACCATGACAGATGGGGAAAATTTGACTGTGGGGTGATACAGTTTTCACTGTATCGTTCACCCATCTTCCGACGCACAGACCGCACTCCATCCTTGTTGAAAACATTGAACTTCGACTCATCTGAAAAGATGACTCTATTCCAGTCATTCGAAGTCCAATTTCGGTGTTCTTTGGCCCATTGCAGTCGCGTTTTTTCTTCATTTCCGGGGTCAAAAGTGGCTTTTTTCGCCGAGCGCCGCGAGATGTATCCTTGCTCTATGAGCCTTCTGTAGAGTAGTTGTCGAAATTTGGCTTCCAGTTGTAGAAGCAAACTTCTCTTTGATTTCCGACAACGATTGGAAACGGTCGGATCTCAAAATTCTCGTTTTTTGACGATCATCCCGGACGCTCGTCGATCGGCCTCTTCCGCTTCCTTTTCTTCGTTCTAACGAGCCACTTTCCCGGTATTTCCGTAAAAAAATTATAATCGAACTATGAGCAAAGCCTACTTTTCGAGATATTTCTCTGTATGACTTGCCTTCTTCAGACAAAGCCACAATTTTCGCCTTTGTCGCAACAGACATTTGTTTATCGTTAGGCATGTTCACTCGTTGGAAGACAAAACGAAACTAACAAAAGCTTTAATAATTTTTGAAAAGGGACGAAACTTAGTCACATGTGTTTGCAATGAAAATAGCATTCAGCGAAAAAAAAATGAACAGAATTTGTACAAAAATGTGGGAAAAAATACGGTTTGAACGCAGTGTCTTAGAGTGGTAGTTTTTTTATGAAAACAGGTGTATACTGATGGAACTTATCTCCAATTTTGATATAGTCACCATAAATTTTTTTACACGGTAGTCTATAGAACGTATCCCCCGTATAAAAAGAGGATTAATCTAATGATTAGTTAAAGATTTTTTCAAAAATTATTAAAAAAAAATAAAAATGTTAAATCGATCACACATAAAAAATATCCACTTTGCATCCAATTTAAATTTCCCAACGAATAGTGCATACGTACACCCTCCAGATAGTGTAGGTGTGCTTAATTGCCAGGGGGACCCAAAGCGAGCACGTAATTGACTCTTGTCGGTGTTAAAACCCTTTCGCGACGGCGCTCTCTTGTCACCTTATGTCGCGTGCCCTTAAAGGGTCGACGGGTCGTAATTAGCGAACGACCCCGCCTCTGGTGCTGAGCCAATCCGCCAAGATTGGCCAGACGGCGTTTTGTGTTTTTGGTCGTTCGATTCCAACGATTTGGACATAGTTCAAGATCGTGAGCAGTTTTTGCTTAAGAGTAACCCGGTTTGGTATGTGCAGGTCAAAATGGGTTTGGTTCGTTTAAGATTTTTGTGTTGTTTTCGTGGTTTGTTAGCCGTCGTTGATAGAGTTTTGTATTTTTGGTCATTCGATTCAAATGATCTAGACATAATTCGAGATCACGAGCGGTTTTTGCTTAACAGTAGCCAGATTTGGTATGTACAGGTCAACATGGGTTTGTTTCGTTTTGGATTTTTGTAGTTTGTTGACCGTCGCTGATAGAGTTTTATATTTTTGGTCATTCGATTCGAATGATCTAGACGTAGTTCGAGATTGTAAGCAGTTTTTACTTAACAGTGGCCCGATTTGGTCTGTGTAGGTCAAAATGGGTTTGATTTGTTTTAGATTTTTGTGTTGTTTTCGTGGTTTGTTGGCTGTTGCTGACGGAGTTTTGTATTTTTGGTCATTCGATTCGAATGATCTGGATGCAGTTCAAAATCGTGAGTGATTTTTGCTTAACAGTAACTCGATTTGATATATGCAGGTCAACATGGGTTTGTTTCTTTTTGGATTTTGTGTTGTTTTCGTGATTTGTTAGCCGTCGTTGATAGAGTTTTGTATTTTTGGTCATTCGATTCAAATGATCTAGACACAGTTCGAGATCATGAGCGGTTTTTGCTTAACAGTAGCCCGATTTGATCTGTGCGGGTCAAAATGAGTTTGATTCGTTTCGGATTTTTGTGTTGTTTTCGTGGTTTGTTTGCATTCGCTGACGGATGTGTACTTTTCGTCTACTCGACGTATTATTTTGAGACGTCGCGACGCCGGCGTACAATGGTCTACTGAAATAGAAAGTTTCTAAATAAGACGAACTTGCGTGCGTGTTGTGCGCTCGTCAAAATCGAAATTATCGCATCAAGGTCAGTGTTTTACGAAAAAATTTATAATTTATCGAAAAAAATTGTGTATGAACGATGATCGGAGTTCAATATGTTTGCAGTTTCAATTAGTGTTGATGATTTTTTTGTTGTGAATAAACAATTGAGTTGAATTTCTTGTATTTTGTATTCTTTGATGGGTATTTGAAGAGTTACATTATTTAAAGATTATGTCATCAAAATTAACGTATTAGATATCAAATACAGGAAATGATCTTTTCCATTAGTACTGAAAGTTTGGGTTATACTTTATTGCGTTAATCCAATACGTATTGATTAAAATACAATTTTTTAATTAATTGAAACAGAATTTGATATAAAATTTATATTATTGTTTTCAAAATAATCCCAATTTCATCAAGAGCCTGTGGAGTCATATTTTTTTGTGAACCTCTATACAGAACCGGGTTCCAAACTTATACATAATACTAAAAATATTAAAATTAGAAAAAAAATACCCCCACTGGAATTTTTTTTTAAATTTCAGCAATATGTAATTCATTTTATAAAATAAAGGACAAATAGACGATTTAAAAAAATAAAATTTGCTTTTATAATGTCTGTTGTGATTGGTATAAAAAACTATAATAATTTATTTTTCAAAAATGATTGGGTCCCTAAATCAATCGTCTCCACTGCTTATAGATAAATCCTCCACCGATTCCAATATAAAATTTTTAATTTTCCTGAACATCCAAAAGTAACATTCAAAACATTCACTACAAACTCAACCAAAAATTTTACAAAACTACCAAAATCATTTCACCACAAAACATTAACAACCTTTCTTAAATTTCACCAAAAAAAAAATCAATCGACCCAAACTGTCAATCCCACCTCGACAATATTATCATAGCTCAATTTCCACGTGGTCCTCTCGCACAATCCGTACATCACGAATCGCTACACTCTTGAATGAGACAGTTCTATTTGAGTACGCGTACAAATAGTTGGTGGCACCTGACGTTCGCTTCTAATTCAGTTTCCAGTACAACGCACCCGCGCGCGCGACAGACGGCGTGGGTCAGACGCTCCTTACTTACCCGACGTGTACAAATCCGTGCTACACTGTATTCGTGTGAGTGTGTGTTATAAGAATACGTTTTTGGGGTGTGCAGGATCGAAATCCGCAATTTGTGGTGTTTAATTTAGGGAGATATTCGAATTTTATGGTATAAATTCGTTGGAAAGTTTTTGTTGTGGTTCCCTTCGATAATTTAAATTGTTTTATGTATGGATTTACTTAAAAGATAGGTTTATTATTTTGAAAATTGATCATTATTATCGTCAAGTGTAGTCTATACCTTAAAAATACGTTTTTGGAGTGTGCAGGATCGAAATTCGCAATCGACGATGTTAAATTGAGGGAGATATTCGAATTTTGTGGTATAAATTCGTTGTAAAGTTTTTTTTTGTGGTTCTCTTCGATAATTTAAATTGTTTTATGTATGGATTTATTTTAAAGATAGGTTTATTATTTTGAAAATTGAAAATTGATCATTATCATCGTCAAGTGTAGTCTATACTTCTTATAAAATATTTCTCATCTTTAATATTTGATCAAGTGGAACATCCATATCATATGTTATGGTTTGATAATACGAATTTTTATTATCTCATGAGCTTATATATAATTTTGACTTATTAGGACATTCTAGTAAAATAGAAACTTCTTTTGTTGAAATGTGTAAATCAATCATCATCATCCTTAAAAGTAATCTGTGTTTCATTTTTAATTTTTCATCTTTAGTGTTTGTAACATTAATGTCATATTTCATGGATTTTCAGCAATATTAATACGAATTTAAATTATTTTATGAGCTTATATATAATTTTGACTCACTAGAACATTCTAGTAATTATAAACTTCTCCTTTTGAAATAAATAAATCAATCATAATCATCATCATCCTCATCAAATTTAGTCTTTATATCCTTTTCACTTCTCATTTCTGTTGTTAGATCAAATGCAACATTCATGTGTTATAATTTTATTTTCAATAATGATAATACGAATTTATATTATCTTATGAACTTACATCTAATTTTAACTTACTAACAATAAGACATCCTATCGATTATAAATTTTTCTTTTGAAATGTCTAAATCAATCATCATCTTCATCGTCAAATGTCTCCGTATAAACCATCTTTCATCTCAACGATCTCATACTAACGACATGTTATTAAATACCTTATCCATTTTGTAACTACTTAACATGTAACTTAACTTCGACAATTACTCCTAACCGGTACATTTGATGATCGTCATCTTGTAACAGTACTTTACTGATATTATAAGAAAATTTATTTCCCAAGAAAAATACGGATAATGTGATACAAAATATTATCTTTTTTTATAGTTATATTAATCTTTAAAAACAGGAATATTTAAAGTTTAAAATAATATAAATATCTCATACTCAATCATCCAAATACTAATCACTCTCAATATCTTTATGTTTCGATGACCAAAGACCTAAAAAATTGATCCAAAATTGAATTATTCGACTGATAAATATCTATCGGTTCATTTTGGTTCTGTTCGCCTCGTTTATGCATGTATATGGATTATGTGTTCGCTGTTAAGACGACGTCTACTTTGGTATTGTGCCGGTAATTGGCGAGGATAACGAGAGATGACTCTGATTCGAGACGTGATGCGGTTTGGCGTGGGCATGGCCTGCCTTAACAATTCGTATGTGATACGAAATTGTCTGAAATCTGTTCAGTGATACACTCTGATAGTTGAAGCGATCATAAATACGAATCAGCGCACAAAGCGAAGTAACGTTCGTAGAATATAAAAGTGCATTGACTGGACCGATCTGATTGTTATTGTATACAGAATGGTGCAAAAGTCTATGCATTGTTTTAAATGTGTGATAGGTTATGTTATTTGGAATATTTTAAATCAAATGTGTCTTTGTATCATAAGTATCGCAGTTATTGAGTTATTATTATTTTGATTTCTGAGAAAAAATCCAAATTTTCAACTGCACATTAATAATTCTCAAATGAAAGGTATGGTAGATAAATCTTTTTTTTTGTTTGTTATGTATTGAATCTTTAAATATGAATATAAACATCTATGTCTGCAATAAAAATTATTACAAATACATGATAAGTTATCAAAAACTTATTGAACTAAAAGGAAAGTTTTTTGATATTTCTTGTTTAAATAAAATGCCCAAAGTTTTCAAATATTTTTAAAAACATATCTGTTTAAATTATTTTCGATTGATCAATCAAACATGTATAATATATATCTAAAAAAGTTCTCAAAACTATTATAGAAAATATATAAAAATTTATACAAAAACAAAACCTTCGAAAACAGCAAGCAATGGCCACCTTTAGAAAAAAATTTCATAAAGCGCAGTTTTATATTTTATATTATTATTATTATTATTATTATTATTATTATTATTATGTATTAAAAGTATGTATTTTATTTAAAAATATACTTTCTGAAATTTTTAAAAATTTTTACTATTTTTTCACATCATTAACTCTTAATAAATTTGTGTACTAAAAACAACTCAATATTTTCAAATAAACACTACACGTTTCCATATACAAATCAACTTACGCATCACTCAACTTCTAAAAACTATCAAAAACCATTCCCAGATCATAAAACAAAACTTCATACAATTCCCAGCATTAAAAACGCCAATTTTACACACCCCGCAACACAAAGCGCAACAGGGTACCCACAAAGCGCTCGCACCGCGACAATTAACCTGTCAAACATACACACCGACACATTATAACACATAAAATAAATCGATCAGGGGTTTTCAACGTGTTGGCCAATATCGAGTTATTGCCGCAGCGCCGATTAATTCGAACGCGATATCGTCGAACAAAACCGCAAATGCACTACGCGTTGCACAATTTGTGCAATTATTGCGCATGTTTTATGCAGGGCCGTTCGTTGCGAATCGACAGCTACTGTTGTTTCGTTTTGTTTCTGTTAATTTTGTTTTTAAATCGATCGGGTTTTGGACGTGGAACCGATATGAGCGCTAATTAAAATTTAATGTGTAGCGTGTGTGGCCGTTTATTCGTTGCGTGAACTGAATTTTATTGTGTGATTATTATTTTTTTTCAATATTACGATTTTTTTTAATTTAACGATTTTGTGTTTTTGAATGTGCTGGATTTTGTAAGTGATGAAAGTTAAGGTCGATTGATGAATGTGATGTGATCATGTGATATATTTATTGAAAATCGTTTGGTTTTAGTTCTTAATTTGTTTGAAAGTTGCTTTTTTTTGTTATGATGTAAATAGCGAGAGAAAATGTAACGTTAGTGTATGTAATTCGATGAGGAAAATTTCTTGGACTTTCTATGGTTTATCGAAAAGATCAAGTTCTGCATTGTGCATTGTATCGGTTGCATAGCAATATTTTAATATTAAATTTTAGAAAAGACAGTTTTGAAAATTTTATTTAAATTTGATCTTCAACATATGTTATAGCTTACAGCTTACATAATATCAATTGCAAGATCAAACGTTTTTGATATCATTGAAAACTCGATCATTTTTTCGTATCAAATAGGGACATGGAGACGATATTATATCTCCCGAAAAATATAAATACTACTGTGACGACTTTGATCTATAAAAACTGAATTCTTAAAATTACACACAAGGAAATATTTTATTTTCGTAATTTTGTAAATTTATGAACTAACTTTGAAGGCGTTGCCGTTTCTGTGAAAAATCCTGGAACGATTTTTGAAAAACACATTCGAGATCTTCTGTATAGATTGAATATCAACCAAATCAGAAAATTTTCCCATTTTACGACTTGAACAAGCTAAAATGTAATCGATGAAAAAGATTATCCTCTTAATTCATCTTATTAGATGTTTACAGTTTACAGTTTTTGTGATATTTAACCGTTTCTTAATAAAAATAGAAAGATTTTTTAAATTTGCTGATGTTCAATCAAGAAAGTGTTCAACAAAAATTGTTCCAGAATATTTTCAAAAAATTGTAACATCATCAAAATTAGCACATAAATTTACAAACATAGCTTTTCTTAAAATATGAATATTCCCAAATCTAGACAAATTCTGCGATCGAAGTTAGCACGTCATGTACTAATCATTATCCCATCATGCTAAATTAACACATCGATAACAACATCATCTTCTTACCAAACCACATCTTAACCAATTCCAACAATCATCAAAAACCAATACTTTCAACACAAAAAAACCACCATACACCAACAAAACCATATCCATTCACACTCACCCAACTCTCAACTCCATCAACACACAAAAACCCTCACATCACCCATCACGAACAACCAACCCAAACCGCAATCAGACCACGACCAACTTTGTCACTCGAGCGATAAATATCAATAAAATTCGAGTCTGCACCTAAATAAATCAAAATGCGCCTACCAGCACTACCCACTTCGAAGAGTGTGCCACTTGTCATCGCCCCATGAATTATTTATTTCCGTGATTTACACGGTTTCGACGGAGTGAAATATCGCCGGGGGGATTCCCCGGTGAATTTTCCGCGGAATTTTCCCAGTAGCTTTCGATTTTCCGGCGCTTTTCCGCTTTGTGTCCGCGAGCTTTCGGGCCGCGGCAGGTGTTGCCGATCTTCGAAGTTTTACGGGTGCTAAAAACGGAGATCGGGAAGGATTCGTTAACTATTTTCGCTTTCACGGGTCTTTTATGGGGGTATCGATTTGATGGTTTTAGGTTGAATTTTTTCGGCCGTTTTCTTTGGGTTGATGATGTGAAAATTACGTAAAGGTATGGCTCTATAGAAATTGTGAGCTTTTGTTTATTAAAAAAAATTATATGAGCAACAGGTTTTGGTATAGTTTTCTTAATAAATACATATAGGTAGTCACTTTGTACGTTTATGCTCACGCTTATTAGAGTCTTGTTCTTTATAAGGTTCTTTTATTTTTTTTAATTAAAACTCAAAAATTATTACTTTACGTGTACATGTAACTTTACATTAAACTAATTATTTTTAAATAATGAATTTATTATTATATATCAATGCTGTAAAATACCTACTTGTGATTTTATGCCAATTAGTATTTTTTTATTTTCAAATTGTTATAAAATCACAAGTAGATATTTCACAATACATACTGATAATAACGCCACATAAACTGGGTTTAAAAAGGTTTAAATAACATTAACTATTTTTTCAATAAATTATTCTGTTAACGAATTAAAAACATTTTCTTAAAACTTTTTGAGCCCTCTACGCACATTCCGCTGAGAGCTGCATACAGAATAGCATCTCTATTTACCAAATTATCTCCAAAACAGTACTTTTATTTTTATACGAATTTTTTTAAGCTTCAAATTTTAATCACAATATTTTTCTGTAAAAGTGGTAACTAGATAGTAATCATGAAAAATCATTTTCGGTAGCCTTTGACGCCACATAAAATCTTCTACCGACAAATCGACATGGAATTTTATGCCATTTTGTTAAGAATTACTATATAAGCTTCATATCAAAATTCTTTTACGATTTCATTGTAATTTTCTTTATTTATTTTATAAATTCTAGTTCAGAAATATAAAGGATTAATTGGTTGGAAATTTTTCGGAATTCGTACAAAGGATTCGTCCGAAACGCATATCCAGATACGGCATTGCATTTTTGTTTCTTCTGACGATTTTTTTTCTGTAAATTTTTTTACCGGGTTGCACCTTTGTTTCCTCGTCAATGTTCGCAGTATTGGTCACCGTCAACCTTTAACAGGAATGGTAAATGTCCGGTATGTGAACCGAAAAAGGCACCTTGAATATTTTCGACCTTACATAGAAACCAATTCACGTTTTTATTAGAAAATTTATAGAATTGTTTTCGTATATAACTTCTGTTGTAATGTAATTTCACCTGAAGTTTAAACTATTTGTTTAATCGTAGACATTCAACAATTCTTATTCACCATCCCTGACCTGTAGGAATCCTCATAATTTTCACAGGACGTATACCTGAAGGCTGTCATTGTCTTCGCCGACAGTGTGGCTCCATAGGAATTATTATACAATATGTGCCAACACCGAGTTGCGCAACCGAATTTTAACCAAACGGTTAAAGTTAACCAATTGAGTTATAACCGGTGCGATAAATCTCGGAAGAGCTTGACGTGGGTGGCTTTTGGCGCCTTTTATATTTGTCTTTTTATTGTTCGGTTCCGACGAGTCATTTCTGGTTTTTTTTTGCAGTTGTATAGATGCGCTATTGTTACAGTTTTGTAATATTGAATTTTCAATAGGCATTACATATTGTATTTCTCTCGTTAGTCATCGATTGGTTTATTATGTGTGAATAGTTAAGTTGAATGATCGTCGGAGTTGAGTGATATGTACTCGTAGATGGTTGAAATCGAGAACTTCAAATCTAAAATTACTTTATGTTTGAGTTCCAAAGAGTTGTATAAGTCTTTCATAAATAATACGATTTTCAATATTTACTATGACAATTTAATTTCCGAAATGTTTACTTGCGAGATCGAAATCGTATAAATGATTGTTTTTGTTCAATTTTCAATTAACATTATCGAAAATTTCAAACTGATAAGATAAATTTGTTTATTAGTTAGTTATTGCAAAAAAAATAGAGGTCTCTTTATGAACATTAGTGTACAAAATAAATAATTAAAATATAGAACATTTACTATTAATAAATTTTATAAAAAATCAACATAAATGAAAATATCAATAACGAACAATTTCAAAAAAACAATTTTCAATTCCTCAAAAACTCAATCATCACATCAACATTAAAATAAAACAACTATATATTTCAACCCATTTAAAAACCCACCATCCTCCAAACGATCCTGGATCCTGTTACGCCAAAAAGAAAACATCAAAAACACAAAAACAATACTAAACAAAATAAAAAAATATTCCTCAAAAACGAACAATTTCAAAAACACCATTTTCAACCCATTCCTCAAAAACTCAATCATCACATCAAATTTAAAAAATAAAACACCCACATATTCCGACCCATTTAAAAACCCACCATCCTCGAAACGATCCTGGATCCCGTTACGCCAAAAAGAAAACATCCAAAACCCAAAAACAATACTTAAACAGTCGAAAGTGTGAGGCGCCTCCTCCTGCGGCACGTCACGGCGAGCCGGCTCACCCTAGCGCCCTGTAATTTGGGTGTGGAACCGGCCTAATTTGGCGCGCCGGTAGTGGTTGGCCATTTCCCTGTTTCGTTGGTACAACGAAAGCCTTTTACCGCCAAGAATCCGCCTGTGGTGCTCAAAGTGTGGGCCGCGATCGCGATCGAACGATCGATGGTTCGAGTATGTTGAAATTTTTTTTTGTATGCAGTAGAACCTCGATTGTTCTGATGAAATGGGGATTAAGATAGTCCGCATAATTGAGACAGAAAAAAAAAATATTTTAAATTAAAATTAGGTAAATTCGATTAAATTTTTCATTGAAATTTTTGGTATACATAATTATACATACAAACTTTAAATATTTTTTAAACGTATTTAAAAACTATTTATTTTTACTATTTTTAGTTATATGATACCAAAAAAATTTGTGAATATAACATAAAATCGTCATTGTAGTATATTCATCGGTTTCCATAATAATAATAATAATTAATAAAGTCATAATTTTTAACGCCATCTGTGAGAATTTCTTTTTTTTTTACTCCAAGTTTTTTAAGCATAGAAATTATTTTATTTTTTATAAAAACATTGTTTTTTAAAATAAATTATGTTACTATCACTTTGTAAGCTGTAAGGACTATTTTAAAAATAAAATTCCTGCAGGTTTTAATTTGAATACTTTCGTATTTGAGTCTTTCATTATGGTGGCCATATACGCTACGAGAAATCGTTACAATCAGACTGTACAGTTCGAACGGTACAGTTTATCGTACATGGCATACAAGCGAAAATCGGATGAAACTGTACAGTTTTATAACATACATGTAGCGATTTATCGGTACCGTTCGAACTGTACAGTCTAATCGTAACGATTTCTCGTAGCGTATATGGCCACCTTTAGTTCGTATAATTTTGTTACATACTTTTTGGACGCGTGTAAAAAAAAGTCATGGAATCTGCTTTTTAAAAATAATAAATTATTTTTTGATCAATCCGGATAATCAAGATCCAAATAATAAAGGTTCTACTGTATGTATACCTATATCATATTTTTCAATATATTCGTATAATTCAACTTTCTTGATCTACATATTGAAATTTGAAATAAAAAATAATAATTTTTCGACGCAACGTTTGATAAATGTTCTCGTGTGAAAGTTTATTAATTTGTGTCATGTATGTGTTGAACTTCCTTGATCTATTTTTAATGGTGGTGTTTGAGGTTTTTTTTGTTTTAACCATCTCTGACTTAACGATTGATAAATGGGTACTCTTATAAAAGTGGATATGCAACGGAGTATGTTGATAAATCGATGCGTTTTATTTAAGTTAGCGTGAACTGGTGAATTCTGTCAAATAGTAACTTTGTTGTTGATGTGTGTAATAAATCTGGTTTCAGTGTATATTTTCGGTGTTTGAATAATCGTTGGATTGAATAGTTGAAATTTTATGTATATTTGATATTGTAAAATATGTAAAACAAAGATATATTTTACCAATTGGTATTGATAGATTTTTTTTTAAATATATCAATTTTTACAATAATATAATACAACCAAATCGAAATCCTTACAAAAATTCCGATCACGCCTCATTTTTACATTCAAACACCCACAAATCTAAATCCGCAATAAAAACCATCATCGCCGCAATCAAATCGACATAAAATCGCCAATTTTTCCCATCGCCGAACTTTACAACACCCAATAGTTAAATTCGAGCGCTAAAAGCTCCGGCTTGATTTACAACCTCCGCCAAGGGGAGCTTTATATGCACTCTTAACGGCCGAAAGTTCGCAACTTTCGAACGATAATGTGCGTCCGTTGTGGCGGTATATCGCAAAAATTCCTTCAGCATCTTTCAGGCGATAATTACCCGCAGATTTATCACGCTTTTCAGGAGGTGTTGCATGTTTAGGGCCTCGGGCAGGTAACGCCGCGTCCGAGAAAGTCATCATCATCCATCAACCGGTCTGTCGTCGAAAGTCCGAAGCTGAAATTTTTATATGGGTGTGTGTGTGTGTGTGTGTGGTGTTTTATGTGTTTTTTGGTCTTTTGTCGATTGTTTTTTTGGACGAGGTGTATGTGTAGAGTGCGCTCTCGATTTTGCGGACGTGTTGCTTTTGAATGATTGATTTTTTGTGTGTTGGTTTGAATACGTGATTCGAATGTTTGATCTGAATGTTTTTTTAAAAGATGAACTGATAAGTTTATTTATGTGAGAAACGCTATAGGTAAATACTTAAATGAGTTTTGTTCGTGTTTTAAAGATAAATGACTGAAATCGCTTTGAAATTTTTATCGAAATTTCTCAAATAGTTCAAATTGATTTTTTTTATCAATATACAAGGTATGACCAATTTAAAACCGAATACAAGTTTTATTTCCAAAATAATAGATATTGCAGATTATTTTATTTAGATTTCTGTTGGATCAATTCTTGAGACTTACAATTAGTTAACTGTCATTATAAAACTAATACCATTGAATATTATTCCGAAAAATTTAAACATACTCAAATTAATATAAAAATAAAAAATCATCACTAATTAATATTAATAAATAAAAAAATAAATATACAGCTATCCATACGTTATCGCAACATCTAGACCGCACTACACACAACGTACGATGTAAAAGACGTTTCCGACTTTTGTCTTCGACAACACACAATGCCGAACACGTTTTAAATAAATAAATACAAAAAATAGAAAAAAAAAACACTGATTACTATCTTTGAAAAGCTCACAATGGGCTTTAACCTTTTAAACGCGAAGGAATGAATTATGACACGTGGTTGTCACAACCCTTTACACCCGCCCCATACATTCAAACTATGCTTTTATATCTAGACTCGTTTCGGATTGAAACACTCCATTCAATTTTATATATGAAGCGTAATGATGGTTGTATGTATATTTTATTGATATAAAAGTCTTTAGAAAAGCTTTAATACAAATCAAAATTAGTGCAATTCAATATAACGATATTTTTTTTTAATTTGAAATTAAATGATACAAATTATATAATCGAATATAATAAAAAACTTTAATCAATTCAAAAGTATATTAAAATTAATTTTCATTGTCATCTTTGCCAGAATTAATTGCTGTATTCTCGCGAACAAATAAAAAATGTATCAAGTTTTATAGGACCCCCTGTTGGGGTACCGAAAACCCTCATCCCCAAACTGCAGGGGGTCAACACTGAAACTACTCTCAAAATTGGCTTCTAATTTTTTCATTGCTCGCATATCATGTAACAAATCGACAGTTAATAAGTCGACTTTTCATTTCGTTACAAAAATGCGTTTAAATCAACGCCCATTCGGTTTAATCTCTTGTGGGGAAATTCGAATGTTTTCGAAAGGCATGCGCCTATTTATTTCGATCCTTTCTCGAAAAGAGGATCGAATAATCGGAGGTTCTGTTTTGGAAAAAAAATTATATTAAATGTAAAAAAATAAAAGGACCCCGACCGTTACAAGATGCCGACGATGTTAACATCGCGGGGGATTGAACCACTCATGTGAACCTCGCGTTATCTTAACTGGTAAAGAAACCCATAGATTCCTAAACTATTTCGATTACGTAAGACATGTTTATTTTTTATTATAATTTTTATTACTATTATTATTATTATTATTATTATTGTTGTTGTTATTATTATTATTATTATTATTACTATTATTACTATTATTATTATTATTATTATTATAATACTTGTATTCCTGTACTTTTATTTATGTGAATAAACTTCTTTTATTATTATTATTATTATTATTTATTATTATTATTTATATCATAAATCATTTTTATTTTGTACAAGCTGATATTTCATTTCGAATATTTTGAGTTAAAAATACTCATTTTTCTTTTGTTATAATTTTTTATTAATCAATGATATTAAGCGAAATCATGTTTGTTCAATATTTTAAAATTAACAACATATCTTCTACTTAAAACCATTTTACAATGGATGGTTTAGTATCTAACCTTCCCCTTGACATACGTGATAAGGTAAAATGTCCCAAATTCTGATACTATCTTAACGACTTTTTCTGCAATTCTTTACAGCATAAGTCGTATACAATAACCTTATAAAAAAACCATAATACCTAATCGAATAATCTCAAAACGAAATGCACAATCAGAAACAAATTCGACCATCGAAAAAAATTTACATACACCAAATATAAACCGCACGTATAATTAAGCCCGATAAACGTCCATCAATGGATCCTTGCGAGGTTTGAGAACCATCCCACGCTATTAGCCGTAAGTCCTATAATCATATAGAGTCTCATTAACGAAACGAAAACCGATTATGATACCACCATCGATATAGGAAACACATTCACTCTCGTTAGCGATCGCGCCTCACAAAACGACCACGACACGAAAACCTATCAATTCTGAATTAACGATAATCGAATGGACGTATTTTGAATTTATTCAGATGAATTTCGATTCGTTATATATATTTTTTTAAGTGTATCGATTTATTGTTTATTAAAAAGTCATAGGTGTGATGTTATTAGTTATTTATTGATCGGTTAAATTTATGTTCTATGAAATCTTCTCACAGATTGATCGTATCGTATATCAAATATTTACTTGATTGCTCTATCTTCAAAATTAATCCTTTATAATATATTTCTGATCCTTTCGGTGTGTTTAAAGTGCACCGAACGTTTCTTATCTATCACAAAGATCATATAAGTCTTTCAAATACCCTTTTCTCACTACAAACTCATTTTATATACAGAAGATGTTCTACTCCATTACATATTTTAATACTATTTGTCGATTATATAATACAAGAAACTAACCGAATCCCCTATATAACATCCCATAGAATTGGATAATAATGAAAAGCATCCCAAACGATAAGTCTTGGGACGGTTTTTCGATAAACGACGCTTCTATGGCAATTAGCGTCAAAATCATGAAGGCCTTCTCGCCCCATTAGTCCCTTTACTGGATAACGCTCGAATTTATTTTATTTCATATTCGTTAATTTTTGTATTATTTTTTTATGATTTCAGCTCGTAGGTTTCTCATAGGACATCTAGCAGGTGTTAAGAACTCTTCGTCGTCGGGTCCCAGTGGTGCTTGGCCTAGTGTTTTCAATTTGGTGACAAGTGCTAAAATCGTAGCTAATGCCACTTGTGGACAAAATGAACGAGAAGAATATTGTAAAGAATTGAATTCTCCGAGGTTTGTTTTTTTTTTTTTTTTTTAGTGAGATATTTCAGGTGTTTTTGATAACGTATTGACGTTTGCTATCTAGAATGAGATTATGCTGGAATGGTTTGGTGTTATCTGTTACGTAGAGTAATGACAGTTCTAAAACATTCATATTATATGAGTGCCATCTATCAGGGAGTCCAAATTTACAGTAATTTTCATTTACTGGCATTCCGGTATTTTTTTTAGCAATTGTCGGTTTACCGGCAAATTACTGGAAAATTTAATTTTGAAATAAAAATACGAAAACCATATAATTTTTACATTTCAAAACTAATATACACATGTGTGCTTCATTTTTGAGTGTAAAATTATCTTATATTGGGCTCGTAGAAATCCACTTAAAATCAATATTTAAGTTTGTTCTAAAAGGGTGAGGTGGTACCGAGCTGTTTAGTGGGTGAAGTCCTTAAATTGGATGATTATCAGGTTACCAATAGATAAAAATGAAAAGGGAAGACATTTTTTTGAAAATATTTAAACGAATTTCGCGCTTAGTTTGTACTTGCACATTGTAGGGCGGTTGTTGTTTGTTTTTGAACAATATTTTTACAAATCGTGTAAGTACATCATATAAATACACATGCTAACAGTTCTGACGGTAAAAGGTAAAATTGTACAACATGAAAATGTGAAAGCGAAATTCGTTAAGATATGGTTAAAATTTGACAAACATAACCTCCTAATTATGCACGAAATTTGTTAAGGAATTTAATTTACGCACTTATAATTCTTAAATTACGTTAAAAATCTTAATTTAAGCACTTATAAGAAATGCAATAAGAAATAAAATTTGTAGGTTTACCGCTAAAAGTTAAAATTTACCGGTAAATCACCGAGATATTGTTCAAGTCATTTACCAATAAACCAGTTTATTAATGGAATCCCTCTCGCGTATATGTGTATATTATTAGTCCATTTATATTTCATCCAACCCCACTAATCCTAACCTAACCCAACCCAATCTCCCTACAATATGTATTTATGACCGGTATAAATATTCATGGACTGAAATACACTTGGACTACGACAATAATATGTGTTTGTATAAAAATTGATATAATTCTTATATAAAACTAAATTATGTATTTGTTTTTATCACCATGACGATTTAGAGAAACCTATTATACCATGGTGGCATACTTTATTTGTGTTTGCATATATACCATATAAATAAATAAATAAAAATATTATTTTTATTACTTTATTTCAAAAATTTTATAATACAACATATGAACATATTTACAGGAGTCGTTCAGGACATTGTGGAATTTGCGACGACTACAGTTCAGACCCCAACAAAAGGCATCCCATACAATATGCTATCGATGGAAATAACGACCACTGGTGGCAGAGTCCTTCCTTGGCCAGGGGACCAGAGTTCGAATTCGTCACTGTAACACTCGACTTGGGCCAGGTTAGTCATAATATACAATGTTCGAAATTTCGTACGTGTAAATGTTTTCGGATTCGAATGATTTACGTCGGAAAGTTCGCCGCGGAAACTCGGGAAAAGGACCGACAATGGAAGGGCCGAAGGGACAAAGAACGTTCGAAGGTTCATTAATCAAACGGACTAAAAGGAAATGAGCAAAAAGCGGTCAATGAAATCGTTAGATCGAATCGGATATATACAATTTCTTTTTTACGGAGGATCCTCAATGAAACTATATATCGTTAGGTGCAGACTCTTATTTAAACGTCCTTTCTAATCCTCTCCCATTATTGTCCATCTTGAGCAGGGATGGACAATTGTTTCAGGCGATGGGCCAAATTGAAAATTTCTTGGACCATCGCAGGCCAATATCTGGATAAAAAAATAATTTTAATAATATTTTTTTCTTAAAAAAACTAGGAAGGAGATAATAGTAGTTGTCTGAATAAATAATGTATCCAATTGTTTAATGAAGGATATAAATTAATAAAAAATAACAGAAAATGAATTTATAATGAAATTCAACTGTTAATTTCCATACTTGACTGAAATTTTCTTACTCTACTATTATTTTTATTTGGTCTGTCACAGTCTAATAAGTGTATTTCAGTCCATGTGTATTTAGATCGGTCATTATACATATTATTGGAGTTAGATTGGATTAGGCTAGGTTGTTTTGTTTTTTCAACAATTTCATGTTTTGATCAAAGTTTTGTGTTGGGTTAGATTAGGTTGAGTTGGATCAAATATACTTGGACTAATAACACATATAGTCTGTGACATATTTATTAACTTTTTTCATCCACTTTCTTCAGACATTTTTTGTGGACCGGATTTGGCCCGGGGGCCGCCTTTTACCCATACCTAATCTTAAACAATCCTCGTTCAATTAACTCCATTGCTTATTTCCTTTTACAACTTCGCATAACACAAAACGGAAACATGCAAACTGCTAAACCGATTCCTAGTATAAACGATCTATTTTAACACTTTTCCTCATTGACGCGAAGCCATGAGTAACTTCATTTCCATACACGATGATGACTCACACGAGCACTTCCCTCTTCAGATAAAACTGCGAACAAATATAGCACGATTTTCATTTGCACGTACGCGGACCCCATTTTGAGAACCGGCTTATCTATCACGCGTCGATTCATCCGTCGACGTTCATTCGTATTCGGTTCAGGAGCGGTCTCTTTATTATTTCTCGAATGTGCGAGAATATCGGTTTTAATTCGGCGGGAAAATATCGAAAGTTGCGAAAGGGTTTATATTTGAATTCGATATGATCGGTTTGAAGTTGAAGTTTGGGGTTCGGACTGTTTTAAAAATGGATTGTGCCCGTTTGGCACTGGGCCTGATCCTTGTATGGTTTTGACCGCAGAATGGACCATACTTCTCTTCAGGTGTACTTATGGGGTGAATGGATTCAAAATTCACGATGTAGGAAAATTATTATAAATTCAGATATATATTTTTTAATTAGTTGTTTTTTAATATCGCAAAAAAAATTTAGAAATTTTGTTTTGAAACTCCTGATTTCTTATCGTCTATGATTCAATCACGATAAAATGTTTTCACGAATCACAGAATATAAACTGATCAATTGTTGAAATACTTATTTTTTGCGAAATTTCATAACTGTTCATTGTACATTCTGAATCTGTACGCTTATTACATAAAATATCATATCATGATTTATAGCTCAATCGCATCCTAACAAAACCCATTGTATATTTAATTATTCGTAGTTTTCAATACACGTATAGAAAATATTGACTTTACAATCTATACAAGATAATAAATTTTGATTTGAAATTAAATCTTATTTATAGTTATTAGATTAAGAAAAATAAATAAATGAATTAACTTTTGTATTCATATTGAAAATCGAAAATACCGTATATTGTGACAGAAATTGTATAGAATGAAAAACAGAAAAACATGAACTTTTGAAACGCTCATTAAAAATATATGAAACCTAACAAAAAAAACTTATTAACAAAATTCGAACCATTATATCCTCCCATTTAAGAAATAAAAATCCAAATTGACAATTTCCGAAAATTACATCATGTAAATGGCATTCTCTTCGACGATTGCTTTCTTTCAATCTGCTGTTGAGGTTCCTCATTGCATACTATAACATTTCATCTGGAATACTATGAATTTCGTTTTGAATTTTTAGTTTCAACTCACGTCATGTAGATCCAATTTTTAAGATAACCTTATAAAAAAAACACAAACGGACAAATCTGATGATCTTAAGAGCTTGAAAATGTTACCGAATATAAATATGGACATTGTTGATTAATAATTTTCGCATGACTGCCGATGATCACTTTGTAGTGTACCTACGATGTCGTATCATTTTTTTTTAAACCAGGCTTCATGAAGTCAGTAGAATTTATTTTAAGCAGTTGCAATAAGACTGCAGAAACTCAACATGTCGATCCGAAAGGACAATTATTTTGATCTGCTTTTCATTTACGAAAAAGTAAGTCTCGATTACTCAGTGTAAAGAATCTGTACTATACTATCACTTTAGATTATATGATATCTATCACCTTGGTATCCCAGTTCAGATATTATAGCGAATTGAAGAATCTCAATAGGAAATTGTAAGAATGCACTATTCAAAAAAAAAATCATCTACAAGACGTAATTTTCAAAAATTATCAATTTGAATTTCTGTTTCTTAAATGACAAGATATATTGATTTGTTTTTTTTCTGTTGGGTTCTTTTTATTTTTAATGGTCGTTTTAAAAGCTCCTTTTTTCTATGTTACATTATATAAACTTTATTTGATAATGATAAAAAAACAATGCAATTATAATTTTTTTTAAATCTTTTATTATCTCTAATAATAAATAGAATATATTTTTATTTTTCTCACATCACCTTATCAGATACATTCACCATAGACTTCAACCCTTCCTCAACTTATCCACAACAAATTCTAAACGCACATCCCAAACAACCCACCACCTCCACCATCGAACACAACCCATCCTCATCAACCCAACCTACAACCCTCCTAACAAAATCAAATTGCGAATTTCGAACCTGCACCCCCAAAACGACACACCATATAATAACATAACATATCGCAATACGTTCGTGTTATTTCTCAGCGCACATTACCCAGCCTCACCTGCGGTCGCGCCATCTTTGTCGGCCTCCAGCTACGACAACAATAACGCCGAGCCAAATAAAACAAATAAACATCATTGAATCAACATATGTGGGCATATGTGGGCCCCGCAAACAGCGAAAGCTCGATGGCTGGCCAAACAGTGCGTGCGTGCAATATTTTCGAAAAGCGCACGTCCGAAAGCACTCGAGAGGGCGAGATCAAATAGTGGCCGCGAAAGAGGGACTTTTGTCCTTTCTGATGGTGTTTTGTAAGAAAAAAGGTCGTTATAGTGGTTTATAATAATAATAATAATAATAATAATAATAATAATAATAACAATAATAATAACAATAATAATAATAATAATAATAATAATAACTTATTTATAGAAATACACACATCTACATATACATATATCTATCTATTGCCGTTAGGCAACTAACTATTTGGCTTGTTAATAATAACTAAAATGATCAGTAAAAAATTGTTAAATGATCAGTTCGGTTAGGTTAGGTTAGGTTTAGGTTAGGTTAGGTTAGCTTACTACTACGTGTGACTACATTGAGACTTGATCCAACAAGTTGAAACAGGTTTCCACGTGCACAGTACCGAATAACAACCATATACTTTGTTTTTACTGATCAAAATAGTATTTTTTACTGATCAATTAAATACAGGCCTATAAATTAACGAGCGGTAGGCCCGATGTTATAACATCGCACGCGTGATTTGAGGAAAAATTTTGAAAATACAATATAATGACAGTATATTTACCCGTTGAATATAGTTGAAAATGTGAAATGTTTATTTAATTTATTATATAAATTATTATAGAATATTTTGTAGATATTTTAATATTTATTTTAATTTAATATTAATTTATCTAATAAAGCATAGATTTCCACATCACCCAGGAGGTACTATGCAAGACCGTTATCCGACCGTTGACCGTTGAATAATTTCTTAATAATAAATTAATAATATAATATATATATTTTTTTTATTTATACTAACTTTTATTTGATCGCGATGTTTGCTTCTCGATAGTGCGACATATAATTTTCCGTGTCCAAAAACAGGATTCTCTAAGTACCCGACGTGATCGAAAATTTGTCCCTGTTATTTATTAAATTGTCATAGCGACCGCGCAACGTGTTGCTAAGAGCAAAATCAATTTGCGGTAAAAATACTATTTGAGTCCTTATTGCACATTGGCAAAGGATGTAATTCAGTGCATAATTTCTAGCGTGACCCCACACAGACAGACAGACAGAATAGCGCTATTATTATATGGAGGATGTAACATATGTATGGATGTATGCCTCTTATGCATGCCTTTACCACTTATTCGATCACGATGAAATTTTGTAAATATGTTGGTTACGCATCCAGGAAGGTTTTTGCATAGGGTGACTATATTTCCCAGGACCCAAAACGGGACGCCCAGAAAAAAAAATGCCCCCCCATATATAAAAAAAAATTTTACACGTTAAAAAAATTTCCCTTGATTAATATCGTTAAGAAAATACACTACCGATAAAATATATTTGCCCACCGGGACAAATCAAACAATTTTACGAAAACGACGGGACGAACGCAAGACACGACGAAAACGGGACTGTCCTGGCGAAAACAGGACATATGGTCAGCCTATCTGCATCATTGAAACCATTGTACAACTCGACCTGACGCTATCCTATCAGCCTATTCTTCATAAAAATATCGATCGGTTTCACTTTTTCAGTTTACATTTATCTGTTATCATGACTTTTCAGAAAAAAAAACAACAAAAAAAATCCAAAAAACGCGGGCAAAGCCGGGTACTACCGCTATATAAATATAAATACAAATTTGAATATACCACCCTGGCATGACAGGTTCCCCTAAATCGCCAAGGTGGTTAACAATAAAGGAAATACTTAAATTATATAATAAATAAAATTAAAAAATTAAATGTTTATAGATCGAATAGCTATGAATATGGTGAAGGGTAAATTTCTGAGATTTATAAGCGTCGCGGAAATGTTAATAAATTAAACCTTTAGTTGCCCGCTATTAATTTGGGTAGTGTAGATTTTGGGGGTGCCAAATATAAATTTGTCGAATCGATAGATTTTAATATAATAATATACGCGAGGGTATAGTATAATACGGTTTTGTGCAATGTGATTTTCATATAGCAAGGTTGATGAATCTGCACATAAACATAAATAAAATTGCATTGTAGGTGCTAAAATTAAATTTATTTTTCAAGCGTAATTTATGCATCATAAGTGCATAAATTATATTTTTTAAAACAAATTTCGCGTGTAGTTATATTTATCAATTTTTAATCATATCTTAAAGAGTTTCTGGTTTACATGTTTTCAGTAGCACCTTTTACCATCCAAATTGTTATTGTGTGCAAATTTTGACAATCTAAACGACGATTTGTAAAAACTGTTAAATATAACCTTCCCACAACACACGTTCAAACTACGCGCAAAATTCGTTAAGAAACATAATTTTCGGACTTATAACGCATAAATTTCGCGTGAAACATATTAAGAAATAAGCACCTATAATGCATTTTTATCCATTAAAATATTCTTCAATAAATAATTTACTCCCCTAAAGTAAAGAATAACTATTAATAAATATATTTGATTTGTACGTCTATGAATTTTTCCATCATATGTTATGCGTATCAAAAAGAGTCGAATATATAGTACATAGAATTGCAAGCGATAGTGATGAACGAATTATCTATTATATGTATATTATTGAAGGTTTTTTAGGTACAATATATTTTCGGGTGTGATTCGTTTATTGCAAAATGGGCGGGACTTTCGTTTCATTGATCACCTTTAACATAAATATATTTGAATAACGATTATGTTAATAATTAAAATGTCAAAACGTGACGGCATTCAATGGCCCTTCTTAAATAATGGACGGGCGATAATCGTAAATCTATTAACCGAATATATTTTTCATATTTCAAAACATTTCTACATGAATAAATTTCTTTATATTCGAAAATTTCTTTTCACTATACAAACCGTTATTAAGTACATTTTAATAAAATAAACGACATACTTCTCATTCATTAAAGAAATTGCGATCGAAAAACGTTTTCTTTTCAACCTCAGAATATGAAGCCATAATATCAACTTCCTCAACATCGCTTCAACGGACTTAACCGCAGTACTTCCAACAAATCGAATTTCAACTCCCCACTATCCAAATAAACAAAATCACAATCCCAAACAATTTCTAATCAATTCCGAACACATCAAAACATCGCAAATAAAACGGCCCCCTCCACGGACTGACCGCGATCCCGACCGCCCACCCGCCCCCCACAGAAAGGGTATCCTCGGTGTGTGCTCCCTTTGTTCTTGGTTCGTTTCGAAGGCTTTCAGGGCCTCAGGTTCTAGTGGCACTCGACCGTCGTGCGATGAATGCGTAGTCACCCTGTAGGCCATTGTGGGCCATGGCGACAGACAATGCTCCCATTATTCGCCATCTTTATTTATCGAATCGTATTTAATTGCGGGGCCCGTATAATTGGTTCGATATCGTTTTCTGTGTGTATAGACGGGTTTGTTTTGTGTTTAAATGGGTGGTTTGTACATATTGTTGTGAGGTTTGATTGATTCGAATTCGTTGCAGGGTGTTTTTGGTGAAATTTATGTATGTTGAGTTTGGAGAGTGAAATTTTTGGTTATGGTGGCCATATACGCTACGAGAAATCGTTACGATCAGACTGTACAGTTCGAACGGTACAGTTTATCGTACATGGCATACAAGCAAAAATCGGACGAAACTGTAAGGTTTTATAACATACATGTAGCGATTTATCGGTACCGTTCGAACTGTATAGTCTGATCGTAACGATTTCTCGTAGCGTATACGCTACGAGAAATCGTTACGAATCGTGGCCATATATGGCCACCTTTAGTGCTTAAATATTTTTTGGGACGTATTTTGTAAAACAAAGGTGATGTTGTGAGAAAAATAGAAATATACTCTTTCTGTTCGCTTGGCTTATTATATTAATCGTTGGCAGAAAGTTGTAGATTCCGATGGAAGTTATTTGGATTAAATTTAATGAATAATGTGAAAAATAGAACTTTTTGTTTGTTTATTTTTTTTTAACGCTCATTTCATTGTTTCCAATCTAATATTAGAGATAGTAGGGATGTTATGTACGGTTTTTTTCTGAAAAAATTTTGTTTTTATAGGAAAGTATTTTCGGATTTACGGTTTTTTTGGATTCTCATTATTTTTTTCAAAATTTAATTTACCGGTAAACCAGTAACTAGAATTTTTTGGCGGATCACCAGTAAATTTGAAATCCCTAATAGATACGATCTCGTTCATTAAATATTTATTATATAATAGTTTCACTCAAAAAAATGATTTTTCAAATATAAATGCATTGTTAGAGGAAACAAAATATGTTTTCATTATTTAAATATTTTTACGGGTCAGTATTATTTTATTAAATGGTTAGTATTAATAATAGAAATATCAGTTAACTTTAACTAGTTTAATTAAGTACGGGAACTATTATAGGATTGTAATTATTTATTGAAGCACTATAAATATAATATATGAAATATAATTAGCAAATTTATACATTTGCAAAATCGATCAGTTTTCCTATAACATATTTAGCAATATCCCAATAAAGTGTGCTTCATCAAAATATTATGACTAACTCCCGACAATGCAAATATTGACAATGAAAATAATATTATATTAACCGCTTAGTATTATATAAATATGAACCATTTAATGGTCAGTATTAATGTTTAAAAATTGACTACGAAGTAATTAAAATACTGACAGAAAATATGAGAATATTTTCTTTATTGAAAATGTTCATTTTGTAGTCTCTTGAAGAATTGAATATTAAAAACACTCCTTGCCAATTGTTCTTATTTAGTGTTTGTTGTATATGTTATTTAACTTTTCGAATCATTATCATAAATAGACTATTTAAAATCTATTATAGAATAATACCTTATATAATCAAACATTTAGATATTCTTTAGCCATTATTAATCAAATAATCAAACACATCGTTCGTGCCAAGAAATACTTAAATTATTTTATCAGTAAAATCTAAATCTAATTCAATAAACAAGCTTCATTATACATCCCAAAACACATCTTAAAATTAACTGATCATATTTTCTTCCTATGTCTTAATAATATTCTCTAACCCAATAATTCTCTCTTCAAATATGTACCATACGAAAGATACCACCATATTTCATACAATTCCGATCAAAATAGCGAACCTACAACATATCCGAACACACATTCCCATACGTTCCTAGAAATATTTGAATTCTGTCGCGATCGCGTCCGGTCAAAAGTGCTAAATATATTTGCACAACGTTCGCACACACACACACGAGGGACATCCACGGAAATGCAAATCCCTTCGTGACAGTTCAATTTATTTATTTTTTCCAATATTATTTTCGCGTGTTTGTATTTTTCCGCATTATATCGTGTGTATGTATACGTCGAAACACCACCCACACAGTACATAATACGACCGAACGAAATCGAACGTTCGCTTTTTACTGTCGATAGTAAAACGCTTTTACAGCTCCATCTGTGTATCGAATTTATATTTGCAAAATCGTATTTAAATGCGATACGATTTATTGTTGTACGCCGAAATAAATGTTTAATTTATATTTGCATTTGTTGCGCTTTGATTCATTTTAGGTATTTTTGATTGAAAGCGGTATGTGACCAGAAGTCAAGTCGCCAAAAATCAATTCTCCAGAAAATCATTTCGCCAATAATCAATTCGCTAATAACCAATTCGCCAATAATTTATTCGCCACGTGTCAACCCGCCAAAAGTCAAGTTGTCATATGTCGAGCCATCAGATGTCTGTTCACCAGAAGTAAGTCAGTTTACCAGAAGTCAAGTCGCTAGAAGTATTTTTAAAATAGCATATAATTCAATGTGTGCTTACTTACGCTACACATCGTAAATATATTAATGAACATGTAATAATATATATATTCAAGCGACGAAATATAATACGATCGCAAACGTGTATGTTTTTAGTCACAAATTACATGCATTCTAATAAAAATATTTGAAAGTATTTATCGTAATGAAATTGCGAAGTATTCTTTTGATGCTTTAATTTAATTGTAAGTAAATTTTAAATGCTACATAATATTCTGTATCGAAACAATTCTTCGCGATTTTATTAAATGTTTTCAAATATTCTTATTGAAATGCACGTAATTTATAAAAAAAAAACATACACATTTGCGATAGTATTTCTTCACTTGAATATATATATTATATATGCTCGTTAATATATTTTTAATGTGTAACTTAAGTATGTACAAATAGAATTATATGCTTTTAAAAAAAAACTTATGGCGAGTTGACTTTTGGCGGGCTGACATATTATAACGGATCGACATATGGCAGTTTGACTTTTGGCGAATTAACATGTGGCGACTCGATTTTTGGTTACTTGACGGTGTTTGGATTTAAGTTGTCGGTAATTTTGAAGATCCAGTTCAAAGATCGAAAGCTCGAAATATTTACGGCGAAAGTTCAGATTTATGGTTGTATAATTTGAACATCGATCGAAACGAGTATAAATCTCCGAGTTAAACATTATTTTTGTTTTAATAGCGACAAGTTACAATCGGTATGCGAGTTTAACGCGTATCTGACAATAAATTAACGCCGTTAATCGTCCTATAAATTATACGCGATTTTTTTCAAGTCTATTCTATATTCGATATAAATCTCGTTTCTTCCGTATACGATTTCATCGGCTTCGTTTCTTATTAACGAATCGTATCTACATGTTTACAATGTGCAGCTTTTATGACGAAATTGACACTTCTACGCTGTAAGGGTGTATTTACGGACCAATTAAGTTTTATATGGAATCAAATTGTTTTATGAATAATAAAATTGTAGTCGATTCCGTATTGATCATCGATATTTTATAAACGTAAATACGTGTCGTGTTTATACGGAAACTACATGCATTGAACTCGATATTTATTTTCGACTGAAATAAAACCCAGCCACAAAGATCGAACTGTTTTCAACTACTTCTCGTAAATACGGAAAAGCAATTGCACCGTGGAGTATTTACTACACTAATTCAATATGCTTTCAATCAAAAAAGTTAAGTATAAAACGGAATTTCATTATTTTTCGAACGTAAGAAAGTCATCGTGTGTAACTTTATGCGGGCTCATTGTTTCTTCGGTATTAAAGCGAATGACACGGCACATTAAGACAAAGTATCCGATTTTATAATGCAATTATTTTTTTTATGGCTTAAATGATCGTGCATATGAATATTCAATGTCTTGCGTTTAGTTACAACGTTTCTTCGGGAATGTTTCGCGTCTCCAGATGGTGAAATTCCATGTCCGACCTTCGCAGCGCGAACAAATCGCTGAAACCATCTCGTAGCTCAACGAGGAGCTTTCTCGTAATTTAACGAGGATGTAATAAAGAAAGGACATTATGAATATTTTCAGCCGAGCTTTAAAAAGACGCACGCAGGTCGCAAGTGTTCGCGAAGTTCTTAGCGCGTTCTTTCGATGGTTATTTTTAACGGTGCGTTTCGCTTTTTTTGGTTTATTTCGTGCGTTGAGTTGTTTGGAAGATTTTATTCTTTTTGATGACTTTGTTAGATGTGGTGTGCGGCACGATTATGCAGTATTATGAAATATTTTTTTGATGATGTTCCGATCTAGATTTGTGATCTGAACCGATGATTTTCAAAATATTTTCGAATATTTTTTTTAATTTTGCTTATAAAATTGTTTATATTAATGATTAATTTAACTCAAAAAAATATTTTATTGATTTATATGATATGATTACTATAATGATTCATTATGTATTTTGGGAAGTACTGATTTAGAAAAGTTCAACTTTTACAACATTGTATTACAAAACGGATACATCTAGATAAAAATCATCAGACAACATAATTCTCATGGTAAAATCGGACAAAAAAATCGTGATGGGTACAAAAATGAACTCTTTTAAAAAAACACATCCGAAATAAAAATGCACAACGAATCATTAATTTCAAATAAAATTACAAATCTCGAAATATTTCATTAAAAATAATTATCTTTTAATCATTTCTCTAATGGAATATGAGTCGAGCTTTCAATCCGTGCAACATTGTATTACATTCAACAGTTAAACTTTACAACGTGCGAATACAATAAAATTGCAAAACGAACCACAATAAATTGCACAAGTAATGATCGACATTTTCACATATAATAGCTAACTTCAATTATATAATCCCACATCATCTTCCACGTGTATTTCAGTCGAGTTCGTATGCAGTCGTCTCACGCATATGCTCTTGTTCTTTTCACGATCATACGGACACGTAATGTATATTTTTTTTCGAATCCCTACATGGAATAATGACGTCTTATTACTGTCAAGCCCTTCGTGACCATTGCTGATTGCGCCCATTATCCAGTGCTTCCAAAAGAAGCCTCTAATCACGGTCATTATTGCCGATACTTTCTCGAGGAAAGATGCGCCATTGATACTATTGGCCCTTTGTGTAGGAACTTTCGAATATTTAAATTCGTTTGAATCGTCATAAACCTTTGTGGTGTCCAATAAAGGACGACATATTTACGAAATCGTTGAATTCTGTGATCGTTCTTTGTCGAATAGTCGATATGTGGATGTGTCAGTCTATTGATCGTGCTGCATGTCGCTTAACTTTATTAATTGATCATTTTATTGTACCATAGTCATTACGTAATATTTTTATATAATAATCTATAGTATTGAGATAGTTTCGTATTACTTCGTAGTTTTTAGATAATTCCAAAATGTATTATATTCAATTTTACATGCAGTAGAACCTCAATTATCTGGACTAAGGGATTGAGATGATCCGGATAGTGAAAAATCCAGATAATTGAAACCAGAAAAAAAATTAAATAGAAAATTTGAATTTATTAGAAATTAAATTATTTACAGAAACTTTTGATGTGCATAATTATGCACACAACTTTTAAGTATTTTTTAAACGTATTTACAGTTTATTTATTTTTACTATTTATGGTTATTTGATACTGGTAAATTTTTTGAATATAAAATAAAATCGTCATGATAATATATTTATCTGTTCCCATGATAATAATTAATGAAGTCATAATTTTAACGCCATCTGTGAAAAGATTTTTTTAACTCCAAATTTTTTAAACATTTATATAAATTATTTTATTTTGTATAAAACAATTTTTTTGATAATAAATTATGTTACTATTACTTTATAAGCTGTATAGATTATTTAAAAAAAAATTTTTTTTTCAAATTTTAGTTTGATCACCTTACAGTTGAGTCTGTAAAAGATCATAAAATCTGCTATTTAAAAATATATATTTTTTTTTATTAATCCGATAATAAAGGTCCTACTGCACTTAGTATTATAATTTCATATACAATTTTTTATCATTTTTTCAATAAAATACTTGAATTACTTACATTTTTCGAAGGGTCATAGTTCGCCGATCGCTATTATACAATTCCTATTCAGACCGCAGACGTATCATTTCTTATCCAAATACCAGTTATTATCATACGATTTTGTATATCTATCGGGACTTAAGCACGGAAAATACGTATGTAAATTTGTCCTATTCCCCATATTGAATTTTTATATTTAACATAGTATTACGAAAATAAGAAGGCGGTCAGTTTCGAGATCAAAAGAGACAATCGCTCCAGGGCGCACTTGTTAAAGGGCGGCACGTCACGTATGCTCAACCATCAAGAACAAATTATGTTAAGCAGTTGTCGACCTTTTTATTGCTGGTCTCTGGAAGCACAAAGGATTACATATGTAAGAAATTTCGACGTGAAAGACGGTTTTTCCTGCGAGTAAATATGTGTATTGAGCGAAAGAGCGAGCGTTTTGTTTGAATATTTCAAACTGTAAAGATGTGCGTATCGCAAGTTATTTCGTTCGTTATTTTATATTGGTGGAATAAATTGGATATTATGTGATGTAGATTTGAAAATTTATAAACGTATTATCGCTGTGTGAATCGTTTTGCGTGTCGAAATCAAATATTTTAATTCGAGGGTCCGATAAAGTAGTTTTTTTTGCTATATTAAGTCTTTCACTTTTGCAAAAGTCATAAAATGATAATAATTGTGTGTGAATTGATTATTTATGATAATTTTACTATCGGAAAAGTTGTATTACTATTCATGTAATCGTTAATCATCGTTGGGCATTTGTTAATTTTTGCAAAAATGATTGTGTTATTTTTATGAGGTTTGGTTAAAATTTAAATTTTGAGTAATGTGTTAGTTAATATTAATCATTTAGCCTACAAAATCAGTAACAAGTTTCACAAATATGTCAATTTTTAGTTGAAAGTATTCACAAATATATTTTTTTAGGTTTGACTTATGCAGATGCATTCCTAGAAGTATTATAAATTGCCATAATAGTTTATAATATATATTTAAATCTAGTGGTGGATGGGGACGTTTGAAAGGCATATTATCTGATAAAACATTGTGCAAAAATTTCAATAAACATTTATACTGATAATTATTTGATAAAAAATTTAATGATTTTTTTATTTATCAAATTCTACAAATTTAATTATAAAAAATATATAATATCATAATTTTTATAATTGTTTTATAGCACTTAACAATTCACGAACTTGATTGACGCGATGAATAGACGTACAATGTCATAACACGCGGATAAGACACGCTTTATTATAAATTACCGAATCGTTTCACAGACCGTTTTTTTCCTCCTTTTGAAAACCTCATTCATTTCGAGCTATGAGAAAATATGCCCTCGACGATTTTTTTATCTTTTTCGTCTTTTTCGAACCTCTCCAGAGGCATCCCCGTGTCGACCCAACAAATACTCCGAATGCTCTTATACGGAATATTTTGTGATTTTTTACCCTTCAACGGCCCATTAAAGCCTCCGACGCATTCGGCAATTTGTTTTTTGAGATCTCCACGCTTTTATTTGTCGCTCGTTTTTGTCCCTTTTTAGTTTTCGACGAGTCGAAAGTGTTGAAAACGCTTCGTCTGCGTACATTCACTATTCAGTGATTCTTAACCTTTATCTCTCGATAAAACACTTCCCGTACTCGAAACCCGTTTTTAAATTAAATAAAAATGCTTGAGATTGAATTCATATCAAAAAATACCCTTGGATTTTATTCATCATCGCAGGTTTTCCAAACTAATTCATTATAATCGGTATCAGGACATATACCCCCCTGGATTTTAACTCCCCTTATGAAAAAATCTTCTGGACATTAACCCCCTCATGCAGAAACCCCAAACCAATTAACCCCTTCCATGAATAAAAATAAGTATTTCATATAAATTTTCAGTATTTATAATAAAAAGTTAGTTTTTATATAAAATATTCAATATCAATACTAATTGATTTCAATCATCAAAATACAGATTCTTTAAATACTACAAATATTGCAATAAATCGATGCAAGGTTTATACATATATTAAAATAAACCGCCATAATACAATTAATTTATTATTTTTTTTTTTTTTATTATTATAAGATGACTGAAATTGAACATTTTTTAATACCACCCACTGTATATTGCCAAATAGATTAATTATTAATTATTTATCGGTATATTTAAGTAACTTTTATCCATAGTTGGGGGGTTAATTGTTTATGGATTTTTTTACGGGGGGTTAATATCTAGGGAGTTCGCATCTGAGAATTGAATATCCTAAAACCATCACAATCAAACATTATTTCACATACTAGTACAAAAAATCGATTCGAATCCCCAAAAGCTCTATCCAGTTTGAAAAGCGTCTTAGCATAATACACATAGGAGGCTGTATGGGAGTCGTGATTTTTTTTTCCATCGCGTTCCGTTTATTCTTTCATCGGTTCGGCTCTCCTCTTATTGTATTTTCCCATATAACTGAGCACTTTATTGGCTGCATTCAGGAAACGCCATAAAACGCCCATCATTATCCCCGCAACATCTCCTCTCGTAAATCCCATGGGCTTCGTAATGTTTGAGGCTAATGTGGAATATCTAGCGTCGCTTTCCTTTTAACGTCCGTGTTAATATCACACCTATATAATATCATCATGTATCAAAATGCGATAGATTTGTATTTGGGTTTTTCTTTGCCGCATATTTTTTTTAAATCGATGTTCATTTGAATAAAAATATTCAGATTTAATGAAACAATAGTATAATTTAATCAATGATTGTATTATAAAAACATCATATTTTCAATATTTATATTGACACATTTCTTTCAGAAATTTATCTCTGTTACAATATGAAATTAATAATTTCAATGATACTTGAATTCTCGGTATTCATATCTATTTCTATTAAAGTCTTTTCAAATGTGTAAATCATAAAATTAATACTGTGTTTTATTACCGTTTTAAGGCCAAAAGGCTGTATTTCTTTTAACTTTTTTTTCACAGCAGGATAACGACATAAAACGAAACCTCTTTCGTCACACATGTCCGCGCATATCTTTTGATGTACCGAAAAACAATTAAAACATCATAAATGATCTAGAAATTATTTTAACTACTCATTTCAAATAAAAAAATACACTTATATTTATGATATTAAAAATCGTTTCATGTTATTCGTTTCGATATAACATTTTGATAGAATTACTTATATTATGTTACAATTTAATTAAATTAAAATATTGATTCTGTAAAATAATCAATATAGGAAATACGTATGTAAAAAAATTGGCTTACACAATAATTCTTATATCTAATCACAATTCATAAAAGTGAGCTCTTAAAAGATATCTCAACGTTAACGTCATTAATTTCAATCATCACGTAATACTGATGGGTCATCATAATTTTCAAAAAAATTTTCGTAAATAATTTATAGTCCAGAATATATTAAAAATATATAACACTTAATAATAAATTCACGCACATTCTTGTCAATACGTTCTAATTAATTTAATATGAGATGCAACTCGAATTTTTTTTCAATATTTATCACGTCCCATTCTTAAATAAATTCGTTCTGAAATGTGAAAAAAATTTATTAGCAATTTATCTATTTAAAATTTAATAATATATTTTGAAAATACCTTACAATTTAGGACCAATATGTTGATTTTTTTTCTCTGCTAAAAGTCCTACAGCAATGACCAAAACGAAAACCATAAATACCAATACTGATACTGCTATACCTAAAGTTTTTTCTAATTTTGACCATCTTGTGCAATAACAATATTGCTCATGGACGACTCTGAAATTGCAAAAAACAAATCGTGATTAAAAATCAAAAAATAAAATGTTGACTGATCAAATTTTTTTATGAAAAAGTATTGAATTTTGCCGATCGAAATCGAAATCGAGTGAATCGAATTTTCACATGTGTTCGAATTGTTTGAGCAAATATTTTGCTTTTCGCAGACAAATTTAAATGGACCTTTTTATAGCGAGTAAATAATATATTTAATAATTTATCGGAACTCAGTCCGTTTTTATGTATTATGTAGTTATTATCGAATATTTTTGTTATATTATATAATCAAGATGCTGTTAAAAAACGTACGTGCGAGAGTAAAAATCTTATCTTATCTTTAAAAAATTATATACAATACAATCATTTTATAAATAACAATTAAAATATATTTCAAAGTACAATATTAAAATTTTTAATTATACAAATTGATTCGAATGTAAAAACCATGAAAATTAATCGATTCTATTGTCCCGTTGAATCGAAAATATTAAAATACATGAAATCGATAAGGTTTCGCTTGATGGCGGAAATTGTAACTAGACGATTTTTATTTTTAGATTTTTTTCACAAATTATTCAAAATGTAAAAGCATTCGTTCGTTTTTTTTTTGTTTTAATATGACTATTTTTCTTTGCGTCAAACGAGTGAGATAAACGCTTTGTCAAAATATTCGCCAACTCTTCTGCGATAAGATAAACGTCGTTTTTATTAAAATACTGAAATTCACTGCATTGTTATTTATCGATATTAATTGTAAGTAACACTTTCCGAGCGATTAATTAAATATTTGTTTGTATTTGCTTTTATTACTATTGTTGCGGTAGAGATAATTTTTTATGATGTTCATGTGAACAATAAACGTCACATATTAACATTTTGTATCAATAATCATAATAAATAATTTAGTTTACTTAAAAAAAATTAAAAGATAATTTTTTCATGATGTTCATATAAATGATATTAGTCAAATAATATTATTTTATAACTATAATCTTTATAAATCATTGTATATAATTAATTATCGGTATGAGTTTGGCTCTTGGATAAGGTATATAATATAGCCTAGATCCCCAATATTTAATGGGGAGACTTTGTCCTGCAGTGGACACAAAACCGGTCGGCAATGATGATGATGATAATGATATTATTAATAAAATAAAAACTTACGGCATACTACTAGTAATACTAGGAGTACTCCCAGCATATCCCAAATTGACAACTCCAACGCTAATCCCTACACCATTCTGCTGTCTCGAATATCTCTTAGCTCTACTCTGTTGACTTCCACGAATGTTCGAATTTGACGAACCATCATTACTAACATACTTAGTCCCATTATTAGTAACAAAACCGAGTTCTTTCTCCTCATCAATAACAGGCACATTAGGCCTGCTGAGAACCTCACTACCCTTCCTCGACCGTCGATCAGAGCCCACACTATTGGACCTGGGCACCTTCAAAACCACCTCCTCCACACTGGACTTCTTCGAATACGAAGTCTGGCCATCCTGGCTCCTCTTGGGCCTGGGCCCGTCCTCGAGAACGAGGCCCCTCGGTGTGGAGCTCATCTCTTTTCACATTAGAAGCACATTCAGAATCGCGACAACAATATTCCGGCGGTAGGAGCATTCGCGGCGGACGACTTTGGTCGACTGACAGTGCTGAAAGTGTGCGTGAAACATGTGTTAAAACGATAACGAGTATCTGTCGGTCGTGTGCGTGTTATCTTCGGTTTTAATATCGATTGGTGGCTAGTGGACGGTGGGAGTGTGTTGAAGACTGAAAGTCCGTGGACGTGTGCGATTGATGAATCCGTATAAGGGTTTTCTTTTAAGGGTTGCTGTAGATGTTGTTCTGAATGTCATATAAATTATTTTTTATATATAAGGCAGCCAGGTTGATGAATGATAATTTTAAATATCATATGAATTATTTTTATATAGGGTGGCCACTGAAAGGCTGAAAGATTTGAAAAAGTCATAACTTATTCATTTTCATTCTTTTTTTACATATGCAGAGCATCTTTTATTCTAAATATTATATCAATAATTTTTTTTATATAGGACGGCCACTGAAGACTGAAGAGTTCGAAAAAGTCATAATTTATTCATTTTTTACATATTATAGAAAATCTTATGTTTCACATATCAAATAAATGAATTTTTTTATTTCAAATTGCCACTGAAAGACTGAAAGATTTGAAAAAATTATAACTTATTCGTTTTCATTTTTGTAAATTTAAATGACTACATGTTGTATTATAAATCAGCAATATTTAACACTCACTAGGTTCTTCTATTCCAATCAATAACTGAAAATCAGAGAATAGTATATTTTTTCGGAATGAAATAATGCTGATGTGTTTTTTTTTTTTGGCTATTCAATACCTGAAAATCAACAGTTTTGTTTATGATGTGTAATTCTACGTTTGTATAATTGTTTCGTCCATAAACTAAGCAAAGAATCTTGCTTTTTCTATGAAATTTAGTGGTGCACTAAAAATACTACTAATATTGCATTAAAACTCTACCGGTACTACTCTTATCATACGTTATCTTATTTATTCATGTATTTTTTTTATATAAAATTTATTCAAGATGTTCATGGTAACCGATGCATTAATGCGCTCATCGAATTCGCCCTATGTATCGCGACCGATTTGCGTGTCTAATGCCATGTTCTATAACTGTTACTATGCACTCAAATAATATTTCTTTCAAAAAAAATTCGAACAATATATCCTTTCGACCTCAACATCGATGGATTGTGTACATATGTATGTATATGCATTTCGGCTTTTTTATCATATCAATTTTCATATTCGATTATCGCTTAAAAATGTCTGTTGAGAAGTAGCCAATTATACAAAGCCGAAGTCCCACAATGCCGACATGTAACTTTTGAAATTGTATTTATATTTTTGTACGATCATAACACGTTTCGCTCGTTTATATTATATTGCGCATCCGAAAATGATACTTCAGATGTGTGCAACTGTGTTGTTTATTAATTTACAGCATGTAATAAAAGCAAATTTTATCGATATCATAAAGTTGTTGAAAACACAACAAAGTGGTTCATCGATTCAAAACTTAATTTTATAATTTTCGATTCGATCCATAGTGAATATGTAGATTTCATTCATTAAGTTTTGATTTGAATTCTTCATGTCGTTCGTATACTGCTTGGTGAAAACCATTCTAATGGGTATATTTATATTGCCTGTTTTAAGTAGATCTTATTCAATTTGCTGGTGAGCAAATTATTTAAAGTAATGTACCAAGGACGCTGCATAATATTTTAATGGTCATAACTTTTAACTGACAACACTTTTTTTTTCTCGCCTTGACAAAAGTTATTGTGTATTTAATTACCTATTTAATGGCATATATCACAACCGTGGTGGAAATTTGGACCAAATCCCATATATTTTTGGTCATTGTCCTTTAAAAATGTGAACGATTGATTTCATCAATTTCTGTTCTAAAATCTAAACTATGATTTTTTTAGGTTTTCGTGTAATTGACTGAGAAATTGTAACAATTCTCGTTGAAGAGCTAGTTTTTCTTAGAAAATTTATTTTAAATAGAATCTATGATTATTTTCGAATATTTCACACATCAAACTTCTTTATACATTTTGTCGCAATCATTACAATTTCATCAACTTTGATTTTGTCTCACTTATATATTTCTAACATATCCAATAGACTCTTTCAACTTCTAAAACTCGCAATACAAAAATAAATCAAAAACCTTTCAAAAATTCAACAACCAACAAACCCATAATTCGAACCACTCATTTATACTATCATCAACAACCAAACATCACATTTCAATTAAAAATCCATACAAAACCCCCCATTTTCAAACCGCAAAACATCATGCACCAATTAAAATTTCAAACCTCGCAAACACGAATCGCGTACAATTTAATTCGAACTAAACACGGTGCACCGAAATAAACCGACCACAAATAACTATCATACAAGTTACACATTTTCCCCTGCCATATTTCATGGGAAAACGTATTTATTGAAAACACTATCTCGCAGTTTGTAAAAAAACCTTAATCGGCCCGTCGTAAATTCCAGGCGGTATCAATCATTCGACGTTTCGAGTGCAGCTTTTTCATGGTGTTTTTTTTTTCAGATGTTTACCTTTGAATATTGATCGTTTCCGCGTTGTAGGGCGATCGATGGGGGTTTTATTGTTTCTTTTTTGCGTCATCGAATATAATGTTTTGAATATAATGGTGATAATTCGATATGTATGCGCGCTTGTATCGTATTATAATCTGTGATAGATTAATCGGACACAGCTGTGGTTTTTTATTCTTATTTTGTACGGAAATATCTGAAAAATTTTGCTGAAAATTTGACTTTGGCTATCTATTATTTTGATCAAAGTTTGATTTTATTTGTGTATGAAGTTGTTCGATTAGATTCTTGATAGATTTCTATAAATACTTTCCATTCATCTGTAAAATTTAATTTAATTCAACCGCAAAAGATTTATATTATATTATATATTTTTCTATTGTTCCTTACTGAATTTTTACTATGTAATATCTAATTAATCTAGTATAAACAATTTGTATAATATTTTCAAACTTAAATTAAATATTTAATAATAAAACAATTTTTTTTCCTTAACTCAATTAGGTTTTTTAATTGATGTTTTCACAAAAACAAAAACTTTGATCAGTTTGAAATCTAATCTTGATTCACGCCTTATCTTTTGTGTAAATTTAATGTAATCTTATCTTGTAAATTTAGATAAATGATTGTTTTGATCGAAATATACACGTAAATGGATCGATAAAAATGTTTTAGAAAAATAGCGAAAACTATTATAAATCGATACAGTTGGTTCATACGTAAAATTTAGAAATTCGTTTACGATAATGAAACATTTACTACACGTGTGATCGATACTTTTTTATCGAAAAAAACGATAAAACAATAGAACTAATTCAATAATGCCATCAATCATATTTAGAATACACGTGTAAACGATCAGTATAGTGGAACATGTAATAAAAAGCAATATAATGCTTTTTTTATATGAAAAATAGATAATTTACATGACAATGATTTACATAGATATACTATTTGCCCCTTGAATAATTTATATTTTATATTTTCAAAGTACATCAATAAACTTTACTTTATACTCCACCATATAAAATTTTAGGTCAAATCAAATGTATAGTTTCATCGTATTTTTTCGATGGTTAAATATTTTTTTCCTTTCTCCACACTAATGAATAACAAACAAACTTTTCTATTATGTGGAAAATACTTCCTTTTTAGTATCTGTTAAGTTTTGACCTAGCCAGTGGACAATAAACAGCCTGTAGAAATTTTTGAAATTTTTAATAATAAAGTGCATTTATGGAATTTTTCACTGTACAGATTTTGTAAAAATAATTCAACAAAAAATACTTGTAACGTATACAATTGAAATGTAACATAGTTAACGTTAGAATCACTCATTTGTGGTTTTGAAAATTGAGATCTGAGGATTTTTCATTAACTGATAAACAATTTACTGGCCATAATTAATGCTGATCCATAATATTAAAGAGATCGTATTGAAAATAGGAATCAATCGATAAAAAAGTGCGGTATTTGCATCGCAACGATTCGGTTGCTTGATAAAAAAAAATACGATAATACTTTAGAATTGACCCAATAAATTAATTATTAATCCTTTTACAATGTAGATACTATACTGGACACAAACACGACTCTTCCAATATGAAATTTTCATGATCCGACATACTAAAAAACTGAAAATCTTCCAAAAAAATCGAACCGCTTAAGCACAATGCGATTCGCGGCAAATTTGAATAATCGTGATTGCATAGCGGAGTTCCTCTTTACATTAACGTCAAAGTGATTTACAAGTGTCGTTTGTCATTTTCGCCTTTAATAATACGTACCGTGTGTTTGTTCGAAACAAGGAGGCTTTCGTTTATTTAAATGTACGCAAGACTCGAATGGATTTGTCGTGTGATTTAATGCGCATAATCGAATTTATACGAGTTGAGTTTATGTATGTATTTATGCACTTTGTGTTTGCACTTTGATTTGTATTGAAAAATTGTGTTAATGATTTTATGATGTTTGTTAAGTTTTCTATTGTTACCCGATTAACATTGATGCGTAATAAGATAATGATTAAGGTGGTTTAGTAAAATTTATTATTTTAAAAACACATGAAATATTTCTTTATTATAAATCCGAATGAAATATATGTTATATAGGAGATATAATTTAATAATCCAGGAAATTAATATGCCAATTGATTTATATCGAAAATTTTCTTACGTGATAAAATCAAGTATATTAGTATATGTATGTGACTTTACTGATACCAACAATGATACCATATCTTACTGTCATTTCTTAAAAATATGACAAAATTTATTATTTTTCCACGGAAAAAAAATTCTGATTAATCCATAATATACAATCTTGGTTTAACTAAGATAAGGCTTCTGAAAGGGGGATCCTATTTATCACTCACACTAATCCGCAAGATAAAATTTGAAAACCGTCTATAATAATGAAAGACTCAATACTTTTTTCGCACAAAATCTGACGATGACCAGCAAAATCGACGGATCCAAAAAGCTCTACCTCTTCATTGAAATTGATGATCTCTATTTTCATTTTTTTTTTAATACAAATATACACTTCGATCGCTGAAATGCGTACATTGAAAGCCGTTTGTATACGAAATTCGTATTTTTTCTACCATTTCGCAATAACTGTATTCAACAGTCGTACACGTATCTGAAGACGCTGACTTTTACTGAAGCGATCTCCTTAAACGGATCCGAAACCAGTAGTGCCCTTTAAAGGAAACCACTCGAACAATTGTTGTTCGTGTGTTCCGTAATGACCCGGGGACCAAAAATAAAACGCAGTATCGAACATGCACAAATGGGGGCCGTAGAACCAAATTCCAATATTTTTTATTTAAAAGGGAAAAAAAATTGGATGATGTCAGTTATTAGCGCCATCTATGCGTCAATTCCATTAATTTTATTATTATCGAATGTAAAAACCTTTATTTTGTTTATGTTTCAGTCTATATGTATAATATTTGGATCGGTCATAAATACACATTATTTGAGATCGATTTGGGTTTTATAAGATCAAATTGTTTAGGTTTTTTTTTCGGAAATTTCATTTGTTTTGATCAAAATTTTTAATTGGCTTACATTAAATAAGGTTAGGTTGGATCAAATATATACGAATTTATAATATAAATGGTCTATCACAGTCCAAGCGTATTTCAGTCCATGTATATTTGGGTTGGTCATAAATACAAATTTTTGAGAATTAAGTTGGATTAGATAAGATTAGGTTGGCTAAAATACATGTATGGATCAAATATACATGGACTAATAATATACATGGTCTGCGATATATATAAAATTCATTTTTTGCAATATATTATAGCACGTATCGATTCTGTTTATTTTTAACGATGATTCTGACGATGTTATCGTGTATTATCATTAATTATCGTATTTTCGCGCTTGTTTGTTAATTATTGCATATTTTTTGTATTTGTTTGTTATTTTTTTATTTGATTTGAATCGTGTATCGCATGACAAGATCGTATCTGGACCGCACAAGTTGTATTATATGTAACCCGCCTTTCCTATGTTAGAGCTTAATAAGGGTACCTTTTTTTCTTTTGTTTGAATCATTAAAATGTATGGGAATCCTGTCTTTTTCCTTGAAACAATTTTTTTCAATCGTTTCCTGGATTTTTGATTCATTTTATAAGGTAAAATATCGTTTTCAGTATAAAAGATCTAATTCGTTTCGAATTAAATTTAGGTTTTCGCGTATATTTTTTATAGAATTGTTAATTTTATTTTATAGCGAATTATCTTATTATTTTTAATGTATAACGCTTATAAGCAGTTTTGTTTATAATAAGCTTGTAACGCAATTTTCTGCACTTAAGTTGTATTACACTATTTTAATATTAAATCGACAGGCCAATATATAGTTTTCATGGTAGTAATTTATATAAAAACACATTATATATATTTATACTGAAATTATTACCCATTTCGTAAAAATGTACATAATTTTTCTATATTTTTTTTGCAAAAAGTCATCCGCACAGAAAGCGCGATTCAATTACCCGCACATTCACAAGTCACTTTAGCAATATCATTATAAATCGACTCTTCGGAACGGCACCTTAGACATTTAATAGCAATCATCTTCTTATAATCAAACTGAACATCATCTCGCCACCATCAGAGTCATCATCATCATCGTCGACTGTAGCAAAAGAGAAACGCCGAACCTTGAAGAATCGACAGGGTAATCGAAGAAGTTATCCCGCATTTTATTGTGCATAAATTTCATATATTATTTTTAAAAAAGTGGTAGAAATGATTATTATGATATTTATGTAAGATTTACCAATATTCGAGTTTTACATGCTCATAAAAAATTTTGATTAGAATCAATCGAAAGTTTTACGATCGTACTTTCTTCGTTAGGTTCAAAACTCGATCATTAAAAATATAAGACGATCCAAGTAACATGAACCTCGTATAACACGGGTATATGTTTCCATAAAAACGTGTAATACAAATCCGTGTTATACGAGGTTTGAAGTTCATACAAAATTAGGGTTTTCGTTCCAAGAAAATGTTGCAGTTCGTTAATATTATTTTTTTAATAAACAATACAGAAAATATTCATTTAAATATTTAGATAAAATGTATTTAAATTAAATTATGTATGTATGTATTTGTATTTAAATTAAATTATGTTGCTTAAATTAAATTTCTTAAGTTTTATGTATAATTTATGCATTATAAGCCCGCAAATTAGGTTTCTTGGCGGATTTCGCGCGTTATTTGTATATGTGTGTGTGTTTGACAGTTTTTACAAATCATTTTCATTTTGATCGTCTAAATTTGCAAATGCTAAGAGATCGGATGGCAAAAGGTTCTACTGGACAATATGTAAATCCGAAACTCGTTAAGATATGGTTAAAAATTGGTAAATATAACTTCCAAACTACGCGCGAATTGGTGAAAAAAAATTACGCGCTTATAATACATAAACTACTCGTATAAAACATCAAAAATTTTATTTTGAGCACCTATAATACATTTCAATTCATTTTAAATTACAAAATTTGTCAATAAATATTTTATGTACCTAAGTAAAGCGTTCATTTTTAATTGTTTTTTTCTTTCTAAAACCGTGTTATACGAGGCCAGAATGTATTATTTAAAAATAGTTATAGAAATGACTATTATAAGATCTACCAATATTCGAAGTTTTACGATCATACTTTCTTCATCAGTTACAAAACTCGATCATTAAAAACATACGACGATCCAAATAACATATTTTCATATAAGAGTCCCATAAACCCGCCATTGATGCCGACCATCATCCGAGATCCTTATCTAAACCCTATGGTAACTACACATCGCGCGATAAACTCAAACACCATAACGTCCCTTTTTATTTTCATCTTCATCACAATTTATATACCGATACATCTTTTACTCCCATCTTTATCGCGAGCGCTTTTTTCCCCATATCCGCGCTAATTGAGTGGCCACAATGGTAAGAGGCGGTAAACTTTCGAATGCGACGCCCACATTCGGTCATTTTTCCGGTCACGTACCGAAGGCCAGGGATCCTCAAACTGCGGCGCGAGGATCCGGAAGGAAGATCCTTTTAAGTCGCGTGCGTGGGATTTCTGTGGAGCTGTCGTCGTTCGCATCAATCATACAATTTGGGTTTGAATGCGGAGATTTTCGGATCTTGTATGTTCGTGATGGTTTTTTTTTGTGTTTTGTGGGAATTTTTTTAAAAATTTTCATTTTTTATGATTGACTTGTAATGAATTTATAATGGATCTCGTATTTTTTAAACATTTTTGATATAAAAATTAAAAATATGTGCATATAATAGTTTTTCTTTTATATGCGTTCAAGTCTTTTGTAATCAAAACGTATCTATGAAAACGTTTGAATATTTTCCAAGATTTTTCTTAGAAAACCTACAAATTCCAATCCCACAAAGCACAGATCGAATCTAAAACACAGCCATAAACGGAATACAACCGTCAAAAGTCCCAGACATCCGCATTATCATATCAAAAGCTCACACCGACGCTTATTATCATTAATCCGTGAATATTAAACAAAACACCGAAATGCATCGGAGCTTATGCAAAGCTCATACAACAGCAGTGCAAAATGGAGCTCGAATTGTATTTTTAAATATAAAAATGTCGACAATTCGCATTTAGCTCGTTATAATGTAAGACCGTGAAATTCGAGCGTGTTTACTGCGCGCGCGTGACTTACGTGCTCGGGCACATAATGCAAGTATTGTGTATGAAAAGTGCATTCGAAATGTGTTTATTTTTATTTTTCGTGTTTGTATGTATCGTATGAAAATAAAATTGGATCGATTTCGGAGATCTTGTCGCTTTTCTGTGGAAGATGAGCTGCATATGTAATGAATCAAATGCAATACATGGCGTTCAGAAACGAATTGAATTTATAAATTTTTGGAGAACATTTCAATTTAGCGTTTTATTAAAAAAAAGTTTTTTCGATTTATTATAACTCCAAATATGTTTGTCTAATTGTAAATAATAAAAATTATGTCTTATGATCTTACTTATTAAAACTTTTTCGGTACTGCCTATTTTCTTAAAAAATACTTTAAAAATAACTGATTATTCATACTTTATTTTTCAAGTAATATTAAATCAATCATTCATCCAGAAATTGGTCATATTATAAATAGCTTAACTTTAATTTTCAATAGCAAGCGATACATTAAATATCAAATTTATATCCATCATATATCAATCTAATGAATTCTAAAAAAAATATTCCAAAAGTCATAATTATTTCAAAAGCATTATGGATTTGAAATTTAAAATGATAGTATTTTTACAATTTATCAGTTTTTATGTACTTATGTGTAATCATTAAATCGAAATATTATCAAGAACCATTAAATCATTTATATTTTCAATTATGCCTATCAAACTGCACAAACAGGATGCACTAATCTTATAAACACTCATACAAAAGATAAGAAATCAAATTAAAATGAACTTTTCGTTTTCAGTCATACTGTAAATAAATCGTTTATTCAAGGGGCGTGTCTCGCGAATATTTCGCTAATAATTCCTGCTTTCGATGCAATTTCTTGCTGAAATTAGAAAACAACGAGTGCAACCGACCGAATTGCATCATAAATCAAAACGGACAGAGTTGTCAAACTTTTTTCGATTTTTTCCATATAAATTTATATTTCCATAAAAGCCTTAATTATATAAAATGCCCACACACTCGTACATAAAAAAATTGCCAATATAAAACGTTCATTTTTGAATAATCATAAATATGTGGTTTATGTTTAAAATTCGCGTCTCAATTCGAGTTTAATTTTAGGTCTTGTCGAAAACCCGTCTTATGGTAATAAGGCATCAAAATACGACCATAAATAGTTCGTGTTTATTGTGAATTAATCATATATATCATACGCGGCATGTCAACACTCACACCCAATACGTTTAATGTATGCAAGTGAATAAATTATTCGCTGAATAATTTACGATACTAGTTTATTTAAATAATAATCGAACATAATCTCGATTGTGATTAACGTAATGCGATTTATGGACTTGAATCGATTTGAATTTTTTTTTTAATTTTCACCGCATCGAAGTAACTTTTTGCGCAGTAAAATTTATCTTTTTCTATAAGGATTTAGATAATTATTTATAAAAAACATAGACTTTGACATTTAATGTGCTCATTAAACAAAGTAAATGTTATATATCATACTTGAATTATGATAAAAACATGATTCACATATCCATTGCATAGTGATAAAAGATTAAAAAACAGGTGGCATAATTCGCTAATTCAATCTTTAAAATCTCCTATTGTTTTATTCTTCCTGTATTATTGATATAAATTTATTTTAACATAAAAAAAATTCGAAGAACGGATCATACAGCATATCGAAATTACATTGTAATTAACAAATAAGTGCAATATTTAATACCAAATTATCAAGATCATTATTATCATTCGAACATCTTATTATTGATATCAATTTTCAATATAACTTGACAAATCTCGCATGGCGTCAAGCATTCAATCACGTACCCTTAAATAATCTATCTAAAACCCATAATAGGACGTTACGATAATCCTCGAAAGCCTATTGTACAAACGAGAACCCACTCGTTACTTCCTACAAGTTTAAAAAGCACTGCTTTGCCATAAAAGCTCGTGTCGCCAAATTTGGTAACGTCGCATCGGATATTAGCTTTGCGTGCGCGTATGTCCTTTTAAACCGGTAAAGACAACGAGGACTTTTTCAAACGGATCCGCCTCTTTTCTTCCTCTTGTTAGGGTGACCATCATTCGTTTCGATATTTATTGAAAATAATCGATCGTTTGTCTTGAAATACTGAGGTATGTGTTCGTAGGATGCGCCAGTTTCCGTTGAAGTTCAGCGATATGTTGGGTAGTCAGTAGTTGAATTTGATCGTATTTCGTTTGGATATATTTAGATGGTTCACTATATTAAATGATATATTGATTAGGGAAGCCATTGCCTGTAAATTACCCAAATAATAGTCCAGTAATTTACCTTAATTTAATTCTATAAGATTATATCATTATGACTTTGACTTTGTATAGATTATATGAAAATTATTTTAAAATATTGGTTTTATCTTATGCTTCTATTTTTATTGATTTCATAAGTCAAATAATTTGTGAACTGATAAGTAGATGAACACGATCGCTCCGCCTGACCAAAATTTGTTTTTAATACGCGAATTCTTTAAATGATAAAAAAAATTATCAAAATTTCTGACGATATCAATAAGACTTGAAAAAATATGGACATTATTTAGGCTACATGTATTAAGATAAATTTACAATAATCCATTGAATTAAATGATTATCTTACAAATCTTTAGATATTTATGACGTCTGATTTTTAAATCGAATTAACAGATAAAAGATAAAGATAAATTTCACACAATATTTTCTTGCAAAAATGTTCATCCTACGCCATATTATATCAGAACATCGACAATAGTCTATGCCCAGGATACAGTATCCGTGGGAAAGACCACCTTCGTCTTATACACCTTATAACACGACGCCACTCTCGTTTATGCGAAACATAAATAACGATATTGTACAACACAATGGAGAAAATTTTTCTTACATTGTACCATAAACTTACTACCTAAGATAAGCAAACATTTGAAATTCACTTTCATTACGAATAAAATCAGATTAGAATGTGTCATCATCAAATTCTCTCATATAATTTTTTATACAAAAACTCCCTTTTTATATAAACTTTAAAAGCTCAAAATATTTACATTATACACCATAATAACCCCAATCGAATTAGGATTCGTTTGCGTGAAATTTCCGAAAGTTACAGCCTCCCGCGAAAACAGCCCTCTATTATTTCTGCGTCGTTTCGAATCCGTCTTTTTGCCGCCGAGGATTTTCGACAAGAAAATTACGAAAGCGCACACTTTACTACGGCCGATACTGCCTTATAATACGTTTATGCCCGCGTATATTTGGCCATAAGAAAAGCTCGGTGTCACTGCTCCGATGAACCCTTTTCATCCTGCGGCTTTTTTGCGAGCGCGAGAATAATAAAGTGGAACTTGTTGTGTGTATTTGTGTGTATGTTGACGTATATTTCTAGAATCGTGTATGGAATTTTGTTTTTTTTTAGTTCTTGTTTAATTTTTAGATAGTTTAAAGTTTTTAATCAATATATTTGAGCAATTTTTCAATATAATAAATTGGTCAATTTTAGGTAATGGTTTTTAGTATTTGATTCTTTGGAAATTATTTTCTACTTTTAATATGTATGTCACAGTCTAAGCTTTTTTTATTCCCAACTTCATCTGTAATGATCGAAATTTCAATTTGCAGATTTAATCTAATTCCTGCCTATAACTTAACTGCTAACGATTTTTTAGATTTTATTTATTTTTTCAAGTATATTTCAATCCATATACATATATTTGGATCGGTCATAAATACACATTTTTTGGAATTGAGTTTGAGTTTGGAACGATGTTTTGAGTTAGTTTAGATTAGGTTGGATTGGATCAAATATACCTGGGCTGAAAATACTCCTGGACTATGGCATATATTATATATAAATTTTATTGTTGAATACTCCTGTATTCAATGATAATTGAAGTTAAGTAATATTACACATAAAATTTTTATAACATGAATTTGGTCACGTATCAATGATTTGAAAACTAATGATTTCATTTTCTGATTCGCTGAAAATTATCTCTTATTATCACATAAGGAAAATAGAACAAATTCTTGATAATAGAAAATCTTTATCTTTCATTATTTACTGCATGCAGTTTTCACATTTCAAATTCAACGTTTTTCACTTCAAATTTTATGATAGTAATAAATTTCATTGATTACTAAAATATGTCAACAGTCTTTAATACTTTCCTAAAATAAAATTTGAAGTATCAAAAATGTAAAACAATGACTAATCATTATTTTTCTATATTATCAACCTAAACACATTTTTACACATACAACACCCAAATTCACTTCCATCGCGAATTCCTATAACGAACCCACATTAAATTCATTTACAAAAGATAAAGTTATCATTCATCGGACACAATATCTAATCAATACATCAAACACTCCCACTTATCGACATTCCCAGCGAATGTACGGCAACTCACACTCTTTTATATAATTTTCAACTCTGACATTTTTTCCGAAATATTTTCCACCACTATACGGTCACTGAATACGAAACGCATCGATTTTCCTCCTCGAGCGAACTCGCATGAGTCATCTTCGTATTTTATTTTATGTGTCTTGTATGCTTTTTCGTATTGTCTCTCCCTCTGGGTTGTTCCCGTTTCGTTCTCGTTATGTGAGCGTAATTCCTTAACGGGATTCTTATAAATAAACATCGATGTTCTGAGTATCGGTATGTGTTGTATTATACGATCGATCATACGGGTCGCTTAATTCGAGAATAATATATGGATTTGTTTTTTTGAAAATGTATTGTTTGTATTTTAAAGTACAGTGGAAACTTGTTATTACGTTTTTGAAGGGATCGACAAAATGAAATGTAATTAGAGAGGAAACGTTGAGGGTTTCAAAAGGCAAAATCAGAGATCATGGGGATGAGAGTAAAAAAATTATAAAAAGAACAGAAAAATTACAAATTAACAATGTCAGCAACAAGCGACATTTGAACAAAGATTCTCAATTGCCGCGAATTTAACTAAATATTTGGTAAAGGTAACGTTTAGCGTCGCAAATTATTAATTTGGCAGCCCTGCATACACATAGACATAAAATTAATCCATAGTTCGACAGTTTTATATTTCCATATAAAATAGAAACACTTCACTTTGTTGAAGTGTTGACTTTGTTAAAAAAAATATTAAACGAACATCCATGTCAATTTAAATCTAGGCTTACATATTCTTTTTTTTTTCAAATTTGACGTTTACGCCATTTTTCAAATATTATATAACGGCTCATATGTTACGCTACGTCTGTGTAATCGCTTCGTTCACGAACGAAGCAAAGAATCTTGTTCTTTCTATGAAATTTAACAATATCGGTTGTGTATAAACACCATTTAGTATAGGCGCATCATAGATGCATCATTTAATGTTTTCTGTCAAATGTGTAAGTTGACGTACTTTAAGAAAGTGGTGGTGAACCTTTTTTCATTCACGTTCCAAAATTTCCTAATATATCAAGCGTGCCAAGAAAATTTAAATATCTTCCATAAGTATGTCATAAAACACATCAACTGTCATATTTGACAGAAAAATGACGCACCCATGATGCGCCTATACTAAATGGCGTCTATCAAATGTTATTAAATTTCATAGACAAATCAAGATTATTTGCTTCGTTCATAAATATAATAATAATAGTCAATTACGATAACACACGTTAAAGTCATGCGGATTCTAAACCAAACTTCTCCATCCCACATCCAATCAGCAAAACAAACCATCACACCCACCCACCGACCCCACACACACACACACACCCACCGACATGCGACATTCCTTCAAGACACCCATCGAATAAATTCATACAAAATCACTAGGCGATCCGACGTCTTCCCAATTATCCCGAAATCAGGCGAGCACGCGCTATCCCTAAAAGGCCACAAGAGGAGGCCCGACGTCGCCACGAGGACGCATTCTAGCAGGCCCTCATTCGGTCTATATTTGGTCATCGGCTGCGACTGCGACTGCGACTGCGACTGCAGTAAATCGCTGAAACGTCATACCGGTTGAGGCGGTGCGTGAGCGCTGGCGCCGTGTGTGTGTCCAAATTGTGGGGTTTTTTGGATTTGATTTTGGGTGGGGTTGAAGGTGGTTGTTTTGTGGATTTGTGGATTTGATTTTGGGTGGGGTTGAAGGTGGTCGTTTTGTGGTGTTTTGTGGATTTGTGGATTTGATTTTGGGTGGTGTTGAAGGTTGGGTGTTGGGTGTGATGATTGGCGATGATGGTTTGTGGTCGATGGAAGAATGCGGTTGTGTGGTGTGTAGGTTGAAAGTGATTTGATGTAGTATGATGTATTTTTGGATGTTCACAATTATTTTGTATGGAAAAATAAAAAAATATACATATTTTAAGATAATCTAGTATCTTTGAGGAAGTGTCGAATTCTTATTTTAAGCAGTCAAAATAATTAATTTTCTTATAAATTTTTAATATGAAAAAAGATAAATCTTTTGTATATCATCTCATACAATGGAAAACGTTTAATACGAAACTGAAATGATTGAAATTTCTTTTTGAGAATTTCATACTAAACGTCATAGTATTTTGTCAGGACCGCAGTATTATTTATCGTTAATTTATTTTTCACATTAAACTTTTTTGAGTTTCAAGATTTTCATTGTATCTTAAAGACAGTGTGAAATTCTTATCAAAAGTAATTAAAAATGATTTTTTTATCTTATAAATTCTATCAAAATATGAAATTTTTAGGTGGATTTGAAAAAATTGAATTTTAATTATTATATCTTCAAATAATGTCAAGCTAAAAGGACTTTTATAATTTCGTTAAATATCTGAAGATGAATGCGATTATGTGCTGTTGATCAAAAGTAAATTCATATAGTATGATGATTTTAAACATTTTTTGCTTATTAGCAATGTTTTTTTGTATGAAAAAAAAAGAAAAATCTTTTGTACACAATTTTATATGTTTAATGCAGTATCAAATTCTTATTTTAAGTAGTAAAAATTGATTAGTTTTCTTATAAATTCTATCAAAATATGAAATGGTTAGCAGATGGATTTGAAAACATCGAATTTCAATTATCTTCAAATAATATCAGGCTAAAAAGACTTTTATAATTTTATGAAATATCTGAAGGTGATTCCTGAAGTCATAAATATTTGAAAATGCCATAAAAAGATACATAGTTTCAATATTCAATTCCTAAAAAAAGTATATCCCTTATGAATTTCCCTTTGAAATTTTTGACGATTTCACAAAGTTCTTGCCCTATAATATTACAAATTTTATACAAACCACATTTAATGACGACAATAATGAATAACACACATCGCCAAATTCTCTACCCAAAATAAAAATAATTTCATCCAACTTTTTCCCACTAACATCTACAATACATTAACTACCAATTCTCCCACGCACGCCTCAAAGCCACCATTTCCCGATCCTCATTTTTTCCTCCCCACATCCTCATCTTTCTCACGACTAACCCTGCACACTCCACAACCACACACAATCGTCCACACAGCAATAATGCGATGTTAAGCGTTCGTCCTGTCCCGATCCGGTCCTGTCCACTTGTCATCCACTTTGACCGTGCAGGATTTGCTCGGCGGTTGACAGACGCGCTTATACCGCACCGCAAATACCGCAAATTTATATGCGATTGTTCGTTTTATGGGACTAAAACTTTGGGAAATCTTCAAAAATTATTCATGTTATAGTTTTATATAGTTTCGTTATGGTATAATGATCATTTTTGTATCAAAAAATGCGATTGATCTAATCGTTTCGAACGATAATCACATGACATAGTCAATACAAAATTTTATTTAATACATAATTTTTTTATATAATTTTTCAAATAATTTACATCCAAAATATAAATTTAATAATTTATAACAATATTTTATATCACAAGATAATTTTTTTGTTAAATAAAATCTTTGAGAATCATTGAAATTTGACGAAATCGAAGTGTGATGGTTTGATGGTGTCGATTGGTGATCAATTGGTTTGGTGGTGCACAATGGAATGAAAATATATTGATTTTTGAAATAGTGGGTTTATATTTTGTTATATAATAGAATATTTAAGGTTTTGATGGATAGAAAATTGCGGAAAATCCTTGAAAAATTCGTGTGATTTTGTGATGATTTTGATCGGAGATCGGTTGATGATTGAGATGTATCAATTGTTCGTACAAGATATTAAATGTTTTATTAAATTATCGAATTTGTATGTAAGTTATTTTTAGATTTTTTTGTATTGTTTTTGAATTTTATCGTTTTAGCATTTTGTGATCATTTCATTGTTTTCGAATATAGTTTCATAATTATTTAACTAACACAATTCAATGATCGATGGATAATTTTTTATGAATGTTTATAATATATTAATCATTCCTTGAAAAATTAACGATAATTATATGCAATTTTCGATGATAAATAAATTACTAATTGATATATTCAATAGAATGCATCGTCGTTAGTAAATTTTTGTTTTCCCTGTATAAAACGTGAACTATTCAAATTAACCAATTTACTCTTTATATGTGATTATTTTATTACACAAAATTGTCATACGATACGACTTAAACGTATTTTCATTAAAACGTACACTTCGCTTTGATGAAACATGCTTTAACCGCAATACCATATCTGGCCTTTCGTTTTAATCTTAAATTGCTTCTTTTCAACGCGATATTAAATCAAAATGACCACAAAACTTTTCTCAGACATTACTTACATCTATTTTTACCACATACGAGCAAATTCACTTAAAATTCATCATTCAACAACCCGCATGCAATCCGTTAACCCAGATACTAACAATTCGACGTTTCAATTTACCGCAAAATTTAATTATTTTTTTTTTTTTTTCAATAAATTACATCGCAATGATATAAATATTTAAATAATTAGTGTATAATTGACATTATACGTATTAATTACTATAGATTGTTTGCAAAACATTCAACTCAACTTCAACCATATCTAATGACTAGTGCGTTGGTCAAATTCATTCAAACAGTTCGATGTTTCAATATACATATAAAATACCGAAAACTTTAATTATTTTCTTAGTAAAATACTCTCAATGATATAAATATTCAAATAATTAGTGTTAAATTTACAGTACAAGTACTAATCTTTATATTGTCTAACTCAACTTCAGTCATCTCTAATAACTCAAGCGTTGGTCAAATTCGTTCAAACAATTCGATGTTTCATTATATAAAATACCAAAAAATGTAATTATTTTTTTATTAAATACCTCTCGAAGATATAAATATTTAAATAATTAGTGTTAAATTGACAGTACATGTACTAATCTTTATATTGTCTAACTCGACTTCGGTCATCTCTAATAACTCATACGTTGCTCAAATTCGTTAACAATTCGATATTTCAATATGCAAAATTGAACGATTTTCTTTATAAATCACATGTTAAGGATATAAAAATTTAAATAAACTTTAACTAATTAGTATATAATCAACAGTATGCGTATTAATTCTTACATCGTCTTCGCAACATCTAACTCAACTTCAGTCATCTCTAATGACTCATACGTTGGTCAAAATCTTCTCCGTATAAAAGGCTTCGTATAAAATCTTGAAAAATAAACAAGCAACATATTAAAGCAGCTAAAAATAAAAGGTTAGCGATTCCACGCGGCCGATAAACGGTCGTATAGTACGCACGTTCCGATCCGGTTTGCAAAAATGTGCGTACGCACAAAACCGCTCTCGACGAATGCATTTTGCACGTGTGTTGCGAATGTGCACGTGCGTGTGTGTGTTCGAGATCGTGGAGATGCGATCGCGATAAGGATTGATCCTGAAAAATCCCACGATGGGTATGAAAAGTCAGCGATGGTCAAACTGTGTGGTTGGAGATGTGAAATTTTATTGATAAATGGTGATAGTTTTGTGTGAATTTTAATTGGCTTTTTGGACAATGTTATCGCTTGAATAATCAGGTGTTGTTTTGTAGATTGTGAAAGATTTAATTTTTTGAATTCTAATAAAAACAAAGTTTTATCTCTGTAATATTTATTAAATAATTCTATTATGCTTTTGTAAGTGGTCAAGATTATCTAACACGTGTTTCAAGGGGACTTAGTTTATGAGTTTAATATTAAAAGATTTCCGTTTTCGTAACAACTGTTACAATTTAATTTAAAAAATAATAAAAGTGTTTTATCGTCATTATAAACGTATTACTTAATGAATTTATTTTCAATTGCTGGACAAAGGTTTTTTAGTACACCCTCAAACTTGAGACAATCCTTTACTTAATCTTTCCGTTCGTATACTGAATATCATCCCTTACAAAATAGTCTTGTAATCATTTCCATTTAATATTTGCATCACATTTCGCTTAAATTAGAACATTTTTTTAAATGTAAAAATTAAAAAAATCATTCTTTTCAAATGGTTTTACACGAATTATATATTTATACAATTTTGAGATCCTTCCAACAAGATTAAAATCGTCAATAAGTATTTTATATTAACAGAATATGATCTAACAATAAGAAAAATTACAGAGATTAAATTCAGTTTTTATAAGAATTTAAATCGAAAAATTTACAAACTTAAATCTTTCACAATCTACAAAACAACACTTGATTATTCAAGCGATAACATTGTCCGAAAACCAACTAAAATTTAGATTAAACTATTACTATTTATCTAAAACTTTTACTAAACGTATTCAACAATATTATCCCACTGATGAGTAATTCATAACAACAAAATAACTTATATATGAATATTACATCCTAAAACATCTTCACATCGTTTAAAATTCAGCAACATCTGAAAAATCGCCCTTTTCTAATCGCAATATCGAAGCATTGTACACACAAAACTTTTACTAAACGTATTCAATAAGATTAACCCATTGATAAATATTTTATATCAAAAAAATAACATTTTATATATTTGAATATTACATACTGAAACATTTTTACATCATTCGCATTTCGGCAAAATCTGAAAAATCATCCTTTTCTAATCGCAATACCGAATCAAAGAATTGTACACACAAAACTTTTACTAAACACATTCAAGAAGATTAACTCATTGATAAGTCATTTATAAAAACAAAATAATTTATATTTGAATATCACATCCTGGAACATCTTCACATCGTCCACATTTCAGCAACATCTGAAAATTCTTCGAATCGAACAATCGCGATATCGAATCGCTGCGTTGTTCGCGCACAACTTTCGCTCGAACGTACCGAAACGCTTTCAGCTGAAAACCGTACGATCTTGATCTGTCCTCTATCTGTCCTGAGAGCAGTTCGCTCAACTTTCGAATCCAATTTTCTTAGAAAATGTCCGTTGTTACGACCGGCTGCGCCTGGATAAGCCTTCCGATCGATACGATGCAGATATTCATTATTGTGTTGCAACATGTGCATCCCGAAGAGCCTATAACATGAAAATTCCAATATGGAGCTTTCGTCGCTTTCCCGAAACAAAGCTCGATTCAATTAGACGCCGGCGGAAGGATAATGCAATAATATCTGAAAAAAGTTGGTCCTTCGGAGGCGGCGTGTCTCTTAATTCGAAAGGAAAAGAATTGTGAGAGGCTGCTTTTGTTTTAATGCAATTAATTCGAGCTTCGATCGGAATCCGAGCTTGGAAATGGGCTTTTGTGAAAAGTGTATTCGGGAGGCGTTCGGAAATTTTCCGGATTTTTTTTAGGACAATGAATCGTGTAATTTGATTTGTATTTATATTGGAAGTCTTTTTTAGTATTAGTCTTTGAAATCTAGATGAATGTGCCGGTCGAAAATAGCGATGAAAATTTTTTTTTCAATGTGTACAATTTATTTTTCAATTTTAAATTCTGCATGCACACTTGGGCCTCGTATGTGTAACACAGTTATATAATTCCTCAAAAACGTCGTGTAATACAAATCTGTGTTATACAAGGATTAATGTTCGTACAAAATTATGGTTTGAGGTTCCAAAAAAATATCGAAGTTTGTTAATATCCTTTATTTTTTCCAATAAACAATACAGAAAATATACATTTAGGTATTTCTTAAAAAACCTTTAATAAATAGATAGTTCATTCATCATCACTATCACTTACAATTCTGTAAATTCGACTCTTTTTCATATGTTTAATACATGTGTATGACTTATTTATGTTGGCGAAATCCATAGGCGTACAAATCAAATATGTTAATTAATTGTAATCGTTTACTTTAGGTGCGTGAATTATTTATCGGAAAATTTGTATTTTGATGGATAAAAACGCATTATAAGTGCATAAATTAAATTTCTTAATGTGTTTCACACATAATTTATATATCATAAGTAAAAAAAATTAAGTTTCTCAATACATTTTGCGCGTAGATAGTACCTATGTGTGTGTAATTTTTGACAGTTTTTACAAATCATTTTCCCTTAGATCACCTAAATTTGCACAGTTCAGATATCAAAAGTGCTGCTGAAAAACATATAAGCCCGAAAATCTTTAAAATATACATAGTTCAAAATTAATAAATGTATGTAACTTCCGAACTACGCGTGATATTCGTTAAAAAATAATACATAATTTACACACTTATAAATGTTATAATATAATAAATGAATTACACATGAATTTCGTTAAAAATGTCAACTTAAGCACTTATGATACCTACACTTTTATTCATGTTAAAATGCAAATTTATTAATTAATAATTTACACATTTAAAGCAAAGGATCACCTAATTCATTTTTAATTTTTTTTTAAACGTGTCGTACAAAAATAGGTAATAATTTATCAATTATAAATATAAAAATCGTGTTGTATAAAACCCTATTATATGAGACCCGAGCGTATTTCAAACAATCATCGCTTTGACACTTTTCAATCTGAACAACTCGTTTCCAATTTTCGCAACAATCCAACAACCAACATTTCACTCAAACTATTTTATATATATAAATTAATTAATTTCACCCAACGAAACAAGCACTTTTCACTCCCTATCACTTAAAACAATCGAAAACTCACCCGAAACGCGTCCATAATACATTTCCCCATCGGAAATCGAAACCATTGAATTTCCCGTCCGTTCAGGACACTTTTCATTCTGAAAAATGAGTTCGCAACCCCTGCACGAGACACTTCTGAAACTCTGCGCGATAATCGACGTCTCATTGTGCACGGCGAGGGGCGAACTCGACAAATTGCAAACCGACGTTGCACCATTGTTTCGAAGCCTTTCCAGATGCATTGCCGAATCGATATTGCAACGAGACACGCGACCAGACACAAAAGGCGAACTCAACAAAGACAAATTTCGACGATTCATCATCGGACCTTTATTTCGCTGAAAGTGCGCGCGAAGTGAAAGTTTTATCGGTCGTCGTATGTCAACTGTCGGTTTGGATGAATGGAACGGATCGTGTCGTTGGAGTTGTATGGGTTTTGGTGTGGTTTGGGATTTGGAGGTGTTTTGGTGTGTTTTGTACATCGGATGTGATATTTGGTTTCAATATGTTCAGTCTATGGATTGATGAAATGTGTACGAAGAAATTTTAGAAAGCGCTTCAGTCTTTTAGCACATATGATCCATTTGTTTCGGTGAGATGTGTTGTATTTTGGAATTATTGAATTTCTATAGTCAGGGATGTAATATTTTTATTTTTTATATTTCTTAGATTGAATATGATCTGTTGTATCATAGTGTTGAATCTTACCATCTATGACTCGAAAAATCCAGTGAAAAATAATGTGGAAAAAATTTTTGTTGTTTCAGTCTTCCAAAATATACAATCTGCAAACTGAGATTTCATTGTGTCTTAAAATTGTATGAATTTCAATATAGTATGAGCTTTTAATATAATTTTTCTATTTCTAAAATTGAATATAATCTGTTGTGCCAATGTATTAAATCTCCACATATAATATTTAGCTAAATAAAACTGTAAAAATCATGTGGGAGAAAATTGTAGTTGTTTCATTCAAATTTTCAGCACACAATCTACTAGTGTAAAAACTGCAATTTCGTTGTATCTTGAAATTACACATACTTTAATGTAGTATGAAATTTAGTAACATTATGTTGTTTCTAAAATCAAATATAATATGTCGCGCCAAAGTACTGAATTTTTCCATTTTAAATTCAATAAAACCACGAAAAAACATGAGAGAGTAATCTCAGAAGACGCTTCAGTCTTTCAGCATACACAATCTACTAATGTACAAGCTGTGATTTCATTGTGTCTCAAAATTGTATGGATGAAATGTAGTTTAATGGATTTAGTATCAGCATGCTTTTTCCAAGATCAAATATGATATTTTTTGTCAAAATACTGAATCTCACAATACCTGGCTAGATAAAACTGTGAAAAAATCGTGTGGGAGAAAATTGTAGGTGTTTCAGTCTTTCAGAACATACGATCTACTAGTATATAAACTGTCGGTTTCATTGTGTCTCGGAATTGTATAAAATGTATTATATTTCAGATTTAGTATCATTATTCCGTTTCTTAGATTGAATATAATCCGTTGCGCCAAAGTACTAAATCTCACCATTCCAGGCTTAATAAAACCGCGAAAAAACATATGGGAAGAAATCTCAAAAAATGCTTCATTCTTTCAGCACAAATAAACTACTAGTATACAAATTGTCAGCTTCGTGTCATGTAATTGTATAGACTTCAATGAAATATAAGACTAAGTATCATTATTCCATTTCTGCGATCGAATATGATCCGTTGTGCCAAAATACTAAATCTCACCATTCCAGGCTTAATAAAACCGCAAAAAATATGTGAAAGGAAATCTCAGAAGGTGCTTCAGTCTTTCAGCATACACAATCCACTCTTACACAAACAAACAAACAAACAGAGACGAATATATAATTTGAGTCGTCGACAATTTGCGCGGGTGACATTCAACGTCTCCGATTACGCGTAATGTCGAGTGATTTACGGGCACACGTCTCTACGACAACACGCAACACATCTACTATTTCTATCTACACAAAACACGTCCTTCTGTCCTGCTCTCTTCTTTGGGCCAAATGGGGGGTTTAGAATCAAAAATCGCAATGGAGGAGAAAGAATCGTGTGATTTGGTTGTGTAGTAAAGTGAAGGATTCGTTTTGTTGAATGTGAGTGAGGCATGTGTGATGTATTGAAATTATTCAGTGGAGGATAATCTTAATTTGTCATATGTTATGAGATTAACATATTTAGCGAGGGATCGTTTTTTTTATTCGAAACCATCGGAAATTATCTATGCTTATCATTAGGTAATGGATAGATAAAGAAAATATGCATGCAATTTCGTTAGTGTTATATATTATTTTGAAGTGAACATTATACATTTTATAAATGTATGAATTAATTCAATAATAAAATATGATTTGAGTTTCATTTTCAATACTTTATGAATAAGTGTGTTTAGTTTTGTCTTTAGAAATTAAAGTAAATCGTTATTGAAACCAAATTTTTTTGAAAAGTATCAAATCAATCACATCATCAACCAAATATTCTTTAATTTAAATGGTCATTGCCTTCAAAAAACTAAACAATATAATAATTATTGATTTCTCTCTATATATCTGTGGTAATTTTTATATCAAACCTTTCATGAGTCAACTCTTGTAATACTATGAAAAAAAAAATGTTAATATACCCAATCCTCTTTTTTTCACACGAAGGATACGTTCCAGAGACTATCATGTAAAAAAATATATGATGACCATATTAAAATTGGAGATAGGTTCCATTAGGATGGGACTTCCATCTGAATATATTTTATGAAAAATATGTAATGTGGAAAAATTTTGCCATGTAAATCATCGAAAAACATCGAAATTTTTTATTGAATAACTACATATGTATAATTACTGGCCTGCACTAAATCTTACCATTATGGCATAATAATATATTTTTTTCAATTTTTTTTATACCGTATTCAACAATAAGTTAAAAAAAATAATCGATTCTTCTTTGAGTCGTATTATTTCGAAACCGTGTAAAAAGAGGATTGGGTATTTCAGATTCCATGTATCGATCCATTAACATTCAACGCTCTAAAACCATATTAAAAATTCACAAAAAAATACCACCTTTCGACCCAAACACCCCGCAAACACAATCCGTTCACAACTCCTTTCTCACTCACTCTTCTCACCATTAGCAATTTTACAAGTGGCCTTTGTGCCCAGCCCGCGAAAAGGTTCCGAGTGGCTTCGTCCTCCCGCCATTATGTCCTCCGCCACAATGGCTGTTGTCCCCTTTCGCTTCTGAAAACCGCACAATTTCTAATTGAAACCGATAGTTGCCCACCCCTCGACAAACAGTTCGAAATTCCTCACACGTTCGAAAAACGCGTCGATAAACATTCCGATAAAGTGCAATTTTCCGATGCATGTACACCCCCAGCTAGGGCTTGCAATTTACCGTCATATTTCGACTATCGGTAAACGGTAAATAATTTTTCCCATTACCGGTTTACCGGTTATTTATTGAAACGTATGTAGATGAAATGATTAAAGTATAATTGTATTTGGCTACCTTTACTAAAAACAGTATCCTTGATTGAAACCTAAAAATTTTCAATACGTTGTAGATCAGGCTTGTCCAAAGTGCCACTATGGGGCCAAACTGGCCCCCAGTGCTCTCGCGACTGGCCCCCACTTTTCATACATAACAATTTACGAATTTTGCTCTAATTAGTATTATTTTTTTGAATTATTGAAGAATCGATTTTTTCAAGTTCATTCTGATCAAAATATATGTATTTTATCGTTAAATTAAAAAAAAATGCAAATTGTGTTTTGCCGTGTTTGACCGTGTTGAAACGTGTTTTTTTGGCAAAGTTTTCTCGCATATACAAGTTTGTAGATGAATAATGTCATATAAATCCATACATACTCGTATCCCGATCCTCTTTTAAACGGGGGATACTTTTCAGAGACTACCGTGTAAAAAAAATGTATGGTGACCATACAAAAATTGGAGATAGGTTCCATCACTATATTCGGATAGAACTTCCATCCAAATGTATTTTATAAAAAATGTGTAATGTGAAAAATTTTCGCCGTGAAAAATCATCGAATTTTTTTTATTTAAAAAGTATAATTATATACTGATATAATTATACTTTTTAAATAAAAAAAATTCAATGCAAGCCAGTGTACTGACACTGGCTTGCATTGAATCTTACCATTGTGGCATAATAATAAATATTTTTATTGTTTTTATACCGTGTTAAAATGAAAAATCCGTGTAAAAAAAGTAATCGGTTCATCTTCCTCAAACCATGTTATTTCGGAACCCTGTAAAAAGAGGATTAGGTATGTTATATGATATGACTTTCGGTGCTGAAACTAGAATAAATGATTACTATCCCCCCCCCCAGATTCACAAAACCATAGTTTCAAACCCTCACACTCATAAAAGCGCCCGTTCAAATTTTTTTCCCTCAATAATATGCCTATATCTGCCCTTAATTCGCGACAAAATCGTTTCCGGTATATACCGGTATTTTTCAATTTACCGGCAATTACCGATATTTTCAATTTACCGGTATTTACCGGTATTTTGGCTATTTACCGGCGAATCGGTTTAAATTAAACCGGTTAAACCCAACCGGATGGTTTTTAATTTACCGGTAATTACCGGTATTTTAATATTTACATGTGAACCGGTTTAAATTAAACCGGTTAAAGTCAACTTGGTGGTTTTAATTTACCGGTATTTTTATTTTACCGGTATGTTTTCTATTTACCGGTATGTTTTCTATTTACCGGTATTTTTGCTATTTACCGGTATTTTTGCTATTTACCGGTATTTTTGGCTATTTACCGGTAAACCGGTTTAAGTTAAACCGGTGAAAGTTAACCGGTAATGCAAGCCCTACCCCCAGCGCCCCGTAGTATTGCACAGTCTGGTGCGCGGTGCACGGCCAGCGGTTGTCAACCTCGGGGGCGCGAATAATGGCCGCCGCACGCCGTACATGGAGCGTCTCTCGAAACAATGGCATTCCGGTCGGTAGCCGTGACTCGAACTATATACGGCACTCGATTTATTGTGCACAAACTGAGGCTGAGGGCAAAAAAGCCCCGATGCGATACTGGAACGCTTATAAGGAAGTGTGACGAGATCGGTTCGTGCTTTCGAAAATTTTCGAAAAAGTGTGACGGGTGCGAGGTTTTGGATTTTTTTTTCGTTAATGGTCGTTTTGGTGAAATTTCGTGTTTTTAATCACGTATTCTATCTACTTGTCAATTAACATTGATATGATCAAACAATTGATTTTCAAAAGTTACTACAGAATAAGACCATTCAATTTTTTCGCCTTATGACAAAGCTGTATTGACTACAACTGTGCTGAAGTCAAGAAATTGTAAAAAATCAACTGATTGATTTTTGTAATAAAATTAACTACCTTACTTGTTGAGTATCGAAGATCGAACTGTTAATTTTCAAAAATCTCAAAAGTCAATACAGAACAAGACAATTTTATACTTTCGCTTTATATTATATTTAAATAGAGCTGTATCAACTCCGACTTCAACTCCGCTAAAATTGAAAAGCTGTAAAAAATTAACCGATTCTGATTCATTTTTATTGTCTTCTTTAGTAAACCGATTGCTTTTTTTTCCGTCTCGTATGAGTTTTCGAAACAAAAGATCCATTATGTTTCGTTGATATATTCATAGTCTTGATATGTCTTATATATGTTATTATTTTTTTCAATTTATTTACAAGCATCGTTCAAAATGTAATTACTATTACATTACTACTTGCAACCGTTTCCCATCTTCTTTGAAATTTTTCAATCCCTTTTTTATAGAAAAGTTTCGACGCAAAATATGAATCTATTTTTTTTTATTTAACCTTTTTTGCATTCTTTAATTGAGTGATCAAAATAGGTAATAATCTAAAAATATTATGCTTGGCGAATACAGTAGATGCAAAAATATTTCCCAATTTAGTTTGAGAAGCTATTTTTTTTCAAATTTTCCATTTACAATACTTTTACGATGCATATTTTGAAAATCGTTATTGTGTATTTCTATCGCTTATCTTATACGTTGGCAAGAAAATTTTATCATAACTAAAATCACTCAAATCGGAGTAGTTAAATGTTGAAACAAATTTACAACCCTGGTTAAAAATAATTATATTATAATATTAACTATCCTACTTATCAATTAACATCAACAAAATCAAACCATCGATTCATCAAAAAAGACAACCAAATCCACCACAACTACAAAATATCAATTAAAACCCCACACATTGAAACGACCCGATCGAAAACCAACGACCGAAACACGCCCTACGACCGTTCACTTTCGACAACAACAGAACCACCGCAACAACCGCAACAACAACAACAACAACGCCAGTTCCGAATTCGCCCACACTATAAATCACCGAGCGCACTTTATTATTACGTACGTACGACTCGTACCTCGAATCGTATCATATTTGCTTGGGTGGTCTGCGAAAATCGAAGGTTTTCCCAACGAAACGGTTCCGTTTCCGTTGCCGAGGTGTATAATCTCGGGACGTGATTTATGTGTACAGTTGACCCCCGATTCGCTGCGTTTCGTAAATGAAAATTGGCCGTTTCGATTTTGTGGCGTTGCGCAACGTTTTAGAGTCGGTGTTTAGAACTGGACGTTTCTTCGTATTGAAGAAAATTATGTTTAATTGATTTCGTTTTAAAATAATACATCTATATATAAAAAAACTCAAACGGTGTATGGATATATGTACATACATATGTATCTAATAAACTCTTAAACCGATACACGAATCACTAAATTAGACAAGAATGTGCTTTGAAATCCGGAAAAACTAAATAAGCATTCATTTTTTTTAATATCGTTTCGCATTTCAGTTTTTTTCTATCGATCGCCGTACAAATTATAATATAAAATGTGTTGGCGTCTCGATTGATTGTGATAATAATTACAATTGGTAAACAATTTATTTTCACAGAGTCCTGAGCAACGCCGGGTACAAGCCTCTAGTTTGCAATAAAGATTATGTTTGTTATTTATGTATAGATGTCTTTATCAAAATCATGCTTAATCGGGTATAAGCTTTATATTGTTGGGTTTAATTCGAAAATTTTCTATTATATTTGAGACATATGGTTGATTGTATTGAAAATGCTTAGGATTATAATGAAAAATGGGCCAAAAGATTAAAACAAAATGAAAATACATGTATAAAAGCTTCAATAAATTTGTAATAATTATTTTTTCACAACTGAATAAATGTTTGTAGTTTTTATGTTTTACATAGCAACTAGATGGTCTTTGTTTATTATAAGTCTGTCTTGTCATTCGATATAAATTAATTATCAGATTTAAAACAATATATTATTGATTATCTTAATTTAAAAAATATATATCAGAACTTGTTTTAATTTCAATCTAATTCTAAATATATTTTTGTTACTAATTAGAAACATTAATCTCTATACATAGTGGAAACTTGGATAACCCCGTGATATTACCCATTCATCATCATTATTTTGTATTCTGATATAAAATGATTTGAAAAAGAATATCATCATAAAGCATCTATAATATATTCTTTTTTTATCAAAATATTATTTATATGTCGTACATCTTTACCAATTTTGTGTGACATCTCAAATGATCAAATCTGGTTTCAAATCTAATTTCATGGTACTTTGGTCAATTCAAATTCTTAAGAATACCAAATTCATTCCTATATATATATCTGAATACGTAAAAACTATAAAACTTTACACATAGTCCTTTTTTATCTATTGATAATAGAAATATTTTTTTATGCTGATCAAAAACCTAATTTTACTCACCTGAATCATATGTATACGCATGACGAAAAAACCATCATAAAACATGTCTATACTAGATCACACGTGTATAAATTATATCAGTATCAATTCGTTAATCTACTGACAAGCTTCTAGTAGGTATAGTTCTCGAAAATTCGTTTATATTATTAAAAAAAAAATTACTTTATTCGAATTATCATGGAATTATCCGTATCGCAGATTCATCCGAGTTTCATCTGTATTTTTTTTATATATACATAATATCCAATTTCCATTTATTTGTATATGTTAATACTCATCTAAACCATTATTATTATATATCAATTCTAAAATTTAATTCCAAACTATTTTCAAAAACTCATCAATACCCAACAACACACTAATTCACAAACAATTCCCAATAACCCCCCATCACAAAAACCCCATTCATCACCATCATCCTCATAACACGACAATTAATTCAAAACACCCAAAAAAACCCATCAATTCCCGCAAAACAACCCGAAACCCCCCAATGACAAACGACCACAGCGCACCAACAAAAGCGCAAATTCTCATACGGACAGAACGATAGACCGTTAATCATAGGGCCGGACATCTCATCTTTGCCCTGCACACACACACAACCCTAGACCAATATCGTGCTCCTTATCCGATAAAAAGGATCTAATTTATTGTGTCCTTATTTGTTACGTGCCCGGTGTGCGCGATACGGGATCCTTTTGCATAAGTCCTACTTTGCACCGATCGATAAATCGGGGGGTACAATGGCCTAGATGGTATCGGTGTACAGTGAAAAGGGCCGATCTGAAAGTGATTTCAGATTATCGATTCGATTTCGTGAGGGACGTGTGCTTATAATTCAGAATGGGCGCACTAAATAAGGCCGAATTGCCTATTCTGAGCGCTTTGTGTAGGAGGATGTTTCGGATATTGGGCTGTATCTTTTTTCGATTCGATGGCGATTTTCTTGGATGTGTTCTGTAGGAAAATTGACGATGTGTGCTTTGTATGGTAATATTTTTGTTTTGTTGAATTCGGGGTTTTTTGTGTTGGGGTTGAGCGATGAGATGTGCGGTGAATGGATATGATCGAATACTGCTTGATTGGATTTAGATTTTGAATTGATTTGTTGTAAAAAATTGTCACAATATCATTCATTATAGTTTTTATCAGGGACGAATTTAGATATAGCCAACATAGGTATTTGATCTACTAGGTTTTAGGTACTAGGTACTGATCTACTTGATCTACTGATCAAGGTTGTAAATATTTTTTAGTTTTTGATAATTTAAAACAACTTCTCAAAAAAATTCGAACAATATTGGTAAAATAACATGATGACTAAAAGTTTGCCCAAACGACACTAGCACACCGATAGTAGAATGTTTTAAGAAAATTGGAGGACTACGTGAAGGTTGAATGATCCAATTTAAAAGCTTTATAATTTACTAGCGTATTCGGGCGTATACTAGCGAATACGCTTACCGATTTATCGATTTCCAGTTTATGGATTTATCGAGTTACCGATTTATCGATTTACCGCTTTATCGACTTACTGATTACTGATTACCGATTTTCCGATTTACCGGTTTATTGATTTACCGGTTTAAGGATTACTGATAGAGATATAGACAGACAGACAGACAAACATATAGTTTTTACACACTGTTTAATTTATTTGTCACACTATTATGTATCAAAAATTTTCGCGGATTGTGTTCTACTTTCGATGTGTTCTAGTGTTATTAGGACAAACGTCTGGAAAACGTTTTATTATTGAATTAGAATTTTTTTTAATAATTCTTTGTTTATATAAAATACCTACATATATAAAAATAACAAATATTTTCAAAAAAGTTTTCGACATTATAAGATTTTCTTTTAAGAAACGGAAATTTTGGTTTTTACCTAGGCACCATTTACTCTAACTCCGGCAATGCTTTCAATATATTTACACAATTAGGTACTCGATAATAAACCTTCTTGAATGTATTGATTTGTATCAAAATAAAGCGACAAAAGAAGAAAACAGAAGATAGATGCAACTTAACTGCTTTAACTGAATTAAGTTTTACATTTTCATAACGAGTTTTATCACAAAACATAATTTAATACGTAATTGAATAGTTAATAGTTGTTGCTTTTTCGAGTTCAACGATTCACGAAAGTTAAGCGATCATTAACAGATGTAATTGCGAACAAAAACACTTGAAACTTTTCAAAGATAACCTTCCACTGATAATAAACACAATTCACAAAGAAAAATATCCAATTTTCATTCCATACAATATAGATAAACTAAACACGAATCATAATAATTATTTTACGAATTTAAAACAATCCTAACGGCGGCAATATATTCAAAAAACCATTACCATACTCCTGTTATAATTCACAGCTCAATCGACTAATGCGCAAATGCATCTTTAGTGCAAATGCATCGTTCTCTAATTACACCGCTGCGAATGCACATGCAATACTCTACACGAAACATACACTCTAATTGCGCTGCGGTTCCATATTAAAAATTAACATAAGCAACCGAGGTGTTCCATCATCGCAATATTCTGCACCAGAGTAATTTGTTATTGTGTCAATTACTGAAACCGAGCAAATTCTCGATCGCCTTTAACTGAACCGGACCGGCTATGGATTTGCGAATTCAAGCTTCTCCAAAGGACAAATGATTGACGAGGGTTTATTCGGGTTTTCAGCTCCCCGTCATACATAAACTGAGTTTGGGTTGTAAAGTGTGTATAAACTGGTAGGGAAAACTACACGAAACAATCGAATTGTAAAAGGTGACGATTTCACGGGTCAATCTCTTTTGGTCTTTGATTTCGGCTATTCGAATTAATATTGTAAAATGTTTGTGTATAAAAATTATTTTTTGGTGGATGAGAGTAGTGGCCCTTCTTATACGAAGCATAAAAACATAACGAGCTTCCGACGAGGGGTAAAAAAAATACCCTTAGATTTTTTTTTCCATATTAATGCATTGTTTAAGATAAAAAGATACGTATATTTGTATCTAAATCATTATTATACTTATAAACATCAAATAATTGGTATTTCACGGCATTTTAGGACATTTTAATGTAAATTATAAGTTGAATAGTTCGATGAATTATCGAGCTATCGCAAAATTGTTTGAACATGGGGTTTTGTCACATTCCCCATAGTAGGTATAGGTATAGTTAACCTTCTAGTCTTTGCGTTGCGAATAATAATCTTTCTTTAGCCTTTTTAATTATTCGCACAATTTTATAATCTTAATGTATAATCTTTTCAATATTATCTTTTAAGTAGAATTATACCAATTTTATCACTTACTTTTGGTCTATCTAAAACTAGACTGATTCAATATTACCTGTAAAAATCTCAATGTTGCCTTTTGGCTAAAACAATTGATATTTCGCAGTCCGAGTATGTTTTAGCCAAGTATTTTTGGATCGGTTATAAATATACGAGTACAATGTTGGGGATTGAGTTAGATTTGATAAGGTAAGGTTGGGTTGAGTTTTTTTGGCAATTTCATTTGCTTTGATCGATGTTTTGAGGTGAGTTAGATTGGGTTAGGTTGAGTCAAATATTTATACATGGACTAATAATTTTTATGGTCTACGACATATACGTATACCAATTGAATAAAAATTTGCAAAATAGAAATATTTCACCAGACCATTACTCACATCCTTTGTGGAATATAATCCAATTGAACCACAAACTATTACCTTACATACATTTCGCGAAAGCAATGCCATTCAGACTGAAAATAATACCCACACCCAGACCTAAACGGACCTCTAAAACTGCAAAAGCACCCTCCACACAATCCGCTCTGTGTGCAAAGTGCAAATACACAGTCTTGCCGTACAAGTGGCAAAATGTGCTGGTATTCCAAACAAATTTATGCGCCCTGTGTCAACACAAACACGACACAGAGGACAAAGACCAGCCCCTATATATACTGTTTTCCGTATCCCTAGCATGCAAGGGATACGGAAGTGTTTGAAATGGTGTTTTGCATGTCTGAAACGGGTTTCGTATGAAATTTTTCAGGTGTACGAAGTGGCACATGTGATAGTCCGAGCTGGTGCGTCTCCAAGACCGGCTGCTTGGGTTCTAGAACATTCCGAAGACGATGACTACTTTGAACCATGGCAGTTCTTCGCCAGAAGCAGTTCGGAATGTCAAGACCTATTTGGACTTCCTGCAACGCAGGGGAAACCGAAACCGAGCGAGGAGCCCATATGTACGACTTTCTATTCGAAGCTGAATCCTACTGAAAATGGAGAGGTAATTATTATGTTGTAAAGTGTCCCAAAAAATGTACGTACATTTGTGTGATCATTTCGTCCGTGAACGAAAGAAAGAATATTGCTTTGTCTATGAAATTTAACATCTAGTAGTGTAATTTCCAATTTTTTTATTATCAGGCGAGAAAGGATATTTTAACGCTGTAAAACAAGTCAACTGTCATATTTTACAGAAGACGTCAAATGATACACCTATACATCAGATGTTCTTAAATTTCATAAACAAAACAAGATTCTTTGCTTCGGCCATGTACGAAGAGATTGCACAAACGTAGAGTAATATATGTATATGTACATACTTTGAAGGTTCATAACTTTTTCAATTTTAATTATTTTTTTACCAAAACTTACTTCGAATCGAGACTTAAATTTTGAAAAAAGAAATTGGTAGTACAAAGTTTCTGAAATTTTGAAATTCTAATTTAAATTCAAAAATATTTAAAACGAATTTTATGAAAAATTCACCCATGAAGCTTATTATTCAAATTTGAGACGATTTCAAAATCAATAATCTTCTTCGAAATTTTTTGTAAATAACATATCAAAAGACTGTAAATTTCTATAAGCCAAGGAAAAGAAATAGTGCTACATGAACCGACATGTAATTTCACAGACATTTATTCGGTGAACGGTTCGTGATGTCGAAATTTTATAATTGAGCACCTAATGGCATTTAAGCTCACATATCGGATTATGGAAAAGAAAAGTCTTTAATTTTAGACAAAACAACAAACCTTTCTACTTCTATTTGAAAAATCAATTATTATTCTCTTTATGATGAAAATTCGGAATTCATTTAGAAATGTCATATGAGACTCCAAAATTCTCTAAAGGTCGTGCTAATAGAGTTATTCAATAAAAATCCATTTAAAATAATGTTTATAGCCCAAAAATAACAATAATTAACAAGTTGAAAACAAAAATTAAAAGAAAATGCACTTGAATTCCGAAATATGCAATTTGCGATTTTTGAATATTCATCGCTTCATCTTCTAAGCAATTTCTGATCCAGAATGCTTATTAATTTAATTTTTTTTAGTAACTAAACAAATTCTACATCTCTCTTATTTAATTTAGAGTTTTATCTTTAATCATATATCTCAATAAATATTATCATTTTAATTATTATAATTTTGAGACACTGTATTTGTTAAGATTTTAATATTTAATAAATTTTATTGATATAACTCAATTTTTTTTAAATAAAAATGAATTATTTGATATTTTAAAATACCAAAAGATCCTTTGCTTCGAAGTTGAGATAAGTAATGTCGTCATACGTTCGCGTTAGAACAAAGACACAAATCCGAAACTCAAACAGGCGGAAACGTTTCTTTTTATTATATACAAAATTCACCGTAATTTAGCGCACGCCATACGATTATTTTCAAACGCGGAAAAATTGCGCCGATCCGTTCCCGCGCGATGTTTGGCCGTAATAAGCGGAAAAAGCGGCTCTTTCTCACACACACAAGGGCAATAAATTACTATAAACGCTGAGATGATTCGAATTTACGATCTAGGCGCCGCTTCCATTTGCTTTATTGTTTTAGCCCCATAAAATAATGACCTCCGGGGAAGTGGGCCCTCCACGTTTTTCTCCTAATTTGGATAAGGAGCTATCAATTATTATCTCGAACTTTTTCCGTGCATGCCCCTTTCATAAAATGTTAGACGTGAACTTTGGACGGTTCTTTAATCGAATTTATCGATATGATATATTTTGGAAATGTTATAAGTCATATTTTGAAAAAAGAAATTGGTAGTAAAAAGTTTCTGAAACTTTTAAATTCTAATTTAAATTCAAAAATATTTAAAACGAATTTTATAAAAAATTCACCCATGAAACTTGTTATTCAAATGTGAAACGATTTCAAAATCAATAATCTTCTTCAAAATAGTTTGTAAGCAACATATCGAAAGACTGTAAATAAATCATAAATCTAACAAAAAGCTTATAATTAGTTCAATACTAAAAAACAATACATAACCTTTAAAAGCTTCAGAATTTTCTTTGAAGAATTATTCTCAAAACGTTCAAATATTATAAACCAACTTCATTTCAAATAAACAACACATGATCAAATCTATCTACTAACCTAAATATATTACTTGTTATTATACTTAACATCAGTAATCAATGAGAACTAAAACAGTCTATAAAACTCAACGTTCCTTCAATCTTTCCATCCAAAATTAAATCATTAAAAACAATTGTTTATATATCAATATATAATATAAGATTTGAAACATTGGACTTATGCTGCTTTCAAAAATATAAGCTCGTATGCCCAATTTGTCCATAATTGGTTGATGGTAATGTACGGAGCTTGTGAAATTAAGATAACGACTCAATCGTTAGATGCAATCGTTTATTGTTGTTATAGCTAACAATTTGTATAACAATAGAGCCATCAAATTCATTACTTGTATGTAATAATGTAATAATATTAATAATTTCACATGAATGGTCGTTTCCGTCGAACGTATTATTAAGTATTAGTACCATATACTTTAGTTCATAGCCGAAATCATAATCGCTGAATATGATTTGGAAACTGAGCTTGTTATTCAATAAAGTTTCAATTTCAAATATACAATATCATATTTAATCTATATCTTACATAAAAATTTTCAGATTCATGTGTCGTTATTTAATAACAACAACGTATGGAATAAAGCAAGATTTATCAGATTAAGACTGTTAGGTTTGCATAAAACAGATCAAGGAAGACCAGAAAAGCATTTTTATACAATTAAAGACATTACTATCGGAGGACGCTGCGATTGTTCTGGACATGCTAATTTTTGCACCCTCAACATCGATAAAGGGGTAAAAACTTAACGATACATTTATATTAAACATTATTTTAAATAAAGTGAATAAAAGCCAGTCTTTAATAATTCCAGTATCGAAAATGTGAGTGCGTACATCACACGTGCGGGCCGAAGTGCGACAAATGTTGTCCAATGTTCAATCAATTACCTTTTTCAAAAGGTACCCTCAACGATCCTCACATTTGTCAGGGTTGTGAATGTCATGGACATTCCAATGAATGTATCTACGATCCTGAAATTGAAAAACAAGGAAGAAGTATTGATGTTCATCGTCAATTCCGTGGGGGTGGAGTTTGTTTGAATTGTCGAGTTAGTATATTATTAGAAAAAACTGTATTATTTATAATACTTGTTTATAAACTGTTATAAATACTTTTAGAGGCACACTGCTGGTATAAATTGTGAACTTTGCGAATTCGGTTATTATCATCCTCCTGGTATATTCATCGATGATGAAGAGCCTTGTGCTAAATGCGATTGTGATCCTGTCGGTTCAACTGGTAATTGACAAATCATACTGTTTTATTATATATTTCGAATTGTTTGTAATAATTTATCTTTTTAGGGCAATGTAATTATGCCGATTTTATTGACGATATTCTATGTGAATGCAAAAAAGGATATTCCGGATCTCGGTGTGAACAATGCGAAGTTGGTTATACAGGATATCCTTATTGCGAAATGTGTCCTTGTGATAGTGCTGGAACGTTAGATATGAAAAATTGTTTTAATGAGTGTAATTGTAAGGTGAGTACATGAAAATACTTTATCATTAATTCATAATAAATTTTCCTAATTGATTGTTTTTTTATTTCCAGTTACATGTAGAAGGACTTATATGTGATAAATGTAAAGAAGGATATTTTTCTTTAGATAAAAATAATCCTGATGGATGCATTCCATGTTATTGTTCTGGTGTCAGCTCGTCCTGTCAAACAGCTATTATTGAAAATCGTGTGGTATGTTATATCCAAAAATTATTATTTTTTACTATCTCATTATTTACTAACTCATTATTTATCTACTAAATTATGATTATAGTTTCAAACATTAAGCAACTGGACAGTTAATGACATCACTGGAACAACATCAATAATACCTACATTAGAACCCTCAACAGGTTGGTTGACCGTTGCAAATTTTGAACTCCCAGGCTTAGAATCCTACTATTGGAACGCTCCAGAATTATATTTAGGCAATAAATTAGAAGCTTACGGTTCTATACTTATATTTAAAGTAAGTTGGATAGTTGTGAGAGGAGATACAAGTGGAAAACCAACTACTGGACCTAATGTAATAATAGTCGGGCAAAACGGGATGAAAATTGCATATGACGATATTATGTATCCACAAGCCATGGACGAGTTTGAAATAACAATCCCTTTACATGAAAATTTGTGGTATCATATTCCCGATTCAGTAAAAGACATAATAACAACAAGATCAAAACGTACTGAATATAAAGGAGAGACAGTTACAAGAAAACAATTTATGAATGTTCTCACTAATATAAAATCCTTATTGTTAAGAGCAAAATTTCACACAGATCAAGCCGAATGTAGTTTGGAAGGCGTTTTGATGATCGTAGGAAATGAAGCTGCAATGAAATATTCAATGAAAGTCGAACAATGCTTATGTCCTCCCGGATATACCGGCTTATCTTGTGAACTGTGTGATTTTAGCTATATGAAAGTCTTAACAAATACTGCAAATCATTTTGAGAAATTTGAATGTATTAAATGCAACTGCAATGGTCACGCAGAAACATGCGATCTTGATATCGGAACTTGTTCGAAATGTGAACACAATACTATGGGTGAGAAATGTGAACGTTGCGCTAGCGGCTATTATGGAAATCCTTTGATTGGAACTGAAGATGACTGCAAGAGATGTGCTTGTCCTTTATTGATAGATACCAATAACTTTAGTCCGAGCTGTACCCTTGATGGAACAGATAGTGATAAATATTTTTGCACACAATGTCCTGAAGGTTATACTGGAGATCATTGTGAAATGTCAGTTGAATTTATCTTGCCTACATTCAAAAAATATTTTTGAATAACTCATTTAATTATTTCTTTGAATTCAGATGTGATTATGGCTTTTTTGGAGAACCTATGAAAGTCGGATCGACATGTGAGATTTGTCAATGTAATGGAGCGCCTTGTGACAATATAACTGGTGAATGTCTTTCATGTCCTGGAAACACTGATGGACCAAAATGTGAAAGGTATACTTATATAATTATTTTGTTTAAATTTTAAAGTCAATAACTAACAAATTTGTTTTTCTTGCCAGTTGTAAAGAAGATCATTATGGGATTGCATCTGAAAAAGATTGTAAACCATGTAACTGTGACGTTGTTGGATCTGAAAGTTTCACATGCCATCCAGACTCAGGAAAATGTAATTGTAAACCACGCTACACTGGACGCTCTTGTAACATGTGTGAGGTAAAATATTTCGAAAAATAATTTCACCAATTCCAAAAACAAATAAACCATTCTTCTATTAATAAATAGGAAGGATATGGAAACTTCACCAATGGCTGTACTCCTTGTTTGTGCAACAAAATAGGATCAACAAGTATGATATGTGACTCAGTTTCCGGAAAATGTCCATGCAAATCCGGTGTCGAAGGCATCAACTGCGACTCGTGTCAATATCTTCATTACGAATTTTCAATCGATGGCTGCGACAGTGAGTACATTTTTTTTAATTTACAACATTTTTGATGGCTTTCATTTTTTTTAATCTATATTTAAACATTAAAACTGACCATTTATATTAAATGGTCCATATTTATATTAAAGTAGTAAGTATACATATATCGTTAATATTTTTAACGGCAAGATAAGCAAATACTTTTTGCATTATTGGGACTTTGCTAAATATTTTAAAGGCAAAGTTTTCAGTTTTGCAAATGTATAAGATTGCTAATTAATATTGCTCATTCATGCTAATTTAACTAGTTAATGTTAGATTAACTAGTGTTACCATTATTTGTATTGAATACCTAATGAAAAATACTGAAAAATTATATATTGAACAAATATCGTTTCCTTTTTCAAACATTTTATTAACTTGCTTAATTTTTCATGAAAAAAATAGTATTATTAACCATCGCTAGGTGTCAATAAATTTTTCGACCAATAGATGTCACTATAAATTTTTTAATAATTTTCTCATTTAAAAAAAATCCCACATTCATCACAATTTTAATTAAATAAAACATAATTACATCAAAGAATCCTAAGAGCATGTACCACTTGAACATTTTTCAAAAAAATCGACCAAACCTCCTCCGTTCAGCAACGACCGCATTCTTGAGCAACTACACTACATTACCAGCCCAACATTTATAAACCTCCAGTGAGTTACAATCATTACGAATTTCCCCCACAAGTTCTAAACGGACACTAACGAGCGTCTGCGAAACCTCGCCATCGCCACTAGATCATCATCAGTATTCAAGCGCCGCGTTCCTAGGCCAGTTTGCGCCCTTAAAAGGAGCGAATGTGGCTAACGGGGCCGGAAAACAAAAAAGCCATTGTAACGTCAATCGAAAAAGCCGACGGCCGTCGAAAAAAACGCCCGTGAAAAAGCCACGGAGGAGACATGCTCCAGTAAGACGTGTGTAATCGGCTTTCGCTTCGCCAGCTCATTATGTGGGCTTCAGATTCGTTTTGGTGCACGGTTAATCTTTCCATGTTTACATATCGGTGGGGCTTTTTGTTTGGAATCGGTTTTTTTGTGGTGTGAGGAGGTTTTGGGGTTTTTTTTTATATTTGGGTGTGTCGGTGGGTTTTGTTGGGTCGAATCTTGTGATGAAAATGTTTTAAAAATTAAGGCGGGTTAAAGTTTTGTCTTTGTTGGAAAGTGAGATGATTAGTTTTTGGATGAAATTGCGTATATTTTAATCGATACAATTTGGTCAGCGAATGTTTTTTTTTTGGTGCTTGAACTCTTTATGAGTTATCTTTGTTTAAACGAAAAGTGAGATGATTAGTTTATGAATGTAAATGCATTCATTTTACTCGATACAATTTTCAACGAATGTTTTTATTTTGGTGTTTAAACTCTTTGAGAGTTATCTTATATTTATTTCAACGTAAATAAGAAAATGCGGCTTTAATTGTAGCTTTTTCAAAAACAACGTTATGAAATCAAATTTAACATTTTTCAAATTAAGCTCAACCTTTTAAGCTTCAAATTATTTTTTTTATAAATCAAATTCTATCGCCGGAAAGTATGAAAATGCTTGTCTTGGTAATCAACGAAATATTGCAATCTATTCTTTAATTTGACTTTGTTAATCTCAGTTGGTGATTTATACATACATAATTAATTATTTTTTAATAAATCAATCTTAAAATAGGTACCGTGGATATGTACGTAACATATCTTTTATATTTTTCATGAAATCATTAAAAAGAATGAAAAATAAAGAAAATAAATTTGTGACATTTGAAATTGATTTTTGTTTAAGGTTTAATTTAAAGTTTAAAAGACTTCATTTTTAGTTTAAATGGTTGAATTTGAATTACATATGATGATGCTCTAAGACAGTATTTTTCAAGCTTTTCTTATGACAAAACGAATCTTGAAATTTAAACGTAAACTTGATCATGAACTTGTTAAGCATTCGAAACTACTACATACTTAAATATTTTTTCAAAAGACGCCTTTTAACATTCCACAGCATAATTCAGCAAATTCAGACCTAAAACGTATTCAAATTGATATAAACACTAACCAAACTATCTTAAATATAATAAAACGATCAATATCGACCATATCGCATTTCGAAGCGACACCGAAGCATTCAGTTCACGCACAATCATAATATATGAGATCGAAACGTGCGCAGAATCAATATTTTGAAAATATCGGCCGATCGTGTAAATATTTGCGCGGCGGTACCCTTTTCCAGCAGACATTTCGATTTCAAAAATCGAAAAAAAAAACCGAGCCTGTGGAACGGTATTTACCGAGACCGCGAGATGTTGCGAAATTGTCGACAAAACACGTCTTTCAATATACGTTTACGGCGATTTAATATTAGGTCAATGCAAAAATTTCATCGTATTTTGAAACCAACCCGATGCGATGTAAATACCGTATGTTTTATCGGTCGATTTTTATTTTTTTACACGATCTTTTCGATATTTAGACGAGGATCACCATTAAATGTAGCCAGTATCATGTCATCATCAGTTGATGAAAAATCCCCAAAATTTTGAAAACCACAACTGAGTGATTCTACCATTAATTTCATCTCTACTGTACACATTACAAGTATTTTTGGTTGCCGCAGTTGCGATATTAATATTACACAATTTATACCGTGAAAATGCCATAAATGACTTTATTATTAGACATTTCAAAAATATCTATAGGCTATTAATTATTATTCACTAAAATTTATTGCTAAAATTTAACAGATACTGAAAAGGAATAATAAAATAGTGGTAAAGCTGAAGTTGCGCTATATGTTAAATTTAAGTTGACGTCTTATATACATTAGCCAGCTGTCAAATCATGTGGATTTGCATCCAATGTAAAGCATAATCTATACTATTTTCAAATTCTATAACGTTTACGTTCACTTTCCTTTTAGAAAAACTGAACTTAGAGGGTTGAGCAAAGGCATTTCTCAGTCAAAAAAATTAAATGCATTATTTTTAAATAAGTCAAAAGGGTTGAGCAGAGAAGGTTTTTTCTGTGATATTTCCTAAACGTATCTTATTTATTCAAGTATTCGGACCAAAAATAAGTACTATTACTTTATAATAACTCGACCGCACTTAACACTAGATACAAATCTACAAGATTTGACAGCTGGCGATTTATATACAAAGCGTCAACTTAAATTTAACATATAGCGCAACTTCAGCTTTACCAGAATAGTTTGAATTCAGATATTATTCATTAGTTCGGAGAAAGGAGAAAAATATATTTACCATCGAAAAATACGACGAAACTTCTGCATTGCACTAATATATAATATGTTCGAAGATCGAGCCCGACTGGTTATTTGTATAATCTGATTAATTGCGATCGGATAGAGCGGTGGCCTATTAGAAATGGACGCCGCTTTATGATTCTCGAGTTAACTTTGACCGTTACAAGAAGTCGATCTTTGACTCTGGAATGGTCGGATTCTTCCGGGTCGTGCTTTTCGAGCTTTTTTAGATTCGGGTGTGTTTTGGTCGATGGAAAAGCTCGGATTCGGTCTAATGGACGGTGCTTTTGATCGCTCGTTATTGGTGTAAATATAGATTTTTATTCGTGTGAAGTGTACGGTGTCCAGATGTGGATTTGTGCTTTATGATCTATAAATTTTTTTTTCGCCGGGTCTATTTCGATATGCTGATTTTTCGGTATGGTTTGCGTCAATGATTGATCTGGAAAAGTTGGGGACTTATCTCTGGTTTAATGATGTTTTCTTGAAATAGAATATATGATCATCATCGTATATACTTTACTGCAGAACAAAATTTTTATTATTATACATGAAAGTGACGTAAATGCCAATTTTCTAATGAAAATGATTCAAGTCTAGTTTTAAGTTAGAATTTAAAAATGATACGTTTCCATTTGATATTTACGTTCGTAATCCAAAATTATGTCGTATTACGAATTGAATTGTCAAATTATAAGTTTAAAGTATTTTTAAATATTCAAAAATACAAAACCTTAAATATCTTGAAACAAAGAAAAATGAACACCATTTTCCAATATGGTGGCTGAATAATAGAAATTTGAATATCGAAAACTATTACTAATTAGTTATTGCAATTGCTAATTAGTATTAGCAATTGGATCTACTTACTGTACCACTTGTCAACTTCCAAATACAAGATAATCAACGTCTGAATACTAGACAATCTAAATTATCTAGAAAATTTCAAATAAAAAAACCATCTCTTACTAATTAGCTCCAATGGTCGAATACATACTCGTATACTAATTATACAACTTTTCACTTAACAAGATACATCAAAGCTACATATCCAAACAAGTCAACTTCTAAATACAAGATAACTAAACTCTGAATACTACATAGTACATATTCTGAATTATCTAGAAATTTTAATATAATATGAAAAAAACTATCATCAATCAAATCTATCTACTAATTACACAATTTTAAACAAGATTCAACCGAAGACAAAACAAAACTACACATCCAAAAAAAACCCTTTCGATTCGAATACACAAATATTGAATTTCCATAACATAAATCGCACAATCCATCCGTTAAAAGTAACGTTTATACTTCACAAAGCCGTAGCTTCGAGTCATAATTAAGACGTGCAGATCGCATAAAGCGATGGCATTTTATGGTCTAGGTACGATTGTTTGTACTATATCTCGACTAATGGTATTTTACCTTCGATGCGAATCGAACGGCAAATATCTATAACAAACAAGCCTCGAGAATTTTACGAGTTATCCGATAGACCGGTATTTAGTTCTACAGTACGGAGGTTGTTGAGCGCGAAATCGACAATAAATTTATGGTCGTATTGTGTATGAGTTAAATTGGAAAGAAACGCAATGGGCGATTCGTAATTGGCGATTTGAACAAATTGGCATTTCAATGAAGATTTAAGTCGCGCGAATTGTTTTGCGGCTGAACGAATGGGTGAGCGAGTTCGCGTTTTGTATGGGATTGTGAAATGTGAATGCATAATAAATGTAAATAGTTGTGAATTTATGAACATAATCGTTTGTTACGAATAAGGAAATGCGTATAATAACGGCGTCGTTTATTCTCGTTTATGTCGGGATTTGTTTAAAATATTAATTTAAATGTTTTGATATTCGTGTTAAATTCGTCATCGTATTACTTTAAATACTAAACAATTTTTTTTCTGAATAAAATTTGAAATTCTAGCATTTTTTCATAATGAAAACTCTTAATAAATTTGTATAGTAAAAATTATTTCTACCTATGTATATACCGAATCATTTCAGATTAATATTACTACCAGTATAGTTTTATCTCTTTACTTCAATAATATACAAGAACTATATAGCGAAACCTTCTTAAATCAATGATACGCAATCGCAATTCGTAAACATTTTTAAAATTATTCCTATAGCGAATTATCTCAGATTAATAATGTTAACTGTATAATTAATCTTTTAACTTCAATTATATTATATTTTAAAACTATATAGCCAAATTATCTTATGGTTAAATCAATAATATGCAATCAAAATTCGCACACATATAACACTAAAAACTATCCCTTTACCGAATCATCTCACAAGGAGAAGGAATGACGACGGAATTTAGTTTCGATACGGGATTTTTTTTTTCGATAGATCACCTCTATTGATTTGATATGGCAAAGTATAAGCGCGCACCACTGAGCCAATTTAATTATAAACGACTTTAAAGTTTCGATAAAGTTTCGTCATTCCTTCTCCTTGTCAGATTAATAATATTATATTAACTACACATCTCTTAACTTCAATAATATATCAAAACTATATAGTCAAACAATCTTAAAGCATTGATACACAATCACAATTCGTAAACATACTAAAAACTATCCCTTTACTGAATTATCTCATTATCAGATTAATAATTAACTAACTGAACAATTTATCTCTTAACTACAATAATATAATATATAAAACTACATAGCCAAATCATCTTAAATCAAGGATACGCAATCACATCTATCTACTATCACTTAACTGCAGTAATCTATAAAAGCTAGCACATTCAACATAACCAAACCACTAAAAAAACCGATTCCACAATCAATCCAAACAACATCCTCAATCCGATTTCAAATCTTCAAACGAGGCGCTAAAAACAAAAGCGCGCATCACATACATAATGCACACATTGACGAGCATGCACCGAATGTGTAATAAAGTACGTATGAAATGAACGGTTGCCTCGTTCTGTCCCGAGGCCACCTGTCCCGCGGTTTCCTAGTCCCATCAGTAATCCAGTCGAGTTCTAAATCAATCGTCGATGTTAAATTACGATCGATTCAACGGCTTGAATTCGAATCGAGAAGGTTTTGCGGTGTTGGATGTTTCGGTTGGGTTAGGTTATGTTGGAAAATTTTGCGGATACGCGCTTTTGGATGTGGACTCACGCAACCCCCGCGGGTCGCTCACAGGTGGCCCTTTTGTTGGTGCATTGGCGTGCTTTTTTGATTATTTATTCATATTATTATCATTTTTTTTATTGTGAAATGCTTTGATTTTGTATGTTTTTATTTGGTTAATTTTGTGGAAAATTTGATTTATAATTTCTTTGTTTTTTTTATATGATAATAAAATATGACTTGTACGACATTATGTACATATTATAAATATAATGTGAATTGAGGTTTAAATATTATATTAATACAAAGTGTCGTGTCAAAAGATTTTGGGAAATAGCTCCATTGTTCTGTCAACCAAATCCATTACTTGATATGATAAATTTGTATGTTTATACTTTGTACAATGTGAAGTATAAATTAAACATACACAATTGTCACAATTCATTTTGTTTTTTATTTTTATTTATATGAGTTTCGTTCAATACGATTAGTTTATATGTACAAAAAAAATTATAATGTTTTTAAACTCATTATTATACATATTTTTCATTAATTTATTGTAGATATTATACTGTATTTGGTTTGTTAAAAAAATATAAATAGGACATCTATGTTAATTTAAATCTAACAAAGCTTAACTCATTTTTATCAAAATTGGAATTTACGCAATTCCCATATATAATTGAACAGCTTATACAATAAATTCAATATACAAATCGTTATCCTAAAATCATTTTATGAATGACTATTTCAAAAATTTTCTTATCACACCATAAAAAACAATCACCCAAATTTTCAACACTAAAAAAAACCTTGCCCCAAATTAGACATCACTTACAATTAGATTACACCCAAAGATAACGACATTCCCCAAATTTTCACATATCATTCCATCCATACAACTGAATCATACATCTATTTATTTATTTATTTATTTAGACAATTAGTTATAGAATAGTATGTATGAAAGAAGATTGAATGATCCTAGATAAAGCATGATTGCGGCTCATAGATAGTTATTTATTGTAAGTAATTTAAATTAGGAAGGAGTTAGAAACCTTGATAATAAGTAAAAGGAAATATAGGGGGAAATGAACTTTTTAATGCGTTTCCAATTTAAAAAAAAAAAATTATTAATTAAATTCTCCATTTTTCCACGCCAATGCGCTCGCCCATCGAACCCATCACGCATGCATCATCAGCGTGCAACGTTTCATCACATGCAAATATGACGGTTTCGCGTTTATTACACGCATTGAGATATTCCGGCATTTTTCGCATGCACCATAACTTACCGGCCACAGACACAATAATTACCATTGCGGCAAAAAGGTGGGACTGGACCAAATTTCAATTTTTTCCGCATATTTCGATTTTTGTCTTTTTCGTCCGATAATTTTATCATATTTTTCGTATAACGAAATCGATCGCGATTAAGACAACGGTGCATTTTGCCCGCTCCTTTTATTATTATATTCATAAGACAAACGGTTATTTTTTTATACAGGTAGTTCTCGACTTACGAGGGAGATACGTTACTGAATTTCAGTAGTAAGTCGAATCTATACAAAAATTGTTTATTTTATTTAGATCGAAATTTTCATTTTTAACCAGTATTCTTCCATGGTTAATATAATAATGACATAAAAAATAATTTGGCAGATTTATTTTTAAGTAAGTAAGAACACATTTGTATGTTATATCCCAAAAAGAACGAAAAAAATCTGTCAGATAATGGGTTAATACAATAATTCGAACGAGTTTATATTTTTTCTGAAATTAATTAACCGTAGGTGACGACAGCTCGTGATTTAATGAGTAATTTTTGAAAAATTACTATTTTTTTGGTCGTAAGTGCGAACCGTCATTAGTCAAACCTTCATAAGTCGAAAACTAACTGTATACGAGTATGCCGTAGTCCATATATATTATTAGTCCATGTATATTTAATCCAACCCAAAACTTCGATAAAAACAAATTAAATTACTGAAAAAAACCAAACTCAACCCTCAACAATGTATATGTATGACCGATCCAAATATACATGGACTAAAATCTAAAATACACCTGGACTGAGAAATATATAAAAAAAAAATATTTAAGATCGATTTTAATCATTTTGATTCGAATCATATATTAATAAGAAGTTCAAAATGTTGATATTTTTATTTAATAAATAATTATTTTGCACTCTGACGATAATTTTATACTTGTTCGTTCGGCCTCTGAATCTTTGGTACATATTTTACGGACCACACGTTCAGAAAACGGGAAATACTCGATTATTATTTATCATTATATAGCCGCGGGTTGTTTGATCGAAATTTTCGAGCCACCCTGTATTTCGTTGACTTTCAAAATTCGGACGATCAATTACAATCAGAGCTTTTCACAAGAGCGCAATCACGCGCTGAGATTTCAATTTTATATCTTCGAACAGATGATGATTTTCTCGATTCGATGATTTAATGATGAAGCCGCTCGTTGCAGTCCGTTTCTAATTAAATTGAGCGTTAAAGTGCATTTAGTGCGATCGCTATCGTTCGTTTAGCCATAAAGGTCGCATATTATTCGCATAATGAGATGTCCGTTATGTGATTTAATCCGTTGGTCGTAACGAGTTGCATGTGTGACCTTAACCCCATCGCGGGATGTTGCAGTTTGCGTTATGGTTTTTTGAAAAAATAAATTTTGGATGTGACAACGATTCCTTGACACGTGCTTGTTGCATGTCGGCTAATAAAAATTGCATTTTTCATATTAGATTTTTTTCTTATTATAATCATCTTCATATAAAACCCATTTAAAGATTTTTTTTCGAAGTATCAGAAATTTAAATAATATTTAATAAAAACCTCAAATAAAACCATCTTTTGTTAAATAAATTCAAATATTCTCTTAACTTAACGTTAACCGATTGCTTATAAATTAAAATTATCAATTGGTTATCTCTTAACTAAACTCATAAACCTTAACGAGGAAATCGTAGGCCTACTAAAAACCGAAGGAAACGTCACGTTCATAATCTGAAATCAAATATTTGCATAATGTGCTCCGGAAGATTGCTCGAATATTACATACACACAATAATATGACAATTTCGTATTTGAGACGCGATAATTTGACGTGACTGAACGTATAATTTGACAGGCCGAACGATTTACACGTTAAATTTAACGTGTACGTTTTAAATTAGTGAAAAAAATCGTGTCTCTCAATTATGAATTTGGAAGTCGATTATAGAAAGGGCAAATCGATGAGACATACAATTCAATTATTCATTTGTGGTATTGTTAAAAAACAAAAATTGAGAAAGCTTGTAAATACTGCAACCACATTCTGTCAATGTGTTCGAATTGTTGTTTCGATCAATCCAACACAAAAACAAAACAAATTAATGATCGATTCACGAAATTGTGGTTTTCCTTTTCAATTCTGTTGTAAATTACAAACTGAACAGTGTCTGAATACTAATACGAAAAAATACATTTTTCAAAAAGACTTAATTTCGCGATTTCAATATTCCGACCCGACAAAATCGTCAGTTTTTTTTCGCCGTTCGTCTTGTGAGGTTCTGCATTTTTTTACTATACACCTTTTTTTATACATAAAATATGATTTTTTTTTATTTAATCTCTTCCTTGTACATTTTTTGTGCTTCTAATCTTTTGACATTCGTCTTCGAAACGTTTTAGTGCACCGCTCTATCATGTTTATTGTTTAAATAATAAAATAAATTTGAACATCCCACGTGTTCTTTTTTTTACGACCCAAAATCTCTTGTTGCACAAGAAAATGTCTCAATCTCCCATTTTATTCAAAACCCATCCTTTCGGTTACATACCCACATTTTTGGCGGCAATCTCAGAAATGCTAAACGTTGAACGGGATCGGAAATTGTGGTGCAAAGTTAACCGCGACGGCATCTTTGTCGCCTCGGGAATTCCTTTGAGAAGAATGCACCGAGTAAAAGTGCATGTGCAGTTTTAAACAAGCATACATATGCAGGATAATGTGTGTGTTTACGGTGCAAAGAGTTCACAATCTCGACAAATATTTGAAGTGGTTTGGCTCGGGTTTAAATATTTAACCAGTCGAATGTAACCGTTGCGTATCCGAAGTCGATGATAGGAAATCGAGTTCATGTGTTGGGTGTGTAATTTTTAACTATTTGATTGTTATGTGTGTTATTTTACTTTGGGGAACGTGTTGGTTCTTATTGTAGGTATTTTGATTGTTTATTGTTGATCTGATTGTGAGATCATTTAGAATAGATAGATTTTACAATTAGTACTTGATGTCTTCGTGAGTTAATCACTACTAGAATAATATTTATTATTTAATGAACTTCATAAATATAAGTTTCATATTATCATCACATGCAATCATTAAAAACAAAGCCTGTTTGATATTAATTTGTTTTTTATTGAAGCTAAACGGTTAATAAAATGGTCAGTGCTTATCGTTCATATGATTATAAGATCATTTAGAATAGATAAATTTTAGTACTTGATGTCTTTATAGGTTTATCAGTACTAGAAAAGGCTTTATTTTGTAATGAATCTCATATAAGCTTCATATTACCAAACATTACAGAACATTATCTTTTTGATATTAATTTGATTCTTATTGAAGCCAAACGGATCAGACAAATGATTTATCACAAATATGACTCTAATTTTTTTGATTCTGAAGTCTTTGAAAATTTATGAGTACTAAAAAAATCTTTATTTTTCAACGAACTTTATATAAATTGCATATCGTCATCATCACATGCAGTTTATGCATCATTGCAGAACAAAGATTTTTTTTTACATTAATCGGAACTCGAATATTATTTAAAAATGAAATTGATTGTAATTCTTGATGAATTTAAGCTCTAAGGATCATTTCTAATCAAACGATCTCAAATCAATTATATGCATATCCTAAACAGACCATACTATTCATTGATTAATAGAAAGTTTATACATTCAAATTCCTTTTATCACCATCATATATGAGCCGTTCAGTGCACACAATGACTAACTCCATAAAACAAAAAGTTGAGAAAATCGATGAAACAATGTTCATTGTTTTTTAAAATTCCCTTTATAATATAAATTCAAATAAATATTGTAAAATTCATAAATACAGGTTTAGTGCATTTGAGTTGCATTATTGCAATGATTTACACTAGAGTAAGGAATTAATCAAAATGGCCCTGAAATAAATTATTTATTATTCAATGGCCAAAAGAAATTTGTCTTTTTTTTATGTTAATCTTCATTATTCAGGAAAGTTATTTTAAACATAAATAGTTATGACTATACCAAGTGCTATAACACTGAAATTCTAGATTTTTCAAAAAGTGAAGTTAATCAGTCTGTGCACTGAACGGCTCATATACTAAAATCCTTATCCTGCATCAAACCCTATACAAGCCGCACTAACAATCAGTTAAGTATAGCATCCCACAAAGATGATGATCCGTTTTTGATCTGGGGTGATGACCCCAGATCAAAAACGGCACTCCATCACCGGAATCATCCACAATCGATTCGCCATACACAATTAGCCCCATAATTGATTCCGGATCGATCTCGAGATCCAAATCTACTACAGACCCGATGAAAAGGCGCCGCTGCTAGTAGTCGATCCCCTCTAAAAGATACCACCGACGATGACTAAAGACGATGATTGCGGCCATTTCAGGATGACTGGTACAAAACGGATACATCTTCACGCCGGTTAAGCAGCCCAGTCCTGGAGGAGGGCGATTAGTCGAGGCTAGTTTGCCTTACGGTAGTTGTGGGGTCCTTCAGATCTTTGCCGCTCTCTATTGTTGTTTTGAATTGTTGGCTTCGACGCGTTGTCGTGTTTTGTGATTTAGATGTTGTGGGTGACCTCTTTTGTTTTTGGTCGAGGATTGTTTTGTGGGTGAAAGAAAGCGGTGCGTTGCACTCTTGGAGGCTTCGTGTCGGTTTGTTGGGCTTGAAATGTTTGGACGTGTTCGATGGTTTTCGAAGTTAAATATTTTATTTTGATAAATTAAAATATTTAACGAATTATATTGATACCCCGATTTACGCGGTAGGTAAATTGAAATCGTGTAAAAAAAGTGTATGTACCCATACAAAAAAATTAAATAGGTTCCAGGGTAAAAAAAAACGCGTAAATTGAGACATGAAGTCTATACTAAATGGGAAGATTGGTTCAGAAAATTGCATAAAAAATTTCTAACAAAAAATAAAATAAAATAAATAATATATTAAATTAAATTAAATTAAAAATTAAATAAAATCTCATCTCATAAGCTCATAGCAACAGATGACACTTTTTCTCCTTTTTGAAAGCGATTCAAAATTTCGATCTTTATAATGATATGACTTTTCTCTTAACCGGCAGTTTTGTAACTTCATTTGACATTGTAGGGCTGTATTAAAAATATGTCTTATGTTAGTGAAAATATACTACAAATAAAAAAAAAACAAATTAAAATTAAAATTATTTTATATCGATCAGTTTTAACTTTTTAAAATTTAAAATCAGTTTTCTTATTGCACTTTGAGTAGAATTACTCATATAAATATCTTCGAGTTTGCTATCTGGCCCGTCAAATATCAAATTTTTACATTAAAGTTTTGATGTTTAAAAGTTTGCCGACTCCTGCTTTATGCGATGAAAGTAAATCGTTAATATTTTGGGTATTATTTGTAAATTTTATGTGTGTCTATATGTATCTGATGATATGCAACGGATCAATTGATGTCTGATTAACTCAACTGTCTGATGATTCACTAGTTTACCATATATAAAACATATCAAAACAATAAAACGATATAGGCTGCTTATGATTATGATGATGAATAAGGTTTTATATGACGAAAGTAAACAATTAATATTTTGTTTTATTTTGAAATTTTTTCAACATACGTGCCAGATGATATTCATCGGATCAATTGATATCTGATTAATTCAAAAGTCTAATGATTCATTAGTTTATATATGAAAAATATCAAAACAATAAAATGATAACAATTTCTTGCTTGATTCATGTGGCGGTAAAATTTTCATATATAATATAATACAAAGCTATTTTTATGATCTTATGTTTTGTTCGAAATAATCATCGTTATCATAATAATAAAATTTAAATAATAAAACGATACATCAAAAAATTTCCACAACGATCTAAAAAAATACTCTATACAGGGTGTTCAAAAGGCCTATTAAAAGCTTTAAAGAGGGGATAGGTCATATAATTTGGAATATCTTAAACCAAACATTTTTTGGTCCAAAGTATCACAGTTTTTGCGCACTAATAATTCCCCAAATAAAAGGTGATATGACGGATGAACCTATTTTTTTGTATTTTAATCTTTAAATTGTATTCATATACAAAAATCTATATCAGCAAAAAACTATTAGAAATACATAAACAGTTATTAAAAAAATACTGAAAAAGGGAGACTAGAGTTTATTTATATTTCTTGCTTGAAAAATAACGAAGCCCAATGTTTTCAAATATTTTCAAAAACATCTCTGTTTAAAGCCCTTTCAATGAATGTATCAAAAATTCAGATATCTAACCGATTTTCAAACAAATTTCCAATAACAACATACAAACACTAATTTTAAATTAATTTAAAGATCACTTAGAACTGATCTCGTGCGAAAACGATTACAAAACCTCATAGATACGTTATAATAGATGGTTCAATTTTAAATACAAGATTTATTATACGACTCGTATTTCATTAAAATATGCGTAAGTAATAAAACACACGATAATAATTCGAGACACATTGCCCTAAGGACGCTATTCGAAATGTCCATATAAAGATATAAATTTCGAAAATAATGAGTTCCAATAATAACGCGTTATTATCACACTTGCAGTGTTCGTGAAATAATTTATTTTCATTCATACGATAGAAAGTGTCGAAGCGTGTATTATGTTAATTCCTATACCGATCCAATCGACGTGTTTGTTCTGGCATAATGAAAAAATATTTTTCGAATCGTTAAAACGTCACATTATCAATTTTCAATTGATTATACGTGAAATATGCAAATCCGTTATGGATCACCGTGCAAGTTAAAGCGCATGTTTTCGATTGCGTTATCGGAAATTTTACGTGTTGTTTTTTTTATGGAATTTATATTCGAATCGCATTCCATATTAGTGATTTTCTTCTCGTGTAATATTTCAATTAGATATGATTTTGATCTTGGAACTTTTATACGTTTGTGATGTTAATTTTTACTAATTTCCGATCTTCCATTAGCATATTTTTTATTTCCATATAAAAATTAATTACTCGGCTCGATATTTGAAACAGTTATACGATCATATGTTAATTCATATCTACAGCTTTTACACTTTGAATTCTACGTTTTGAACTTCAAATTCAACGTTTTGCACTTTAAATTGGACGTTTCAAACTTCAAATTCAACAAATCAACAATAATTCATAGATAGTAATTAATTTCATTGACCACTACAATTTTACATCTTAAACTTCAAATTCAACATTTTCCACTTCAAATTCATCGTTTTACATTTAAAATCAGACATTTTACACTTTAAATTGGCCGTTTTATACTTCTATTTGGACTTTTTACACTTCAAATTTAACCATAGAAAAGCATTATTAAGACAAATATTATTGATATTAAATTATTGTTGATTTATTGAATTTGAAGTGTAAAACATTGAATTTTAAGTATAAAATGTTGAATGTGAAGTTTAAATTTCCAGTTTGAAGTGTAAAAACTGTAATAATCAATGAAATTAATTACTATGAATTATTGTTGGATTGTTGAATTTGAAGTGTAAAAACTGTTTGACAACAGTCTTAATCGTTTGGCGCACTGTTCCATTTTTTTGTTGTTCAGAATTTGAGCTGGATGCACCATTTACAAAATACGAAATATAATGCCGATTCTATAAGTTTACCTACAAATATTTTGCATTGAACTGAATGAATATCGTAGATAAAATCTTGGAAAATGATCATCGGCATACCTACACGGAAAAGTCTCACGAGTGGAAAGGATTAATCCTATAATCGAATTCTAAGTATAAAACATTGAATTTTCGAAATTTAAAACATCCAATTCCAAGTGTGAATCTGTATAAACAATCCAAGCTTTAAAATGCGCGATATAAACGATTTGTAAATTCAAATTTTCGCATTCAAACTCTCAACGCACGACAGATAACACCGCCATTTTACGACCGAACCTCTCAACGTCCAGTCTCCGAAATCCACGTAGTAAAATATCTCAATTTCGTATAAAAGATACGCAAAGCACACTCCATTAGACCCACATGGTGCCATTGATGCGTACAACAAACACGAGATAATTCCAAAATGGACTCACTTTTCGGTCACGATTCGCAATAACGACGGTCGTAAATATCGAAGACGCCTCTGTCAATTCCGAGGCAATTTCGAGTTTATTTTCGTTAATCTAACTGGGCCAATTACTGTAGTTTGGGTGTTGCGTCATTTCCTAGTTTGTTTTTTTTGACGATTGCGAAGCTCCGTTTTGTTATCTGTGTGTGATATTTGCGCTTTTAGTAATGTCGTGTGTTTTGCAATTTTTTTTTTTTTGGTATGTGAGTTTATTTTTAATTTGGTTAGATTTGGTGGAATTTGTTCGAAGATAAACTTCTAAGGAGCCGATCTGAATTTTAATGATTTTTTTTGCATACGTGCGAAAATATACAACGCCCATCCTGGATATGTTCGATAACTAGTTTTTATTTATTTGAACGCATACGTTTTTCTTAGTAATTGCGCAATTTATAATTAATTTGAAGTGGTTTCACGTCTTTTTTTTTATTTTTTGACATACTCACTTAATGGTTTCGTTAGTAATTGAAATATTACGTTCGATCTAAATACCGTTTTTGTTTTCAATTAACTATCACTAATATTTGGAGCTAATTGGATTTATGACGCATGTGGATGATCTAAAATTATATTTATAATAAAAATCGATTAAGTGATGTTTGTATTAAATGAAAAAATTGATTAAGAATATATTGAATGAATAATAATTGATTTAGATCAAAAGATTATTAGAAAATATATTCAATATTGAATCGAACTGAATATAAATATTTATACATATATTGTTTCTCATATAAGCTTTTAAAACATTTTTTTCTAAATACTAATATTGTTTCTAACCCATTAAAAAATCTGTTATAAAAACACTTCGTTTTCGAAGCTTTCAAATATTTATCAAATAATACTTACATCAAACACTTTCGCACACAAAATTCCAGTAATTTCATACATTTACACGATGCCCATGAAACTCAATTCAAACACGAATCCGCCTTATCTCACGCATACATTTTACATAACTTAAAAAGGCAAAACGCGTCAAGAATACTCACTCGATACACGACAATCGTGTCCATTGTCCAAAAAAGGTGTCACGAGTCCCAGATTTTTTTCACTTTTCACATTTTTTTCTTTTTCCAAAAACACCCTCCCGAAAAAACACAGAGCCGCCCCTTGTTTTGCAATTTCAACCGCACAGTAGCGTAGTTTTTTGTACGGTATAATTCTTAGCGTAGTTTTTGCTTGTCGGTCTTTTGACCCGTTCGGTCATTAGCACATGTGTTGCTAATTTCGCTGAAGACGATCCCATGGGTGCAAAATGCACTCGAGAGATGCGTATCGGTGGATGCACTTTCATGTGAAAGCGGGTCATACTAAAAGTTAATAATAAGTTAAATAAATTGTCAATGAATGCTTTCAATCATCAACTATGAATTGAAAATTAAAAAAAAATTAATCATTTCTTTTATTAATGATTTTTCATTCTTTCAATTATCATTTTATATAGAAAATATGAACAGAATATCTATTTTTTTAGAAATTCAATCCGATGTTATATAGGCGACATTTAATACAGGTGCATCATTTAAGTTTTCTGTCAAATATAACGATTGACGTGTCTTACAACATACCTATTAAAATCAATAAAATTTCCTTGGCACATCTAATAATCAGTTTTGTATATAAAATGAACGAAAAAAGATTCGTCACCATTGTCGTAAGGCACGTCAACTGTCATATTTGATATGTAGAAGATTAGTTAAATGATACACCTATGATGCGCCTGCACTAAAAGACGCCTATACATCAACAGATTTCGTTAAATTTCATAGAAAAAGCAAGATTCTTTGCTTAGTTTATGTACAAAGTGATTACGCAAACGTAGTATAAAAAAATACACATGGATTTGAATAATTAAAAAATGCTTTTGGAATAATCATCGTAACTGTTAGCTTCTGAGTTCTGACAAATGTCAATTTCCGAAATGTCAGTGGAGCTATTAAAGCGAATCTGCTGCATTTCTCACATAAGCATATAGATGGAATTTGTCTTGTTTTTTTTTTATTTAATTATTATTATGTCATACTAGTTTATGATCGAGAAAATAATTATCCAAGCCAACATCCATCTTCCAATTTGCGTCGTGTATAATTAAAATCAGCTACTTGTTTCGTACCAGAATCGCTTATAGCTCAATCAACTTGCATGTACCAGAGTAGGTGGTCTCTTGAACTTGTAGTGCATACAACCTTCAGGGCATAAAAATATAATTAAAATAATATTCAATTACTTTGTTGTACAATCATACCCAGCACTTATCGTAATACAACTTGTAATTGTAAGTTTTGCAAACCAAATTGCAGTAGAACTTCTATTATCCGGATTTCGATTATTTGGATTTTCGATTATCGGGATTGATAACTTTTTTAAAATAGCAGATTTTACAAATATTTTTATACATAAAATTTACGAGTATGTAACAAAATTATTCTGACTCAACTTAAAAAAAACTGACTCAACTATGAGGGTGTTTATACTAACATAAAACCTGACAGGAATTTTATTTTTAAAATAATCTTTATAGCTAATAGTAACATAATTTATTTTCAAAAATATTTGTTTTATACAACACGAAATTATTTCTATGTTTAAAAAATTTGGAGTTAGAAAACTTTTCACAGACGGCGTTAAAAATTATGACTTAATTAATTATTAATTTGGAAACCAATGAATACACTACCATGAAAATTTTAAGTCATGCTTACAATTTTTTTCAGTATCAAATAACCAAAAATATTTTTAAAAAAATGGACTTTAAATTCGTTTAAAAATACTTGAAGGTTATGTGCATAATTATACACATCAAAAATTTCTATAAATAAATTTATTATCTAATAAATTCATAATTTTTATTTAATTTTATTGTCTCGATTAACTGTATTTTTTGCTATCCGGATCATCTCAATCCCTTTTAACCCGAGTAATCGAGATTCTACTGCATTTCATTGCGTTTTCTAATTGTAAATACGCTTCGGAATTGTTTTACATCCATTTTAAAAACTTTGCTTATTTACAAAAGCACATTGTTCTCAATGCATCGACATTTTTCATTGTTTTATTATTACACCACCCCTTTTATGCACAAATCGCACCACAACACAACACCATAACGTCACCAATAATAAAATCACAGTTTTCTATTGTTTCGCCTTTTATTATCACAGCACGCATTCTATGCACAAATCGCACCACAATACAACACCATAACGTCACCAATAATAAAATCACTGTCTTCTTACACCACAGAACACAAATAACACTCGAGTGCACTAACCACCATCAATCATGCAGATAAGAGTGCACATACACACACCCACGTGCACCTCTTCCGATGCATCCGTTTCGACTTCCAATTTTGGCCACATCTTCGCTTTCTGGAGGCTTCGAAGTTGACGTGCACTTCGGAGATAGTCGAGTGCTTTTACCGAATTAGTGATGACTTTTAATAATTTCGGGCGGATGATTGATGATTTGTTTCGGTGTCTGTGAGAATGGTCGGTTTGTAATTTAATAATGTTTGCGCGTGATTGATTGCTTTTGTAATTTAAATGTCGTTTTTGTGTCACAGGGTTCGAAGTGTTTTATTCTTCGGAATTGTGGGAAATAATTACATGAATTATTCATGCGATATGAATTTGAGACTATTGATATTTCGGCACGTCTATATTGGTTCTGAATTTTAGAGAGTTTCTATTTGTGAAGCGAAACGTTTAACTGTTTATCAAAATACACTCGAGTCTCTATTTATATTTCAGATACTACCATATAAAATAAATGTATGGTAAACATATGAAAATTTGAGATAGATTCTATCTATTTGGATCGAACTTCCATTCAAAAATATGTATAAAATCATCAAAAAAAATCATAAATTTTCATTAAATAACTATAATCATATACTATACTTAACTTGTATAGATCTTACCATTTTGATATAATAACATTCTTTTAAAAACAGTATCAAAATGAAAACAACAATCGGTTCTTTTTCTTCAAACGTGTTATTTCGAAACCGTGTAAAGGGGAGTTTAGAGTGTATTCATATTCATGTCATACGAAAATATCTCTCGTAAACATTCCGCATAGCTCCAATTATCATAAATATGATCACATAATTCTGTATATAAAATGAAAAAGCATATACGCATTTTAACGACGGATTCATGCTGTGTTCGTAATAATTTCCCATATTTTCGTAGGAATGTCGCGTTGAAAAAACTTTAGAAATTCGTATACGATATTTAACTGTCTTCAGGGCGATGCCAAATTATTATATTCTCGATAAAAGCAAAGATCTCATTTTCAGACCGATTAAATTCTAAATTTATTGTGAACTCAATTCGAATATTTGAAATTTGTATATCTCAACGTATTCTTCGCCAAATATAGAAAAATTTATGAGTTTCGACTATTTTATCAGATATTGAATCGGTTTGAGAGTGTTTCGGAAAATTTTGAGAGCCGTAGTTCTTGAAATTCTTCGAATTTGTATTTCCTTTGATATAAACTTGATGATTGTAAAAGGTTAAGCGCTTCCGTCATACGACACAGCCCCATTAGCATAATTGACAGAGTGGCTCTCGAATGGCAATAAATCAATTTTTATACTGCACCTAATGATCTGGCACGTCAAAAAACCATAAATACGCAGTGCTGGATTGAAATCGAGTTTGATCATTTTATTATAATCAAGCCTTAAGACCATATTTCATATAAAAGTAATGTACTTAAGTGTATTTGATGCGCTATGATAAAATTTACATAACAAAACACATTTTTGATAGTATTTTGTTTTTGATTCATCATCATCTACATATCTAGTTTATATTTCATCAAAAATTTATATATTTTTGTACAAAACATCAAAGAAATTAAACACATGTCGCTTAACGTTTATGATCGTTCGAATATCATTAAGCGATCTGCATATTTATCGTATTACGATTTCGCAATACTTCAAAAGGATCATAAATTTCTATCACCCACCATATATAGCGTGCATTGAATCAAAATAAATTATTTAACCATAAAATATCAATCGATCCGGTCCTGCCGAACACACGCACAATATATTCATACATTTTTGGCGTATAAAATTTTTTCACGATAAAAAAAGTTGAAGGCCGGTCAAATTCGCACTCGATTCGATTATGTCAGTCGCGTGGGACGTTTTGTTGATTCGAATATTCGAAAATGAAAATAAACACGGTCCTAATGACCCGGAAAATGGACACTGATCGTTCCCGATTTTCAACGCTCTTATGAATGGATGAAGATGGATATGAGATGGATGGGCGAAATTCGAAACTCAGGTCCGTCGGTGCGTAGGGAATTTCAATGAGTCGTCGAAACTTCGAGGTTGTATTCGATTTTGGATGATGGAAATCGATACTTGTCTCTGGGTCGGGCCTTTTGATGTTCTGGTCCAGTTGAGTGTTTGGTTTTGGTTTTTTGTCGGGTAAAAGTTCGTTTGGTTTTGTTGTGTGCTTTTGTAATTGAATCGCCGATGTTGATGAGAATACAGAATGTGTGAAATGGCGAGGCGATTATTCGCGGATGGAATTGTGATGTGCTTGAATAAAGTTTTTGTTTCGAATGGATTGAAATTTTATTCAAATATCTTTTGAACGTAACCAGGTCTATTGGGGCCTCGGCCTTCCTAAATTTTGAAAATAATTACATATTGTATACTTTATTATGACGAGATATATCACTTGATCATGATTAAATTCTTTGGACGCCTTGAATTTACACACATATTATTTAAAAAAAAAAAACATATTATCAATTTTTTTTTTGCTTCCTTTAAGAAATTGCTACGTTTACAATACATTTTTGTGCCGTATGTGAACTATATATAGTGGAAAGGTGTTTTGTTGATGTTTTTTTAAAAGTAAACGACTTCATTTTTTGAAATTGAACTTTTTCATCGCCTTCTTTTCCAACATACGAAAAATTAGCCTTGTAGATAACAATTGTAACATAAAAAAATCAAGAACAACCTAACGTAACCATTCACACTTCCAAGATCTTAAATAGGAAGAGATGAAGAAACGAAGATAATGAAAAAAGTTCAAATCTTGGCGAAAAAACATAAGCAAAGCGCAATTCCACTGTACATTGTTCACAAACGTAGCAATTTCACAAACGAAGCGTAACATATACATATAAAAAGTTATATTTCCCCTCCCCCCTCTCCTCTAAAAAACCGGGATACTACCGGGTCGTTTATAATATTCAATGAATCCAAAAAAATAACCTTGAAAACTCAATACGTACTTAATTTACTTCCAAACTTTTATTACCCAATTCATTACCAATTCCACTATCATCGATTTCACTAAACGATCATATATTATTCCCTACTTAACACATAATGAACATTCAAATCAATTAATTTAAAAAAAATCCGATTAATCATTTCACCGAATCGTGGAAAATCCGAAATTCCCACGGATTTTTTAATCACCGAAATTTTTCACTATCAATCAATCGATGGCGCGCCAAATCGTCGCGAACTTTCGTTTTTCGCGACCTTCGTCATCTTCCGATCGAAAAATCATGTCCATGTGTTGCTGATGATCGAGTGGAAGCAGTCGAAGAAGTCGAAGGCGTATCTGGACGACCAGAAAACACCAAAAGTACATAGCCAAGAGTAGTCGTTCCGAAGCCGTCGCACCGCGCGGACTGCTTCGTAACTTCGCGCCGGTTCAACTTCGAAAAAGTCAATGAAATATTATCAAAATAATATTTTTTTGATTTTCCAATAATTGTGTGTATCCTTGTGAATATTTGTGTATAATAAAATTTTTAAAAATTAAAATATTTTTATGTTTAAATCGAAAGTGAAGTGTTAGCGCTCGCGAATCTAATTGAAAATTTATGGGTTCGGATCGTTATTGTTGAAATGTTTTGAATAATAATTTTGGCAAATTTTGACACGTTTTCGATGTTGTAAAATATCCGTGTTCGCTATGCAAATAAAGGCACAATGGTTCTATTGATTTGTATCGTTCGGCCATAATAAATTTTACGGTAATGGTTTGTTTGAAAAAATAATACAATATGTATAACGTCATTGAACTATTATTGAAAAAAAATCGCGCAATATATAACCACACAATAGGCGTTCTAATTTTTTTCCTCGAGATAACATGCGTTGAGATTAAAAGTTATCTTGTTTGAACAAAAGTTAGATCACTGATTTCTATTTGGAAAAAAATCTGATTCATCATTCGTTTGCTTAAACTTGACTCTTAAACCTTTCGCAAATACGATCAGTGCAAATTTCAAGACGTTTTTTTTTAATATTTTCATTCAAAAAAACGTTATAGTCCAATATTTGATTTCCATATTTTTATATGTACATAATAAATCAAGAATTTTTCTGTATGACATATGACAATATCGATGCGTCAACTTGTGCTTTTGAAAGTTCTCGACTTGTTTGTTACCGTATACTTCTCGAATTCAGATAACCACTGTCAATACGAGATAGTTTTAATAATTTTTAATTTAAACATTTAAACTGCTATATTTTTAGAACAGAATTTTTATGGTATTTCGTGATAGTTTTAAATACAATTTAAATGTTATACAAATATGATTTCGCGAATGTTCGCTACCAGCAAAGTCATAGAATGAATGTTGATCCCTGAAAGTTGACCCCCTGTGTTTTCACCTCCCAATATTTTCCATATCCAATATCATTTTCCATATCCAAATATGAATATTGTTTCACAAACGAATATGAATAATTTTTCATAAACGAACCGCCGTTTGAAAATCTTCAAGTTTCCTCATAAAAAAATCAATTCGTACAAATTGGATAAGCGGACAAGCCCACCCAATCATCACTTAAATCACACCGTCATTCGAATTTTCGTACATTTCCAAATCCACGCATGCATAGTGACCATGAAAATAAAAAAAAATTATAAAAAACTCGAAACACACGATTGATAAAAACCGATAATAAATACCATTCGGGCGCATTGTGAACGGCCACAATAGTTATTCCTTCGGCAGTAAGAAGCCGGCTCGGGAGATTATTTTATCAACAAGTTCCCAATGAATGAAATAAAAAGAGGCTGACCGCGGCTCAATTTATTATCTAAACAATCTCCTTTATCCACGTCGATATTGCCGAAGTGTTACGGCGATGTTATTGTTCGGTAGATGGTTTTGTGAGCGGTGCTTCTTCTATTCACCCCGAGCTTCAGTATTGGCATTCCTGAACGAATTGTAGTTTTGTGGTGTGAAAGTGTATTCGATTTGTATGTTGAAGGAGATTATTTATTGAATTTTTTGTATTGGGTTCGAATTCGGATTGAGCGTCTTAATTTTTGAGATGTTCGAATTTTTGGTTTTAAAATAGGAGAAGGTGACTCTTGAATCTGAAAAAAAAAACTAAAACCATTATCAAATGATTACTAAATAGTATTTGGAAAATTATATACGATCATATCCATCTACTTATCGCTTTTATTGTAACTTAACTTTGACGCAAATAGTACTTTGTATACGTCTGACAATGAAATTCAAACATTCATGAGGACTCCATACTCATATATTCACTATTGACCATATAGAAAAATAACCTCGAACGATTAATAAATAGTATTCAGCTAATTATATACAATTACATCCATATATTGATTACTTTTATTGTCACTTAACTACGATGAAACATATAAAGTTCAAAGATTCACGAGGACTATATACTCGTATACTGAACTATTTATATTGACTATTTAGAAAAATAAACTCAATCGACTACTAAATATAATAGTATTTGGCCAATTATTATATGTACGATCACATCCATCTACTGACCGCTTTTTTCGTTACTTAACTTCGATGTTACCTTGTCTGAAGTTCAAACATTCACGAATATTCTATACTCATATATTGAACTATTGACTATAATATTTAATTTCAGTATAAAACCAAAATATTATATAATAGATCCAAAATATAATCATTTACAATTTCTCTCTCATTCTATTTCTTATCAAAATCACGGTCTTGCATTTCAAACAATGATTATATAATTTGATAAACTCACAATCAGATAAACAACGCGCTCGTAATATTATACAACGAATACATGTCAAAATTTGCTTTCAAACACATTCATCTCAAATAATCAATTTTTAAGATTACGATAAAAATCATCATCATCAGCGTGTAAAAACAGTGAGATAAAATGCGAACGAAATGCATGTGAAGTCCCTGTATAAACTTATCGGATCGATCGAAAGCGCATGGAAGTCGAGACGAGAACCAAGTGAGATAATGAGATGGCGACCAATGGCGCCCCCAGGGGCTCCGCCCCCGTGGTGACCGCCCTTTTGGTGACCTGGCTGGTCATCGCCATCTCGGCTTCTAATCAAAATAGACATAGGACTAAAAATGGCGAAACTAGAGTCACAATCGTGCCCGATTCCTCCGAAGTGGCGAGGAGTCCTTTGATGGCCGATGCTGAAATAAACACCACACCGAGTGTTCATTTAAGAAATGTGTTCAGTTCAGTTGATAATGTGGATCGTTTGAGTGTTGATGGTGCTTCGGATGTAAAAAAGAAAAAGAAACGTAATTCTAGAAACAATCGCATTAAAAAAGGTAATCATGTTAGAAAGAATCGTCTGCGTCATCAAAGGAAACGCAGACAGAATAATGCCATGATCAAAATTGTCACGAAGTCCGAAGAACCAGCTGATGATAGACGAAAACGTTATTCGTACTGGGATAAAAATGGAAAATTGCAATACGCTTTTTATCCGATAGCAGATTGTTGTGGATACCCTACCATATCGTGCAATTACCCTATAAGTTCAAAACCGATTCCTACTCCAAGACCCACTTATGGACCTCTCAGCAAAAGTTGGAAAGGACTCATATATGGTAAGAAACGTTTACGTGTTACATTTTATAATACGCATCATCGTCTTCATATCCGACGTCCAATTTAGAGCAAAACTTTCCCGCAAATTTTAATGATTGATACATTCTTCTAATTAATCGCAAATGGATACCAAACCCACTTCGATACAAAAACATAATATCAACTTTTTTTTTCACGTTACCGTCATACGACATTTAATATAGAACAAAATTTTCCCGCAAATTTCAATAATTGATACATTTTTCTAATAAATCGAAAATGGATACCAAACCCACTTCGATACAAAAACATAATATAAACAATTTTTTTCACATTAACGTCATACGACATCTAATATAGAACAAAAATTTCCCGCAAATTTCAACGATTCGAAATGATAGATTCTTCTAATCGATCAAAAATGGATACCAAACCCGCCTCGATACAAAAACATAATATAAACAAATCTCTTCACATTAACATCATACGACATCTAATATAGAACAAAACTTTCCCGCAAATTTCAACGATTCGAAATGATAGATTCTTCTAATCGATCGAAAATGGATACCAAACCCGCCTCGATACAAAAACATAATATAAACAAATCTTTTCACATTAACGTCTAATTAATTCGCGTCGTAGATCAAGCGGCTTCGTTTCGACTCGTAAAAAAAAATCATTACGCATAATGATCGAACGATCCAAACTCGACGATGATCCAGACATTGACTCATCGGCCATTATGCAAATCCGTCTATACGTAATAATAAAAACGGCGGGAAAACGCGCCTTTTTTCAAACTCGTTCCCGATACATTTTAATAGCGGCACAAATTGAAAAGTGTCTCGTTTTTTAGCGGAACGGGCGTCCATATTGTAAAAATCGTCGAGAGATGATTACACGGCGCTTTTTTCGGGATTTTTTTCCTTTTCGGAAAATAATGACGACTTTTTTTGTAATAATGTAACGTAATATGGGCGATAAATCATGTGGCGTGATCTAAACGCGCCTAGTTCGTTATGACACGGTATGAGGTCGGATTTTCGACGCTTTGATTCGTATAATTTAAATAAACACGGCGCGCTTTTTGTGTTTAGCCTAATTTGTGATTAACGAGGATTTCGTTTGTTTTGGCCCCTTACGTGTTGTAAAGCGAATCGATCATTTATTATATTATATTAAAAAAATGCATTTAGATCTAACGGTTAAAAGTTGGGATTTTGTATAAACAAATAAAACACAATTATTTCAAGAGAAATGTCAAAACTTTTTTATTCAAATTTTCCATTTTTAGCTATACATTTCCCCATCTTTCAAGTAATTTGTGGATATTGCCCAATAAAGTCTTTCTTATTTTGCTTCAAACCATTCAGAGACCCAATTTTCCACTTTATCATACGTTTAGAAAGTACATATTTTATCAATCGAAATTAATATTAATCTTAAGTAAACCTTTTGGTGAAAACAACTGATGGGTTAATATTATATTATACTTCCCAGGAAATATCTTATAACATGTCACTAACTGGTTTTGAAATTTGTGATCAATGTTGATAGATTTTTTTTGTTGTGGTATCTATTTTCCATACATTTAAAGCGTTTGAAATTATGATTTTTAAATTTTTTGTATCAATACTTACAAATATCTTGAGATGGGACATGTTTACAATAAACTTTTCTTAATATACAATAGCTTTCAGCAACTTTTCTTCAAAATAAAATAATGAATTAAAACTTTCCGCAAATGCACTTTTTTCGGAACGAATTTTGAAATTTTAAAATACAAAAATATCTGTGATGGTAACATCTTCAAAAAATTTGACATATGAAGATCTAGAACTTGTTATTAAAACAATAAAATTACATACATATCATACCATATGTATAAATCCATCTATTAAAAAAAACGCAACTTTCAACCGGTACACCAAATATTCCATAGATATTTTCAAAATATACACACATTTCATACATTTTTTTTATTTTATATAAAAAAATCGACCTTCGTCTTCCTAAATTGAAACACTCATCTCGATCCGAGCAATTAACGCGTTAAATCGTGAAAATTTCATTGCGCAACATTCTATTTCGCTCCCATACAACACGTAACGAATCGGGCTTCGGATCACGCTATTGGGTCCCGTTCGATTTTAATTTTCCCTAAATTAAATCGCAAGTTTCCAATTACGCCGACGACGGGGCATAATTGCGATTTGGCCAAACTCGATAACGATAACGACCAGTTTTTTAAAAGCGTTCGCCCTTCCTTTGAACGGCGAGGCCCAGCACGTATAATGAATATGATGTCGATATTGTTAGGGATTTCGAATCAAAAGTCGCATCTGATACGAAATTTACTTTATAATTGTATCAATTTTTCGAAAAATATATTAAAAAATGTGTTAGGTCAATGCGTAAGTTTCGTCGTGTTTTTTCGATGGTCAATTTTTTTTCTACTTGAACTAATGAATAATATCTGTATTCAAACTACACCTAATCTTCTTTTTACACGGTTCAAGGAAAATGTGTTCTATTATGTGAAAGATATTTCTTTTTAAGTATTTGTTAAGTTTTGGCTTAGCCAGTGAACAAACAATAAAATAATTTTATTGTTTGAAACATGCTCGAAAATGTTGCCCTTAAGTGCCAATTTTAATTTTTGGCTAAAATTACATCAAAATTGTACTATACATAGCAACATTTTGAACCACATTTGAAACAAATTATATAAAAGTAGAATATCGCAATTTTTTTTAAATACAATATGAATGTAATGAAAAATAATGCAGACGATTTTAAAATTATAATTTTTTTAAATGCAATTTTCGAGTTGTGTACAATAAAAAAAAAACAAAAAAAATATGTCGTTTTTTTCTATTATCAGTGGATATCATCAAAATGAAACAAATCAAACAAATTCTCTAAAACAATCGGATGAACGCAAAGTATAAAAAAATGAGACGTATGGTTACCCTTATAAAACCATTAGAAATTAGATTTATAATTTATAGAAAATTTTAAAATGTTTACTAATAATGTAAATTTTAGAATTTTTCACTGTACAAGTTTTGTAAAAACAATAAAGCGACCGTGGCAACCAAAAATATAATACTTGTAATGTGTACAATAGTTTCCGTTAACATTAAAATCAATCACTTGCGATTTAGAAAATTCAGATCTGGGATTTTTCATTAACTGATAAACACATTACTAGCCATAATTAATCCTGATCCACATCAAAACATTAGAAAGATCGTATTTAAGATTCCTGAATCAACCAGTAAAAAATTGCGATATCTGCATCGCATCGATTTAGTTTCAAAACACAATGAAACTTTTGCTTCAACCTATTATCATTATAAACAAAATCCCAAAACAATCATTCATTTTTTCCATCTTAAACACATTTACTATCGATTTTCCTCACATTCACCTTCATACCTCGATTGCCGGTTTTGATCGTGAACTTCTCGTTATTGTATTAACAAAGGTAGTTCAAAAACGAAAAAAAAAAAGCCTCGTTGCATAAGGGAGGAGCAGCAGTCATCGACCTTTTTTCAACGGCGCTTTCTTGTTGACCCCTGCTGTTGTTATCTATTGTTTGCGAAAAGAAAAAGACTTTGGTTCGCATTCTTCGCGGGTCACGGTACAATTCTTGAAGTCGGATCGTGTTTATAAAGCAATTCCGATGATTTATTATTGATAAAATTAATATTTAGATTATGATTCATATTAAATATTAGTGGGTGTTGTGAAATCGACTCTTATATATATATGATTCTTAAATTAGGTATTTAATCTGACTTATACATATGAGTTGTTATATTTGAAAGTGGCGTATTTCCATTTTTTTTTTTATTTAAAGATATTTAAGGTTTTGCGTTTTTCGATATTTAAAAATACTGTTAATCTGTAATGAACATATTTTTCTTTTTTTAAGTTCTAGACTTATCAAATTTAAATATATAATAGTAACAAAATTTTTGGATCAAATCTATCTGAAACAGTGTTTTTAGAACTGAAAAATTATTGCGCTATTTTCATTTATAACAAAACTTGAAAATCGTTGATTCGTTAAATATGAAAGTGGCGTAAATTTTAATTTTGAAAAAATTGAGTAATGAGTAAAACCTGAATTCAACAAAGTCAACATAATGTAATATCCTCATGAAATGAACGAAAGATATTTCATTACAAAATATTTTATTTTTGCTAGAATTTGATGATTTTTTATATAGATTTAAACAAATTCGAGTAATTATATAGTGTAAAATAAAATTTGTAGTACGCATAGTATTATAATTCATATTCATATTTCATTTCATATTCATATGAATGTTCATAGACAATTTATGAATTAAAAATTTTGACGACATAACGTCAAATTACAAACATAAATAGTAAGAAGAAACAAAATATTCAGATATCACAAATATTCAATCATATTTTATTTTTCGTTCATTTCATGGGGGTATTATATCGCATTAATTTTGTTTATTATAAACAGACAAAAAAGACGTAAATTTTAACTTAAATCAAAACTAATTTTTTTCACAATTGGCATTTACACCACATTCAAATGAAACAACTCATATCATACAATACTCGATTCTCGAACAACTCAATTTCGAAAATAAACGTTTCTATACATCACCGAATCCCTTAATGAGGCCTACAAATTAGCTTTACACATCATACAATACGAAACAGTTTAATCATATTGCCCCACAATATATCATTCGGTTCGTGAACGACCTTTTCGTACCCGTTCGTGATCGAGTTTCGATATTCGTTTTTGTCCCAACAGATGACTACCATTGTGATTTCAATTTGATCGTTTCATTATTTCCGTGAGCATCATTTATGACTTCATTGTTCAAACATGACTCTCGGTTGTTGCAGTGCTCCTTTTAATTCGATGAAAAAAAATCTTGACCGTTCCGTGATACGAAAAGGTCATCGCAATTGCGAATAACTGTTGTTTCATTGGATTTTTTTTTATCGTGTTTCGGATATTTGCCCACGCGACTTTTTAAATGTCCAAAGATGGAAAAGTGTCACGAAAGGCTGATAACGTAGGAAGAATCGGTATTTATTTATATATTCGGAGCACTTTCTATATTTTTGTGAAAACGCTATAAATCTCGCGTTTAATTTGATTTATTGATGTTTCGATATTGAATTTAATGATAGTTGAACAATGAGGAAATTCAATATGGAACAGATCGTTGCTCTTTATGCACGTGCACTATTTATTGTTTCGCTATTAAACAACAAGTCATATTTTATTGAAATGGGACTGTATATGGATCATTTCTAGATTCTAGAATATCTTTATGTCCATTGTACTATTCATCACAAAGGAATTTACTCTACGTTCAAACAAACAGTTCGTTTCTTATGCAGATGCTGTTTTGACTTAGTACATAGTTCCTTAAACAATAAAATAATACATCATTTTCTATTTCTTTTCTTTCAAATATCATATATATTGTTATCTATCTGTATTTATTTTATGATAGTAGATTATGTCGCGGCCTTAGATCGTTAAAATGATCCGATTTATAGACGATAACCGCACAAAGGGAACGTTTCGTCTCGTTATACTTTTGTATAGAAAAAAAAACTGGATCTGAAAGGGACCCCGTTATGTAATATACTTTTTTATATAAAAATAGATGAAGTTATAAATGTTCGGAACTGGTTAATTTGTTCGTAATGACCTGTGAACGCAGCGTGATATTTTTATAGATATAGAATCCATTCAAATGCATTTCGAATACCTTCGATTTTACTTTAATATAATTTTTCATAAAAATGGTAAAATTATACAATAAACAAATCGACTTTTATTCGTTTTATTTGAATTTTAAAACTCAATAAACTTTAAGTTAAAGCGTGAAGTTAAACTGTCCGATTTTTATCGTTCGCGTGGGCATATCGAAATTTTTCGATCATCTAAAGATAAAGGCGCCTAAAAACGCTCCGATGTATTTTATTCCGTAATTTTATTATCAATGAAACATTCATGAATGAACGTATCTGATAAGGAACAATTTGTCGTTAAAATACTACCGTTTTCGATAACTTTCAGCAAAAACGCGCGGGCGGCCGATATTATTTCGAAAAATACACAAAAACCGTTCTATGATTCCATAAAAATAGAAAATTCTTGTATCAGAAAAATAAAATACCACACAACGACCACTAAAATATAATATTTACAAAACAAACAAATCGTAAATTTCACAATGCTATAACATTGTGAAACTGGAACTCATTTCCGCGTTGAGTCGAATCGCGTATATGGAAAGCCCTCATAAATAAAATTTACTGCCCATCGGAATTAGATTCCGACTCGAAACTGGTATGGGGACGTTCATGGGTGTAATAGGACATTTCGATCCACATTTCCCCATAGATAATTAATTAAAGAAAACATCATTTGACGACGCAATTAAAATAACGACCGTCACACGTGGGCGGGTCGTTAGCGCTCGAAAGCTCGTTACGAAGCAGTTTTTTCCGTATTATTTAAACTCGCCCACACTTTGGGAAGGCTTGTGGGGAAAATGTCGGAAGAGCCGATTTTCAATAATGGCGCATTAATATTTAAAGCGTTGATTATTTTTCGCGCGTGCGAATAAGTAACATTAAGCAACCGGTGGTTAAGGCCGCGGTACTGAGAGGCCGCCCTTTAATCATCGTATGGGGTTTTTTCCAGGGCTTCTCAAAGTTTATACAATGTCGAGGATGTTGCGGGGAAAGTCTGTAATTTCGGGTGTATTATTATAATTGAGGCGGTTTTGATTTGCACGTCGTTTAATCAAATGTTATTATAAGCTTTTGATTGCGTAATGCTGTGTGTTTATTGGTGATTTTTTTCGATGAATAAGATTATTTTTATTTAATGGGGTGAGTTATTAGGTTAATTTAAATACATAATATAATTCGTTTTTGTAAGGTCATATTCTTCAATGAATTTCATATAAAGTTCACGTCGATTCATTGTATTAATATAAAAATACAATTTATTTTATATGACAGTTAAAAAATGCACTAACGAACTCTATCGATGATCTTTCAAACTATAATAATATAAATATTTATTCAAATTTAAATATAAACGTCTGATTGACGTATTTGATCATAACAAAACAATTTATGATTCAATTCTCAAATATTCATATGAACCTATGCATTTTACAAACTGTACTTGTACATATCAATTTTTTGAAACATAACAGTTCGTTCAATCTCCAAAGCTGTATTACGGGTGCGATCGATTAAAATAAAACGAACGTGTAAAAAAAGCACAATCATAATATAAGATGCTTCTAAAACGGATTAATTGGTAATTATTTCCTGTTTCGCTAAGTGCTTTTTTGCATCGGACCATTATACGAGAGCACGAGTGTATCTCTATTATTATATTTCCAGTTCCCAATATAGACGTATAATAAGCCATTAACTGCTTTTTATCAATAAATGGAATAACTGGATCGAATATTTACGCAACGATGTCCAATACATCGGTTTACAATCGAATGAGTTCTAAATCTCTGTATGTTGTATTGGTTGTTGTGTGTTAATGTTCTATTGATGTGCTTGTTTTATTATCGCATAAATTTTAATAGGGCAATGTTGTATTATGTTCGAATGTGTTTGATGTTTCAATAACTTTGTGTTGTGTTGGTCAATGTATTTTTGAATGGGTTTATATTTTTTCAATTCGATTTATTTATATGATATTCAAAGTATGTTTATACTAAGAATATCATCGATATTAATTATATCAGAAATAATGAGGATGTATTTTTAGAAAAGATTTATTTTCAAAAATCAACACAACGATAATTTTTGAAATGTATAATATTCAGTTTTGAAACAAACCAAAATTTTACATTCAAACTTTTCTAAATTTAAAAGTTTTTCATTCATCGCCATGCATTTTTTCATTCATGATTTTTTAATTTTCAACTTCGTTCATGAGCATAAGAGCTTGTCCCATAAGCATATTTATTATAGAACAGAGATAATGAACTTCCATCGTCAAAGCTTTTCCATTGATCTCACAAACAATGAAAATCTGCATAAACCTTTAACTACCGAATGTATCGCGTAGAAATTTTCCCACTCCTTTCACATTCAAATTCTCAATTCCTTCATACATAACATCACACTGATCTATCATATCAATATCATAGATTTCAGACAATTCGAAAATATCATCATTGCTTCAATACGATTTCAATCAAAAAAATCTTTTATACATTATAATTGACGTATTATAAATGATATTATAATTGAGTACGCAAAAAAAATTGAATAATGTCCAATATAATCAAACACACCCTCAACTTATAATTGAATAATGATAATCGTGTATAATTTAATATGCACGAACAAATCGACACATCTTGATAAAACACGTTCGTGATCCTTCATATCGACTATAGTTGGTTACATTAACAATGTCAACGATGACCAACACAATCTTGGTTTATGACTCATATAAAGCATTGATGCAATGTTATCATTTTGCAATCAAACATTTTGCTCTAAATTATTATTGTTTGCAAATCCAAAAATCATTAATTATATGTATAGATAAATTTTTTGAAACTTTTATTGTTTTAATTTTATTAGTGGTTAAAAAATAATGGAAAACAATACCTTTTAAACGGCCCCAATCCAATGATATTCAATCATATCTATCTATTGACCCCAATATTTATTACTCAACTTCAGTTATGAACGATAACTCTAAACTCTCAACCTATTATTGCACAAAATCTCGATATCTCAAAATGAATCTACATATGTATATAAAATAACACTCCTAACAAACATCGATACAGTAAATGTTATTTACCAATATTTTGAATCAAATTGTATTACAAAACAATAAATTTAATATTTTATTTAAAACCATTTTTCAATACACAACAAAAATTCTTAACGGGCTTCCCAATAATAATCACATATTGAAACAACATTACGTATGATACGACAAATTCTTATTTCCTACTTCAAATCTTCAAAATCATCAAAAAATCTGTTAGATTCTAATCCACAAAGAACTTCAAATCTTCCAAACCTTATTGCAACAACCATCATCTATTCTTACCACACTCCAAAGTTTCCAAATCATCAAAAAAATTTCCGAAACCTCCAAATTCCAATCCATAAACAACTTTAAATTTTCTGAACCCTGTTACAATAACCGTCATCTATTCTTATTTTCCTCTTCAAATTTTCCAAATCAAAAAATCTTCCAAAAATTTCAAATTCCAATCCAAAAACAACTTCAAATCTTCCAAACCCTATTGCAACAACCATCATCTATTCTCACCCACCTCAAATTTTCCAAACCATGATAAAATTTGTCGAAACCCTCAAATCCCAATTTACAAATAACTTAAAATCTTCCAAACTCTATTCGAAAAACCACTATCTATTCTTACCACACTCCAAATCTTCCTAGTCATGAAAAAAATTGCATAAACCCCCAAATTCTAATCCAAAAATAACTGCTAATCTTCCAAACCATATTGCATCAACCATCATCTATTCTTACCCCTCTTCAAATCTCCCAAACCATCAAAAAAACTTCATCATTCTCCATTCTCCTCCAAACCATATCTCAATCAAGTCTTGTGTACGTAAAATCTTCCAAAACCATCAAAAAATCTTCCAAACCATCAAAAAAACTTCTCAAAACCCCAAATTCCAATCCACAAACAACTTCAAATCCTCCAAACCATATCGCAATCAAGTCTTGTACGTAATAAGCACGACTGAAAACAATCCCTAAAAAAAAAAATTAAAAAAAAACCATATCGCAAAAACCATCATCTATTCTTACCCCTCTTCAAATCTTCCAAACCATCAAAAAAACTTCTCAAAACCCCCAAATTCTACAAAACAACTTCAAATCTTCCAAACCACACTCCAGCAACCACCATCTTCTCTTACCCCACTCCAAATCTTCCAAACCAAAACCATCATCTATTCAACCCTCTTCAAATCCAAATTCTCCACAAAAAACTTCAAATCTTCCAAACCACAATCCAACAACCAACATCTTCTCTTACCCCACTCCAAATCTTCCAAACCACCACAAAACCTCCCGAAAAACCTCCAAACCATCCCAAATCCACATCCACATCCACTATTCACCGTCCCACGCTTCCCATAAACCACTCCAGCATTAGAGCCTTCCTCTGGCAGACCATTGTAAGCTTATCCTCTGGTCCCGGAGACCATCACGATCACGAAGACGATGATGATGGCTCGATGGTGTGGGTGTTGGGCAGAACCGTCGCCGCGGGCGTCCGGAGCGTGTACGGAACACGTGCACTTATTATTATTGCGCACTGCATGTTATCATTACTCGCTTTTCCGATGCGTACGTTGAAGTCTTAATAAGCGAGTGGTCGGATAAAAATCTGCGGACGTTGAAATTGTTTTATTGAGTTATTATTATTATTATTTTATTTTTTTATTTTGAAGGTTTGTTTGTTTTGAATGTTTTTGTAATAGTGGGTGTTCACTAGTAAAGCTTTTATATAATATTCCAAATTCCACCTTTTTCAAATTAAATTCTATTTTTTTTTTTCAAATCAAATTCGACCTTTTCAACAATTTTTTTTTTTGAAGTGTTTTGACTGGTTTTTGATGTTTTTGCCAGAGCGGATGATCATTAGTGAATTACATGCAGTTTTTACATTCTAAACTCAACCTTATGCGAGTCAAATTCAACCATTTTCAAATCAAATTCAACTCTCTAAACTTCAAATTCAACCTTTTAAACTTCAAATCCAACCTTTTGAACTTCAAATTAAATCTTTTAAAAATAAAATTTATCTATCGGAAAGTATTATTAAGACCGTTATCATAGTAATTAATTAAATGCAATCTATTCTTCAATTTCACTTTGTTAATCTCAATTGATGATTTTTACAAATTTTCTCATACATAATTAATTATTTTTTTTATAAATAAATTTGAAAATAGGTACCATAGGTATCTAACATTTTTTTATATATTTTTTATGAATTCGTAATAAAAATAGAAAAATGAAGAAAATAAATTTACAATGGTTGAATTTGATTTGTAAAAAAATTAATTCAAAGTTTAAAAGGTTTAATTTTATTTGTATAAGGTTGATTTTAAAATATAAAAGCTGTACTAATTGTTGATTTATGAGTTTTTAATGATACAGTACGCGAATTATAATTAAAAAATATGATCAGCAATTATCGCTAGTGAGTATCCGCTCTAATTGTGCAAAATGTTTAATTATGGTTGTTCAGAAGGTTTGAAATGATAATGTTTGTTTTAACCCTTTTTTACTAGTTTAATTAAAATATTGTTTAAGGAACGTGTGGATATATCGTCGCATTTTATCAAAATGTGTTCAGGCTTTAGATTGATATAAAAATTTCTTTCAATTAATATTTATTTGATCATGATTCTTCAAACTCTTTCAATATTCTGAATTGCTTTCTATCGAATATAAGTATGCGTATCAATGGTGTTCATTTTCGTTTTTTTTTTTACATTCAAATAAAATTTAAAAAAATTGTCTTCAATAGGCATTAATATTAATCGTCATAAAATAAACTTTAATCAATTTATTATTTATAAGCTAACACTCAAAATGCATAGAAAATTTCAGTATTCATACAATATTTACTCAATCACTCAAATCAAAACATATCCTAAATTAAATTTATCTCAAAAAAACAACACAACCACTCAAAACTGAAGGACATCAATACAACTCCAGACACACTCAACATCTAAAAAGCTCATTTACACAACCTCAAAAACCACAAAACGAACCGATTCCCAAACGATCCTCAAAGTCCACCTGTTTCTCGCCTTCCTTATAAGGAAAACCCGCCAACAGCCAACATCAGATCGCGCATCGAAAATTATCAATCCGAATTTTTTTCCCGCCATTTTGGCCGCCGGTCGAATAAATTTTTTCCTAGACTTTGATTGATTGCGCTTTTCTAGCCTTCGTTTCGTGCTTTTTTTTTCGCCATCGCTCCGAATTAAAACGTACCATCAATCAGCCGTTGCGGCGGTATTTCACGGCGACCTTTATTTATTTTTGGTTTTATTTATCTGTTTGGCTTGCGGTCGACAACGGGTTAAGCTGTGTGAGGATTTTGACTCGTGACGCGCACGTTAACACGTTGTGGCCCGTGGAAAGCGTTTCCGATAAGTACAATATGAGGCTTTGTTTATGTAAGTGCGTTTTGAAATGTAGGCTTTGTTCTCTTTGTGTCGTATTCGCTTGTTTCGTATTGTTTTTGTATTTGTTTTGTGTTTGCTTGGTTTAATTTTGTACGTGGATAAATTTGGATTTTGGAAAATTTCAGGCATGAGCTTTTAAAAGCATCAACATCGCCATTAGAGCGGCGTTCCGGTACGAACCCGGAATCAAAAATTCAATCCGATGTTTTTATACGAAACTGAGTAGAACTTCTATTATTTGGATTAAAATGGAATTGAAATAGTCCGAATAGTTGAGACAAGAAAAAAATAAATAAAAAATGTGAATTTATTAGAAAATAAATTAAATTCTTCATTGAATTTTTTTATGTACATAATTATTCACATAACTTCAAGTATTTTTTAAACGTATTTGCAGTCTATTTATTTTTACTATTTTTAGTTATTTGATACTGACAAAACTTGTGAACATAACATAAAATTTTCATGTTAATATATTTATCGGCTTCCAAATTAATAATTAATTAAGTCGTAATTTTCAACGCCATCTGTGAAAAGTTTTTTTTTACTTTAAGTTTAAAATTAATTTGTTTTGTATAAAACAATTATTTTTTAAAATAAATTATTTTACTATCACTTAATAAGCTGTAAAGATTATTTTAAAAATAAAGTTCCTGTCAAGTTTTAGTCTAATCACACTCACAATCGAGTCTGTCATGAGTCAGTATAATTTTGTTACATATTCGTAAAATTTTGAACCCGTTTTATCTAAAAACAATAATTAAATCTGCTATTTAAAAAAATGTATTGTTTTTTATCAATCCGGCTAATCGAAAATCCATACAATCGAGGCACTAATCATAAAGGTTCTACCGTATTTTGAAATTTGTGAATGATGGATCTTGTCGAAGATTGAGCAATCTATGCCTTTTGCAGTATTGAAAACCTTTAAGAATTCTTCTAGGAAATGTCATTGGATATATATTTTTAATCTCACAGATCGAAATCGATCTATATATCGGATCCATAAAGTCTGTTGTTGGGTTAAAAGCTTTCTCTGCTGTGTGTCGTCTTTGACACCTTGGCGAACGAGCTTTGGCTATTGACCCCGAGACTAGATCGCATTGCTTTCAATGTTGCCGTATTATTTATATAAGAATTTTGCACCATTGTTTCCATCGAAAAAATAATATTTTTAAACAATTCGAATAAACCTTATTTAAAACTATGATCCTATTACGGAAAACCAATTAATGTCGATCCACGATATTAATAAAAAAATTCTCATTATAATAATCGGATCATTTCGACTCCCACGTTCACATTAGCGAATGATTGTATGTTATATTATAATACAATTACACCTACTGGATTATCTTTTCGTATTATTCTTAGATTCAAACAAACATTCAGTTTATAAGGCCAACTTTAATTTCGTACCATCACCCACTCATTACAATAAACACTCGTGCTGCTCGATTTATGGGTCACGACGTTAAACAAAAATGCGTAACTGTAAAACGGCCTGATTTATCCTTTAATTATTTTGATTTCATCGCCGTTTCAGCCTTTGTGAATTTTTGAATCGTTCATATTTGTATTTGTGTGTTATTTATGTGGTCGTTTGATATTTCGCTCAATGTGAACTCGGGAATTGATGATTTCCTTCAACTTAACTTTAAACGAATAACGGTCCTATTATAGTAATTTCTCATCAAATTTCCTATAATTTATTCAAATACACTATTTATCTTCTTATCGAATATGCAATGTAACGATCAAATTATTATTTAAGCCGTTCTTTTAATTTATTTATATACAGTTGAATGGTTCTTTTAATTTCTTTTGACTTTCAAGAAATATACTATCTTGTTTAAGTAAGTATAATACTTATCGTTCATCATTTCGCTCAATTTTAATTATCAATATGATCCAACAACATCCAAAAATCATCAACTTCATTTCAATCTTAAAAAAATACTTATAAAACTTCATCTAAATTCATCTGTGCACTGATTTTTCAACATTCTACTCAACCTCGAATTATCAATACAAAACAACAACCACCAAAAAACCATAAACTCAACTCAATTATAAACAAATTCATGAGATTCATTGGACGAGGAATGCCTCATCCAAAAACACTGTCCTAAAAATATGCAATTTCATCTAACAATAAGTAAACATTTAGTAATAAGTAAACATTTCATAATAACGTTTATAAACCATTAACTTTATTTCAATCTTAAAAAGTACTTATAAAACTTCATACAATTCATCTATGCACTTAGTTTTCGAGATTCTACTCAATTTCAAACTATCAGTACAAAACAACAACCTACAAAGACAGTCATAAAAATATGCATTTTCGTTTATCATTTTGCTCAACTGCAACAATCAATGTGAACCAATAACTTCCAAAAACCATTAACCCAATCTTAAAAAATTCTAACAAAACTCCACCCAATTCATCCATGCGCTAATCTCTCAACATTCTACTCAACCTCAAACGATCAACCTATCCAAAAACCATCAACTCGACCCAATTTTAACCAAATCCATCACACTCGATCCAACAAATACGCAACACGAACGATTTAATAATACGGCCTAATCTTCCCATACGGTTTAACAAGATCACGACTGGTTCGGTTTTGTCCATCGGACAGTTACTCCTCATCATCTTTTTTCGATTTAATCCACCGTTGGTGGTCTTTCAGCGTGCTTACGATGCGAAAGTGTCCCACGGTTGAACCCAGGCCTATTAGTGGAGCTTCTGTTCCGCAAGCTTTATCTCATTTGCCGTAAAAGACATCCAACTGGTGCATGTTGATGAATGCGACGTTCAGATATGAAAACGTTCTGTTTAACTTTAGCGAAATGTGCAGTTTCGCATAGATGTCGAGTTTGTTTGATTTATTGTGTTTTGTGAAACAAATTTTTTTTCGTTTATGCTTATTCGATTCGAATCCGATAGGTGGCGTTTTTTTACGTAATACTAACTAATAGTGCTTTCTTTCACAAAAACAATATTAAATTCAAATTTAAATTGAAATAAAAAAATACATCCAGTTGTTAGTGCATGCCGATGAATGCGACGTTCAGATATGAAAACGTTCTGTTTAACTTTAGCAAAATGTGCAGTTTCACAAACATGCTGTCCCCAACCTTTTGAAATAATTTTTCTCGTTTCCAACCTAACTTTACCCAATTTTACTTTGAACAATGAATATGGTCGTAACGATATTGCTCCAACCAGGGCCGGCTCGAAGGTATATGGCGCTCTAGACAGATTGATTTTCAGTCCCCCCCTCCCATATTTTCGAATTTAAAAATTATTCGATCCCCAAAATTTTTTCCCAAAAAAAGGGTCGACGCTTTTCGAAATTATTCAACACTTTTCAAAATATAAATTATAATATTTCAATTTCATAACAAAAAAAGAAAAAGTGTGAGCGGCGAGTGCCTAGTCTGCTCCCTATTTAAGCCGCCCCTGGATGTCGAGTTTATTTGATTTATTGTATTATATTATAGTTTTTTTTACAAAACAAAAATTCCTTCATTCTTCCTTTCATCGATACAAATTCGATTCAAATCCGATAGGTGGCGTTTTTTTACGTAATACTTACGTATAGTACTTTCTTTCACAAAACCAATATTAAATTTGAATTGAAATAAATCGAAATACGTAAAACCGGCAACAATACAAGTCGCAAGAATGTCGACTTGACCGGTCGCACATATATAATATTATTATAAAGTTAACCGTTAAGTCTAGTTTGACCTTTGTGTAGCGCCTATATAAACTCGGGTGATACAAAATTTAAACGGCGGTTATTTCATATTCGGCACCGATTCGAATGTGCAGGATTTTGAGTTTTCGTTTTTCGTTTTTGCCTCAGGTCATTTATTTATAAACGAGCGTTTCATTCATCAAAATGCAAAAGAGTTAACGGCAGTCGAAAGTGAACCGGTCTTGGTGCGTTGTTCATTCATGATTTTCTTAAATGCATATTCAATTATCATTTAAAGTTTATTTTTTTATATATTTATGAATATAAATTTGATTTTATAATTCATATTGATGCGAAAATTTTTAATATATTCTGAATTATGCATGGGTTGAGTCAAATACGATAAGTTGTAAAGAAATCGTTTATATTATAATATGAATTTATTGAATTTATGTATTATTTTTTTTATATAAATATGATCGATGGTGATTTATTAAATGTGATATTTATTGAAGTAGAGCCAAAATTTATTTGGTGAATGGATGTTATTAAAAAGTTTTTAATAAGATGATTTACGTATTCAAAGTCTTTAAGGGTTTCCTTCGAATTATGTTTAAAAAAAACATCGATTATTTTAATATATTAAAAAGACAATGCCTTTAAAATATTATTATAGATATACAATTCAAATGTAACAACATAACAAACCTCATTATTACCATAAACGAACCTCAACCGCAATAAACCCACATTCTCCAAATGTCAACGGCGCCATTTTCAAATGTCAACATCACACTTTTATTATTATTCAACACATCATTTGGCACACTACCACCAAAATACATATTCTGAAAAGCCTGCATCGAACCGATGTTCATACATTTTTTTGAATTACCGACTCTTCGATGGTCAATATACGAGCTTTCGTGCGAGAAGAGCTTTATTGCGGACCGGTCGTGATTTACCGCCTCGATTTACATAGACAAATCGACGTTTATGCAATTCTGTGTGTACAGCCAGTTCGCAAAGTATGTTTGGTTTATTAATAACGCGTTTTATATTAGATGTGTGTTGTAAATAGGTGGTTATGTACGGAGCACGATGTCGTGCCTCGAAATGGGCCGAGTGTGGTGAATGCGATAAGTTTCAATGAAGAGAATTTATGTTGGGTGTTGTTTTGATGTTTATAATGAAGAATAAATAATGTAAAGTTGCCTTTTGTGTATGAAAATTATTGATTTGTTTGATGATCAATCAATCATCCTACGCATTTGATTGAAATTTCTGCAGTTTTCATTCATTCGTCTAATATATTAATTTTTTGTTTAATTTAATTTTCTTCGATTATTCTATTTTTTTTATATTACATATCTATCTACCATTAATTTGACTAATAGGAAAATATTTTACCATTAAAATATCTAAACCTACAATTTTCATAATAATGGTTATGAGTGGCCATTGAAAAAATGAATGATTTGAAAAAGTCATAACATGTTCATTTTAATTATTTTTTATTTTGTTTTTTTACAGGTTATATAAAAATCTTTGGATATTAAAATGGATATAAATGGTATTCAGTAAAGATTAAAACTTATTAGGTTTTTATACTTCAGTAATAGATCAATTATTGAAAGTCATTAAATATTTCCAGTATTTTCTTTGAGCTTCAATAATTTATTTTTAATTGGAATAGAAAAACCTAATGAATTTTAATCGTTATTGAATATTATATATAGCTATTTTAATCTCCTATTAATTTTCTATTATCTATAAAAAAATAAAATAAAAAATATTGAAAATGAACAAGTTATGAATTTTCCAAACCCTTCAGTCTTTCAATAGACTCACTATATTATACTTCTCACTTTTCATATGAACTCTGAGTCTTTCAAATGTATTTTTTTACATATTCAACCGATCATAATTACTACAAATAAACATAATACAGAATCTCCATTTATCAAACAAGAAAATTCATTATAAAAACCATCTGTACAAGAATAAAACATTTAACCATTCACTATATATTATACTACAGATCTCTTCCGATTATAACACACAATAAATAAATGGCTTCTCACCGTTGCATTCGTAACTCGCATTTATTTATATAGTGCGACTTCGAATAACGATTCTTCAAAGTGTCATAATTTGTCACTTTCGTATATTATTATTATAAATCGAGAATAATAAAACGATCTAGAAACGTGGCGTAGCGATACACCCACTCGTGAATAATTCATGCGAAGCATTCGAATGCGTTCGATGTTGAAATTTTTTTTTCGGACGTGTTTCATTCTTAAATTTTTACATTGTATGAAATTTTTCATCATCATTCACGCTTCAGTGCCAAACATCGTCGATTTACATATCAATCGATTCACGAAATCATCGTGAGCATTGGGAGTCGTGTCTCGCGTGTTTTACACGGTATGGTAATTCGTTACAATATAATTAGTTAGATTATAATTTGAAATAAATATTATTTTAAACGGAAAAACCAATTTATCTATGGAATATTGTCTATGAATGCTGTAGATGCAGCGTATTTTATACAGTATTCAAAATTAATAATATTTGTATATACAGAATGGCCACTGAAATATTGAAAGGTTTGGAAAATTCATAACTTGTTCATTTTCAATATTTTTTTTATCGATTATAGAAAAGCCTTTAGAAATTTAAGTCGTTATATATGATGTCCAGTAACAATTAAAACTAATTGGATTTTTCTATTTCATCGAAAGATTATTTATTGAAAATCATGAAATATGTTATTTTCGATATTTTCTTTGAATTTCATTAATTGTTTTTTCCCTGGAATCTAAAAACATAACGAGTTTTAATGGTTGCTAAATTTAATATGCAGCCATTTTAATTTCCAAAAGTTGTTCTATGATATGTAAAAAAATAAAATGAAAATGAACATATCATGACTTTTCCAAACCCTTCAGTCTTTCAGTTGCCATCTTATATTATTGTAGTTATATATATTTTTTTTAATTTTCAACTCATCGAATTCATATTAATTAATTTTTCTACTGTTTATAGGTTGTTTTTTATTTATTTTTAAAGATATATTAAGATATATATTGCTTATTATTAGTTACTTTTGTATGAACTTGCTTACGTTACTTATGTATGGTTGTTCAAAAAAACTAATACTCATTTTATTTTTTTATAAAAAACCAACCGTTCAATATAAACAAAATTAACGTCCAATAAAACCAAATAATTTTCCTACATAAAAACATTTTTTTCAAACATTTTCATCAAATTTTAAGACCTCGCACCTCCACCGAACAAGCAAATATACAAATCCCAAACGGCTTAGAACCGCATCCAAAACCTATGCATTCTTCGTTCACCGCAACAATTTACATACATAAAAATGGATCAAAACCCCCGCATTGTACTTCGGACACGACCGCATTCGCATTTTCATTCACAACCATTCATTCACACGACGATTTCGATATTGGCACGTGGGCGAGTTTCGCCTCGGCCAAACAAGGTAAATAATACGGAATACGATGTTCCGAGAGAGGCCCACGCGTTTTCTCGACCGTTCGAGTTGCCTCTGAAACACCTGTAGACTTCTGGTCCGCCCACGTGAGAAGATGGTTGATTTCGAGCACCCTTCTTGGCTTTGATGGCTTTTTGGATGGGTGATGGAGGGGTGGGTCGAGTTTGATGGGTGTTGTTTGAGGAAGTTAAAGTGGTTGTTTGTGTGTGCTGAGGAAGTTAGATTGTGTTGGATGTTAGTGGTAGATGTTGATCTGAAGTTATGTTGGTAATGGATGGTTTTAGTATCTATACAGTTTTTATATTTTAAATTCAACTTTTTCAATTTTAAATTTAAGTATAGGAAAATATTATTACTATCGAAGAATTAACCGAATTTGAAATTTTTCATTTGAAGTCGAAGTTTAAAAGATTAAATTTTTAGTGTGAAAACTGTAATATAACATATTAATTGCATGAGATTTTTCTTCTATTTATGAAGATAGAAGAAAAATCTCATGCAAAAAAAATTGTTATGTTAATTTTTTTAACGACTTCGACAAGGTTTTGTCTTTTGATAGATGATAGGAAAATTGTATATCATCATTATAATTAACAAAAATATAATTGTCTTAAAATAACGTTAAGGACAAGAATTTTCTGATACCGTCGCTAAACTTCAAATTCAGCATTTTAAACATCAACTTTTGTAACTTCGAACTAAATTCAACTATAGAAAAATGTTATTATGACCGATGAATTGACTTAATTTGATGCTTAAAATGTTGAAATTGAAGTTTGAAAGGTTGAATTTGAAGTGTAAAAACTGTAATAGTTACATGAGATTTTTCTTCTGTTTTTAAAAAATTGTTGAATTTTTAATTATATCAACAAGTTTTTGTCTTCTGATAGATGATATTATAAATAAATTGCACACTATCGTCAATTGACGATTCGTCATTATAAATAATTTGAATATCATCATTTTCAACATTATCTCAATATTTTGAACTTTTGAATATCTCTTAACTTTTTTGATACATTGCAATTTTGAACATGTTTTTAATTTCTTTTCAATAAGAAATATACTTAATATTATAGTTTGAATATTAAAAAAATCATTTACAAAATGATTCGTTAGTCTAACAATAAGCATCTGTTGGCCGTGTTAATTATTTTTTAACTTTTACAGTCAAAATGTAATGAATTTTCTCAACAATTAATGATTTTTTTTTATTATACACATATTGTATACAATACAGGATATATAATATCTCCTCAATTTTAACGAGCAATTCGATATGCTTATAAATCTTTCAGTTTAAAATTATTATTTGAACATCAGAAGTTTATTCAGTATGTAAAATATATCTCCGATCAATTTTGCAAATTTATAAACTGTATAAGGGGAAGAGAAGATTGCGTGATTCTAGCGCCCACTATTCTTCTTATCGTCAGTTCAAATCGGCTGTCAATAGTTAAGGCAACAGTAAAAGCAATAACAATTTGTTAACAACAAAATAAACCCCATATCACATACCAAATAAATCCACAAACAGATTGCTCAATCACATATTCCATTTCCCCCAAACACATCATACCTTCGTCCAAACTATCTCAACGTTTAAAAACCACTGATTCCAACTATTAAGCCGGCATTCTCCGATCGTCCATATCTCTTTCGATACCTTCAGGCATTACACGTACGCATTTAAATCAATCGCTCGAAACTCGATACAGCAACAGTCCCGTGTGAGGAATTGATCACGATCGCACAAAACGAACTTAACCATTCAGGAAAATATCGAGATTCAGCCAGACATAATTAAAAACGGCTCTCGGATGTCAAAAGAGCACAAAAGACGTTTCGAAATGCTGATATTATACAGTAGAATCTTAATTATCTGGACTGAACGGGTTTGAGATGATTTGGATAGTGATAATTTTGGATAATCGTTAAAAATTATGTTACATAAAAAAATTATGAATTTTTTTAGAAATTAAATTAAATTATTTGAAGAAATTTTTGGTGTGCATAATTATGCACGTAAATTTTAAATATTTTTTTTAAAACTTATTTACAGTCTATTTATTTTTATTATTTTTTGTTATTTGATACTGACAAAGTTTGTGAATACAATATAAAATTTTCATGGTATTGTATTCATCTGTTCCTAAGATAATAATTAATATAGTCATAATTTTAACGCCATCTATGAGAAATTTTAACTCAAAAATTTTTCAACATAGAAATCGTTTTATTTTGAATAAATAATAAATTGTTTTTAAAAATAAATTATATTTATATCACTTAATAAGATGTGAAGAATATTTTAAAAATAAAATCCTGTCAAGTTTTAATTTGATCATCCTCATAGATGAGTCAGTATAATTTTGTTACATACTCGTAAATTTTTGGATGCATATTTTTTAAAAAAAATCTTAAAATCTGCTATTTTGAAAAAATATATATTCTTTCGACCAATCCAGATAATTGAAGTCCGGATGACAGAGATTCTACTGCAGTTAATCGCGTTACACGACCAGATCTCTATCTGGTGCTTCATTTGCATACATTCTACATGTAATTTATCATAAGAAAATGTTACGAAATCGTAACGAAAAAATGAAGTTGTCAAACGTCGCGGACGTGTTTATAGTTCGTGAAAAAATATCGTATTAAAGCCCGGAGGCTTTCCGTTCCAAAGGCACACGTAAATTATGGCATTATTATTTTTATGATGCGCGTAAAAACGGAGTAAATAAATAAAATGGATCGGGAATGGAACGTGGACGCGCTTTACATATTCATGAAGCGGGTGTAGGTCGCGCTTTATTATAAATCATAGTAATCTTTACGAATTTGTAAGCGTCGTTGTATTTGACCGATAAATTTCGGTTAATGACTATTTTATACGATGTGTTTTGAATTGACGTATCGAATTTGCGTAATGGTGCGTTTGTTTGATTTATTTGATTGGAAAATTATTAATGTTTTTTTTTTCGATCGAAAGTATGAAATTTGATTGTTTCAATCGTATGCTGGTATTTGTTAGTTGCGTTAGTTAACTCGTAAGACCTTGCGTTATTTAATTATTCAATTAAAAACGTCCGTGTTGTTAAATTACTAGTTAGTCAACGTTAGTTAATTGCATTAATACTAGTTTTCATATGGAAGTATGACGATTTTAAAGCATGAAGTTATAATATACAGTAGAATCTCGATTATCTGGATTGAGATAGTCCAGATAATCGAAATAAGAAAAAAAAAAGAATTTATTTGAAATTAAATTATAATAAATTATTATATTTAAAGAAATTTTCGGTGTGCATAATTATGGACACAACCTTTAAATATTTTTTAAATTTATTTACAGTCTATTTATTTGGTTATTTAATACTGAAAATATTTGTAAATATAGCATAAAATCGTCATGATACTGTATTCGACGGTTCACAATATAATAATTAACGAAGTCATAATTTTTAAAGCTATCTTTGAAAAGTTTTTTAATTCCAAATTTTTCAAATATATTATTCCTTTCAGGTTTAAATTTTATTACCCTCATAGTTGAGTCTGTTAATAGGCAGTATATTTTTTTACGTACTCGAAAATTTTTGGATTCAAGTTATGTAAAAAAACGTAAAATCTGCTATTAAAATTATAAATTATTTTTTTATCAATCCGGATAATCGAAAATTTGGATAATAAAGGTTCTACTATATTTTCTGATTCGCGTTTATATTTATTTTGAAACGCGTTTCCCGAAAAAATTAAATCAGATTGTCTTCAAGGCTTCTCAGAAGGTTGCATTTCAAGGAGCGCCACAATAATATATCGCCATGAAATATAGTGACATTCGTTCATTCATACGAAAATCCAATTTGCATGCAAACGAACCAGCTCGAAATTACGACCAACAAGAAAACTCTATTATTACGACCGCGAAAACTGGTCTTCACACTAAAAGACCTAAATATTTATTCAACTATCATAAACGTTAAAACACATCTCCGGACCATCATCAAGCGCCGATTTCACATATCATCACAGACCATATCCAAACAAATCCCGAGGATTATCACCTCCACGGTTGTCATCGTCCCGAAGACCATGACTGATCGCGAGGTGAACGGCCCCTCTTCGTCGGAGACACATCTTTCGTAATTCCGAATGTCGTGTGTGTGTGCGTGGCTGGTATGCAAATGAACCGAAAGGGTTCACGATTAATAATCTTTAACTGTGAACGTGTAAAGAGGTGATGATCGTGATGTTGATGGAACACTCTGTACAAACACTGCGGGCGGCCAACACTTGACTTCCGCTATGTGCTTACTGCTTGATGTATTCGAGATGATTTTTCATGGTGTGGTTATCGCCATCATCGTCGTGTGCAGCTTATATGAAGTCCAATATGGGATAAGAACTTTCTGATTCACTGTTGAAAGTTTGGGGTCGCATTTCCTGAATATTTTTTACGACTTATCTAAAAACTTTAGCTTCTATCGCTTCACACTCAAAACTTATAACACAAAAGTGAATTATTTTTTTATATAATTATACTTACTAATGATTTAGATTACTAATTATACTTTAGAGTTTTTTTTTTTACTTAAATATGTTATTTTATATGTTATTTTTAATATTTCACTAATTGTAAGTACAACCAACCGAGGACGAAAATTGGGGATCATTGTAGGATATGGGTTAATGTAAAAATTTCAACGAGTTTGAATACTAAAAATTATCTTTTCAATCAAAAATATCCATCTATTATCCTCTCTATTTATCGCTTAACTTCTATAGAACCATCATATTTGATATAATTAAATCATTGCTGATAACAACCATATTTTTCTCAACGATTTCAATTTACTAACCGCATCACTTATAATTTAAAACCATCGATTATATAATATGATCAAATTTTTGTATTTTTGAATTAAATTGAATTATTATTATTTTATCATTATACTTGAGTTTTTTTACTTAAATATGTTATTATTTGTAATATTTCACTAAATACAACCAACTGAAGACAAAAAAAATCACGTGTCTCGAATTGTTCCAATTGGAGATCATGGCAAAATATGGGTTAATGTTAAACTTCTGACGATTTTGAATACTAAAAACTATAATTTCCATCTATTATCCCTTACATTTGTCGCTCAACTTCTATAAAATCATTATATATGAAATAGTTAAATTATTAATGATAAAAACCATATTTTACCAAATGATTTTAAGACAATAACATCCATCTACTAATCGCATCACTTATCCTTTAAAACCAACGATTATATAATCAAATTTTTATATTTTTAAATGTAATATAATTGTTTTTTTATATAAAAATCGTATTCGAAACCATTATAAAGAAAAATTCAAGCGATTTGTCATTATTAATGTTACGAATCTAAGTACGCGTTTATCGTGGTGTCTTTTTACATAGACGTCTATATATAGAGGATGATCGATGATAAAGGCTTTTGTGCCACGAAAAAAATCTGTATTACAATAATGCGGACGTTTCGAAAAAAACGGTACCCGTATAATAAATATTGTCATTGTATAGATTATTTTTTGTGGAAGTCGAACTTGAGAAGCAGGTGTCCGCGCGATAAAAAATGGCGCATTTCCATTTGCGATTCGCGATGACGCAACTTTTTCAATTTTTTCCATCTGTGTTTTCGATGCACAGACAGTTCAATGTATAGATTCGAACGAAAGAGACAGTCTCGTATGTAAATATATTTTTTTCAGACGGCTCGTATATCGATTACGCTCGTAATTAAAGATTTTTTCGTATCAGATTTTCAGATTCAATAGAAAAAACTTGAAGCTTTTATATTATATAAACTCGTTTCATCGGGTTTTCGAAGTTTAACTAAAACTAATATATTGCATCTGAGAAATGTTATCTTATCGAAGCCTTTAAATACATAAAGCAAGCGCGACTTGCATATTAAACGTATCAATAACGATGCATGCATTATGTATGCAAAGGCTCGCTAATTGCACACCCAACAACGGAATTTCCTTCGATATGCGGAGAAAATATTCCGCAAAGTGCATCGAACAATTTTCTCAGAATGCACCCGACAATGTAGTCGAACTAGAAAATAGAAACCTTTAATCGTCTGAAAATAAACGATGCCGATTCTGTTATTTACATTATCAATTGGCTTGGATCTAATAGGTCGATGCATGAGTTTCATCGTATTTTTTTAATAGTCAAATATTTTTCTACTTACTAATGTATAACATCTGTATTCAAACTATTTTATTATTATTTTATTTTATAGAGGATACTTCCTTTTTAGTATCTCTTATGTTTTGGCCTATCTAGTGAATTATAAACAACCCATATAAATTTTTGAAATGTCTAAAGCTCATTTATGGAATTTTTGACTTCATAAATTTTGAAAAAATAATAAAGCGATCGTGACAATCAAAAATACTTGTAAAATTTACAGTACAGATGCAATTAATGTTAGAATCACTCAGTTGTAGTTTTTAAATTTTTGGGGATTTTTTTTATTAACTAACAAACATTATGACTACGTATTTCTAGCCATAATTGATGCTGATCCATATCAAGATAAAAAACCAATAAAAAAGTGCCATATCTGCATAAAGGAGATAAAATTTATAGTATTCTTCATTTAATGGTAATCCAGTAATTTTTTTACTAATTACCAGTATACTGGTAAATTAAATTTTGTATAAAAACCGTGAATAAGAACGAAAAAAAACTCAAAAAAGCCGCAAACTTACACGATCTGATATTTTTCAAAAATAAGCAAAACTCAATGAAATTAACATCTCGCTCTCATAAAAAAGATACATATTTTCATATATTTATCGGAAAAGTTAAAAAGTTACCATTAAATTACCAAGCTATTATTCAAGTCATTTACCGATAAACCAAACCATCATTAACTCCCTCCTTAATCTATTATACATCACATCGATTTGATTTAAAAATACGATATTTAATTTTTTTAAAAAACGACAAAACATCCGCATCGACCCGACATTCCTCTCGCAATTCCGCACCTTTCGATTATCAATTTACACGATTCTATCGAAAACGGAAGTCGTCGGTGTCGTATTTCGAGAAAAAAAAGTGATACACCTTCGAATGGAAAATGGAGGTGACGATCAATCGCGTGCCGAACTATCATTACGGTGGTACGTCGAAGAATCAATCAGTTTCGAGCGGATAAATATCGTATGTTCGAATTTACCGTAAGACAATTTATATCGAGAATAGTGTTTGTGTCTTATCTGAGAAAATTCGCGGTTTCCTTTTGTGCGTTTCGAAACGGTGTTATTAATCGAATGATGGCTCTATAAAAGCGTGGTTGTTGCTTGAACATATGAACTTTAGTTGGGCTCGATAAAATGAAGGTTTAAGTTTTGAATGTATTCGGATTCGAATTCGTTATGTTTTTATTGAGTAAAATTTACTTAACTGGAGAAGATTTGAAGATTTTATTTCGATAAAATGAAAGTTGGGGAAAATTAAAAAAATATACTCAAGACCATCTCTTTCAAATACATACATTATTCAGTTTGATATTTGATAAGTTATTCGGTTCAATTTTAAAGAAGATGGTCTTCTTTAAAATACAATAAAACCCCGTTTTTATGTGCCTAGAATTCAAGTTCCATTTTAGAACATTTATTATCCGTTTTTACGTTATCGTTTCCCGCAATTAATATTAAAAATTGAATCAATTTTATAAAAATATTTTATTAAATTCGCAGCGATTGACAATTTTTGTTCAAATGTATCGATCGCTTGTTACTGACATTTTTAAGTTTTATGATCTGTTTATTTTTTATTTACCCTCATTATTTTCTGATCTTGCCTTTAATATGATGACATCGAAAGTTCAAAACCATTTTTATCATCGAAAAAAAACTTATATAAACTCAAAAATATTATTTTTACCAATTAATAGCATTATTTGAATATTTTTTTAATAAAAAATATTTTCAACAATTTTTTTTAATACTATATTTGAAACCTTCAATCTACATACGTTTTCCCTCTAATAACCTTTTTCGGTTCTTTCAAAAATGTATAAAACGAGATTTCACTTTATTCTAAACGTAATGATATACAATCATATTCAAAACACTTAACTTCTCAACTTGATTTGATTATTTTGACTAACTGAACCATTATACAATCATATTCAAAACACATAACTTCTGAACTAAATTTGATTCTTTTGATTAACTAAAGACTAAACCATTGATGAATTTATATAAAATCACTAGGGAGACCAAATTTACCATAATTTTAATTTACCGGTAATCCGTTTTTTTTTCACTAATTACTGATGTACCGGTAAATTACCAAGCTATTATTCGAGTCATATACCAATAAACCGGGAATGCCCTCCCTAAAAATCACCAACACAACAAAACCCTAATATCCAGAAAATTTCACATCCAACCAAACACAAACTCTTCCTCTCCAACACATCAAATCAACCATTTAATCTCAAAAACAATTTCAATAAAACAGCACGCGTACACATATAAATAATAGCAGATATGCATTCGAGATTATCCCCGTCGGGGAATCGCAGCTACCGGTTCTTACCGAACACCACTTACCGACATCAATCACTGCTTTTTATTTGTTTTGATAAGTACCGAATGCGGGCCGTTATTTAAAACCCCTGGCCAGATGGCCGGTAGGCTCACTATTTATATAGGGAATGGATTGGATCGATGTGTATTGGATTATTGTCGATCGGTTCCGGTTCTGTTGATGGTCTTGTTCTGTTTGTTGTGAGATTGTTTTGTTTCGAATATGTGTTTGATTGTTGATGAATATTGTCGTTAGGTTCATTAGTGATCATTTTCAATAGAAATTATTTGGTAAAAGGTGAAAGGTTTATATATTTTTGAGAAAAATTCAGTGTCATCGAATATGTGAAACTTTTTCGTTTACTATGTACTAGGGAGGTCACTATCGGTTAAACGGTAAATTATCTGAATAATAGTTCGGTAATTTACCGGTAAATAAAAAAGCTTGAAAAATATTGTGTTTTGAATATTTTTTGGAAAATATTGTTTTTTTTGCGAAAATATTTTTGAAGACATGCATTGTGTACGTTTAAGGTTTTTTTGGTTTTTCGATATTTTTTTCCAGTTTTCCCCAGTTTTTATACAAAATTTAATTTACTGGTAAACCGATAATCAGTAAAAAAATTACAAGATTACCGGTAAATGAAAATTACAGTAAATTTGTTCTCTGTATTTCTTAAATAAACACGATTTTTGCTGTTCAAAAAAGTTTCGTATATAAACGTTTTGCCACTAAAAGTATTTTTTTTATTATGACATGCTTTTTTTTATAATTTTTATAGTAAAAGTCTGAAAATTTATTAATCTAAAAATATACTGATAAGTTTTAAAAGTAGTTAGTTAGTGTTAATATAAAATTTACTAAAACGATTAGTAAAAGTCCGAAAAAATCATGAAAGCTTTCGTTTCGAATTATTTCAATAAATATCAAGGTTTACCACACCAACTAATTGAAAGTCTGTTTCTTTACATTATGATTATACATAATTTTTTCAAATCACTAACAATAAAAATTTAAATTTAACAATATTTTTAAAAACGTATGAACATTCAAACCAAAAGATCATTGAATGTATCTGACCGATAAAAGGCTTATAAAGCACTAAATAAAAATTTATAAAGTTTTCAACATACGAGAGTACTATTCAATATTTTTTTTATTGTTTTAACCATTTTAAGGTCTGGAGTAAAAGCACGTTCGTAATATTATATTATATTCGTTCTATTCACGCGTGAAGGGTTCATAAATCTCATATCTTTTGTTTGTTGCAATTACGAGAAATACTTCGACCTCCTGGGAGGTCTTTTGATTGCCTGATTAATTTTTGATCCTCATTGTTGGATAGCGCAATAATTTTCCCTTTGTTACACAACAAATTAAAACTATTTTGTACTAGAAAAAAATACATTCGAATAAAATGATTTAATTCATTTAATTCTAATTTTGTTCTTATTTTCTTTTCAGGTTGCAAATGTCACAAATTCGGATCTAAAAGCAACGTTTGTCACATCACAACTGGACAATGTCAATGTTTGCCTCATGTTTTTGGACATTTCTGTGATCTGTGTGAGGTATGAAAATATTTTAAATATTCTTGATTCTAATTTATAATTTTTAGAATACATAATGCTTAATAACTATTTTTTATCAATATGCTTTCAATTATTATCCATAGTTAGACTTTTGATCATTAAATAAATCAGTGATATAACATTTCATTAAAAAAAAATTTGATTGATACTTCATATTCTATTCATTTAACTCAAAATGAATTTAATAACAAAATAATGTTCCATTAGAAATTTTATCTTATATTTTTATGTATAAAAAAACATTAATTTCAATCAAAGGTGGGGTACTGGAATATAGAAAGTGGACAAGGATGCAAAAAGTGCGAATGTGACCCTATAGGCACCGAAGGCAATGTCTGCGATCAACTCACTGGTGAATGCCGTTGCCGTCCTGGCGTAGGCGGAAAATCTTGCGATACATGTTTACCAGGATATTATGGCTTCAGCAACAATGGCTGTTTACGTAAGTGTCATGTTTTATTAATCCTCACATTCTATATAATCTCATATTCAAATATCGTTTTTAGGCTGTGAAGAATGTTCTGTCGGTAAAATATGCGATCCGGACACGGGTCGTTGCATATGTCCGACACTATCCCAAGGAATAACTTGTAATGAATGTCGTCCCGGTTCGTGGGGTCTTGATCCTATCAAAGGCTGCAAGGTAAATCTCTAACTGTTTATTTCAGTATAAAAATTGTCCAAATTATAACATTTTTAAATTTTTAGTTTTGCAACTGTTCACTCAAAGGATCAATTAAAACTAAATGTGACCCTGTCAGTGGAAATTGCCTTTGTCGAGAAGGTTTTGTTGGACCTAGATGTGATACGTGTGCTCCAATGTATTACGGTTATCCGTATTGTCGTCCATGTGCATGTCATTATCCGGGAACCAATCCAACTGCTTGTGATCAAAACGATCATTGTACTTGCGATGAAAATGGGCAATGCCCATGTAAAGTATGTATTTTAAAATAATTTTCTTGGACGTATTCTTAAAATAAAAATGTAACATTGATCATTTTCTTGAAGGCAAATGTGGTCGGAAAAAAATGTGATCAATGTACTAATGGCACATTTGGATTATCAGCCGATAGTCCTTCGGGATGTACTCAATGTTTCTGTTTTGGACGAACATCTCATTGCACGGAAGCCGGACTTACATGGGGACATGTTCGACTGAATACACCGAGAGTATTACAAATTAAACCAAGCTCACGACCTAATGTATTTAACTCCATTATTAATCATTTATCGGTACAGTATATTTTTTTATAGTAAAGATATTGAATTGAAAATAATAATAAACATCAATTTTCCAGATTGAAAAAGTCGACGGAGAAATGTTAGATTTATATTCAGAAAATACTGACATTGAATTAAGTGTTAGTGCTGGATTGACTATTATTCCTGAAACGGAAGGAAATATCACTATCGAAACCAACTATGATCTTTCTAATCCTTTATATTGGTCATTACCTATGTATTTTCTCGGTGATAGAGTAACGTCTTATGGAGGCTTCTTAAAATTTCGAGTAAACAGCAGTGGTGATTCAGAAAAAATACCAGACAACTTACTCAAAAAATATCCTCTTGTTCAAATACATGCACATGATTTACTCATATTGGAATATCACGAAGTCCATATCACATATCAATTATTTAATAATATACTATAATTGCTAGTTAACTTATAATTTTAATTTTTAATTAGATTTCACCCTCGGATAATGGAATCCATTCAATACGCTTTCACGAATCCTTGTGGACATACAGAAATACTGAAATAGTCTCGATGAAACCACTCAGTGTAGATAGATCTACATTGATGATAGCATTACAAAATCTTGATGCAATTTACATAAGAGGCACTGAATATTTTAGCCCAAATAAAGCAATGCAAGTTTTTTTTCAATATGATATACTGATTGTAATGTCGTCATATTTAATAGGAAAAATCTTATCCTTAGATTGGCCGATGTTTCAATGGACACGGCTATCCCTATCCGTGGACATCCTGGTCCACTCGCTAATAGCGTAGAACTTTGTTCATGTCCTTACCAATATAATTCTACATCATGTCAGGATGCTTCGTTCGGATTTTATATTCCTACTAGACGACACCCTAGTAATGCAACAGGAACTATCATTATTCAATTAATAACTAAAGCAGAACCATGCCAATGTAATGGACGATCTAAATCATGTGATAAAAATACTGGTTTTTGTACTGTAAGTTGGCAGAGTATTTGAAATATTAAATATTTCCATGTTTTTATTCGTTATTTTAACATTTAGGGTTGTTCTAAAAATTCTGGCGGTCAAAACTGTGAGAAATGTGCTGAAGGATATTATGGGAGTCCACAAGATAGAAACGGATGTGTTCCGTGTCGTTGTCCTCATCCCGCTAGAAATAATGCAGCTTCTTGTCAGATCAGATCTGGACGTTTCCAGTGTGTTTGCAAAGAAGGTATTAAATACAATCTTTTCATACTATTATATCATAATATTTTATTGAATAATCTTTTTAATGGATAAATATAATAGGATATACAGGGGCAGATTGTTCAATTTGTGATAGTGGATGGTGGATGGGAAATGACGGTAAGTGCCGTCGTTGCGAATGCAATAAAGGTGGTACCGTTTGGCCTGTTGGAGGAAATCAAATGAATTGTCATCCAACAACAGGACAATGCAATTGTCATCTACATGTATCAGGTATGAAATGCGATTTATGCATTTCACCAAGACATTACTTGGAGGGTTCTGTGTGTAAACGTAAGCAATATTTTTGCAAAATCTTATATATTCTAATTCTGAAAGTTAACTTTTTCTTATTGTTTTAGCGTGTAATAATTGTAGTCAAACACTTCTCGATCAAATAGAATTAATGTTATATGAGCTCGACAAAGATATGGATTTGCTGAAGAATAATACAATTCCGAGCCCATGGAATTCATTGTATAAAATTTCCAATCATACTGCGGATTTGAAAGAGGAACTTGATAATCTATTGAGACTAATTTATATCGTTACTACTTTACCGGACAAATATTCGTTATATATAAATGAAATGGCGAACGATATTATAGAAAAGTTTAATAAAATTAACGATAAATGGAAAGAGAGAATTATCGATATTAAACAATTGATTGATAACAACAAATCGATATTTGATAAATTGATAGAGATGAGAAAAAGACTTGAATCTAAAATTCAAGAATTAGAAGATTTCAGTCGTCCCGATAAACATTTGAACATTAATAAAGTTATCAAAGAAGGTCAATTCATACTCGACAAAATAAAAGAAAAGAATTTAACCCATCAAATTCAAAAAGCTGAAGAAATAGCTTCTCAGGTATATTTTATTACTATTTAAAAATCATTATAAAGATTCATCATTATCATTATCTCACATTATACATTTTTTCTTTCATTTTCAGGCCAATATTCAGTCTACAATTGTTCATGAAAATGCGTATAAATTAAAAGATCACCAAAATAAATTGTCAAAATTGATTGATGAATCAAAAAGTTTACAAAACAAAACTGAAGATATTATCATGTTTATCGATAAAACATCAGACATTATAGAAAAAGTTGTAAGACTCAATCATTTTCATAAACTTAAAATGAACAACCTGACAAAAATCGACGAAAATGCTGAAAATAAATTATATAACAGTCTCAATCAATGCGACAACTTAAACAAACAATCTACAGTATTATTAGATGAATATAGCGATAATATTTTCAATTTAAAAAATTTATCACTCATATTGGAGCCTTTAATGAACGAAGCTTTCAAAAATGTAGAAATTTATGCACGTTTGAATTATGAATATGAAACGAAATATTTAAATCCTGTTAAAAATCATGTAGAAAATCTGTTGAAAGTAGCATCTGAATACCAAAGGTACTTTTAATATACACTAAAATTTAACACGATTTCTTTCAATTATTGTTAAATTTTACAATTTTTTCTAGAATCTTCACACAAATTGCCCGAAATTCTGACCGTCCTTTCAAAGCATCTTCAGCATATGAAAATATAGTGAGTAGTATAAATTCTGCCGAAGATGCAGGTATTGAAGCTTTAAAAGCTGCTAAACAAGCCAACCTGACATTGCTCGGAGACCCGATCTATGGAAACGCAACCAGTTCCTTATTGTCCAAATCTGAACTGGCTAAAAAAAAATCTATTAAACTTCTTCATAAGGCACAAAGAGAAAGCGCTCGTGTACAAGGTTCGTTATCGCATTAGAATTCTTAAATTTTAATAATCAAATATTTAAGACAAACTTTAAACTTTCAGATATAAGTACAAGACTCGAAACACTGGAGAAAATGTTAAAAGAAGAAGAGCGCCGTATTATAGATGTTGGAAGAAAAGACAACGATATACGTTTAAATATTAGCAATTTGAATAGCGAGCCCTATAAGAAAAATATCACAATTTCCATCAATAAAACTGATAGGGTATTCGATAGTATTGCATCTCTGAACAAAGAGGTTATGGCTATCAATAAAAATATCACACATCATTTGAAAAGAAAATTAACTCTTCTTGAAAGTCAGGGAGATGACAAAATCGGTGGAGCAGAAGAAAATGGTATTATTTATATTTTTCTACGAAAAAATTGTAATGAATTAACTAATGTTTTTAAAATATTTAGTTTCAAAAATACGAGGAAATGTGATAAAAGCTTCCGAACTAGTAAAAAACATTCAAGATGCCAGCAAAATGAGAGAACTAGAAATAAGCAATGCAAATGTAACGAAAATAGAAAAATTGCAATCATTGAAAGATAAAATTCAAAAGGCCTTACACATAGCAAGCGGGGTAAATACACATATATCACATTAAGTATATATCTTACTCACAATCAGAGTAATATACTTACATATTTTTTTAATAATTCAGATTAAAGTTGCGATGAAAACAAACAAAACTAAAAATGGCGAATGCTATCGCTCTTACCGTCTGTTAAATTTATCTCCTTCAGCAACAACAGATTTAACAGTATCAATTTCTCTTTTGCCCAACTATGAAATGGATATTCCATTTGTAATATTTTATTTAGCCAGTTCAAGTACAGGCGATTTCATACAACTTGAAATCATTCAGGGTAAAGCTCGGTTTACATGGAATCTTGGAAACGGACTATCATACGTTGAGCATTCTAATAAATTAAATATTAACGATAAAGCAAATTCAGATGATATATGGTATAAAATAACAGTGAAAAGGTAAAATATATTTTGATACATTTTATACTTTATATAGCAAGATTGATATATATAAAATAATCATTTAAGAGTGTGGAACTTCGTGAAGATTTGGGTGGACGAAACGTCAATAGACCATAACAGTGAAGATATATCAATTATTCCGACAGTGACCAATGAAAATTCTAGCAATCCTTCAAAGGGTGTTCTGAATGTTAAATGTGGTGATTTAATTTGGGTTGGTTATCGTGAAGGTTATTCACAAAATAATAAAGGTTTAGGCGGTAGTATCGATAAACTGTATTATAATGGTGAGCATATTCCGTTTTGGAATTTCTATTCTCAACCCCCTTCAGCTGCTTGTGATGGTGCATTCGATGGGTACGTAGATTAATATTCAAATTTTAATTTTTTAAAGGTAATACATATATTAATTCAATTAAATCTTTTTCTTAGACCCGACGATCTTAAAACTACTGAACAGAATATGTATTATTGGAATGGCATGGGATATTCTATTATAAATCGTGATCGTAATGGAGAATTGTATGACAAATCGAAATTCAGTATTTCATTGACTTTCAGAACATTTGATGAAAATGCTCTCTTGTTTTTATCAGTGGATAAAAAAAATGTACGTTTCCAATATTAAACAATATACGTGAGGAAAAACTAACTATTTCTTGTATTTTTTTAATTTTTTAGAATAGGTCTATTCAACTTCAATTGAGAGAAGGTCATGTTGTGTTTAGGATCCACTATGGAGAGACACAATTAGAAATAAACACAACCGAGGAACTTAACCCAAATAAAAAATACAACACTGGAAAACCAGTCAAAGTACAAGCGGCACGAGTCTTTGATACAATAAACCGATTAGAAAAAGGTATTCTATTTTGAAATATGAATAAAGTAATTACCTTAAAGAATTACCAATCATTGAATAATTTGTAATTTCAGGAAGCCTCAAAGTGAACACTTTTCAAAAAACTGGTCATCCGGATCCGGCTGTCAGGAATGCTACTTCTCTTCCTGATCTGAGAGACAGTGAATATATGTTGGGAGGCACCGAACCAAATTGGAAACCTCCTTCATTTTTAAAAGCTCTTCCGCCACCATTTTTAGGTTGTCTTGGAGACATAACTATCAACTCTAATATCAATCCTACCGAAGCGCGTTTATCTTACGGGATCGAGAATTCGTGTGCAAATAAAGTATGATATAATTAGAATTGACTATGATATAGAAATACATACATAATTAAATTTAAAAAATTTACAGCAACTAACATCGGTTGGTTTTTATGGAGACGGTTATATTGAACTACCATCTCGTGCACTTGAAAAGAAAAGTGCTTTTGGGTTTATGTTCCGGACTTTGCAACCAAATGCATTTTTACTATTATCAGCCCCTCGTCATTATTTGAAACAAACTAATAATGAAAAAAATTATGGCTTTTATTCTATATCTTTGATCGATGGTAAGTAACTTATTTTTGTTTATTTGTAAATGTTTTTTTTTATTATTCCGTATTTAATTTTTTAAATTTTTTCAGGTAAAATTCACCTACTGATAAACGCTGGTAATGATAGTTTGAAACTAGTTTCTAATACAAGCGAATTAAACGATGGACACTTCCATTCTGTAAACGTGATCAAAACCAATAGAAAAATTGAATTGTATATCGACGAAAATCTCAATGTTGGAAATACTTATTCACAGAGATCTTTACAAATAATCAATCCGATATCTCCAAACCCTAAAGAGGTAATTACCGGAGGTCTCTTTTTGGGTGGCATTCCGTCGAGTTTGAATGATACCGATATAACAAACCAATACATAGCCTCGACAATTCCTCTGAGAGGTGCAATTAAAGAATTGGTATTTGACAAAGAGTAAGTTAAAATATTTTATGTTTCTTCAAATTATGTGAAAGATATTATACCGTATTTGCTTTACAGAACGGTGGTAATGAATAACGTTACCGAAACGCATCATGCATACATGGGTAGATTCGGACCTTCGATGGGTGAAGAAATCGAGATCGGCACTTTGAGAACTGAAGAATCACAATCGAATCCGACTCTTTTGGGCTGTCACAAGGTATATGAAACTACTTTTTATGTTGATTTGAATTAGTTTTTGCTACGAGTATGTAAATAGAAATGTATGGCTATAAGCTATTGGTTCATTGTTAATTTTAACATTCTTCTAGATCGCTTAAAACTTAATTATTTCTCACTTGCATAACTTAACATTTGCAAACTATCTTTTTGAAATAGCACAACTGACAAGTCTACGACGCAAGGAATATACAATCGACTCCGACGAAGATTATTGTGTCAAGATTAAGTTTTTAATTATATGTGTGTGTTTGATCTCATTGCATTTATCAACGAGAATATAATTAGCATTTATCTTTTTTATATCGATGATACCAAATACTATTTAAGACATTTTTGTGTTACCTTTATTTAAGATAATATTAATAAATACTTTCAGTATTTACGAATGTGACTTTTCAGTTATTCATTTCCTCCACCATCTTTCTTCCGAATAATTCCAACAATTAACACAATCTGAACTCTTAACCCGAAACACTTCTTATTTACATCAGTCAATTTGGTGAAAGACTTTTGTAATTTGGTGTAGATTTAAACTTTCCGAATACACATGGTAGTGGTTAAGTAATTTCTATTAAATGCATGCTTAGTTTTGTAAATTAATTATTAGATAAGTAAGTTATATTTTCATCTATTGTAGTATTTGCATATGACTTATTTTTATAAGTATTTACTATTTTTTTTTTAATTTTACTTTTTTTTTTCAGGTGTATAGTTACAGTTTAGAACCGGGCGCTATAAAATTCGGAGATAAACCAAATAGTTATGCTCAAGTGCAATTCACAGGAAGAAGTATATGGCACAGAAATCTGATGGTTAAATTTGATTTTAGAACGTTCTATCCAAATGGACTTTTACTCGTTTCATTGGTAATACATTTTCAATAATACATTATCGACAATTTGTATATGAATTAACTTAATAAATTTTATAGGGAAGTAAACAAAAAAACCCTCATTTAATTTCATTATTTTTACGAAACGGCAAAGTTACCTTACTTATCAAAGGTAATAAGAAAAGGGAAAAAGTCATACCATTGACCGTCAATGATGGACAATGGCATCATATAAATCTCATTTTATACAACAAAAAGATGTCCGTGAACATTGGTTCTAATAATATTTTTATCAGAATGCCGAAACGAATGTCGGTGAGCAGCATGTTTTACGTCGGCGGTATACCAAAGAAGACACCTTACAACATTCCGAATCTGGTCATTAACATAAATTTTCTATAATATTTAATTATATAATACGACTCATTATTTTATTTTATTTTATAAATGCAGATATCGAAATTCGATGGGTTGAAAGGATGTATAAGGAAAATGAATGTCGACAACAAACCGGAAGATTTAGTGAAGGATGCGACGCTACATCAGAACGTTGGACAATGTTTCCCAGCGATTGAAAAAGGCTCGTACTTTGCTGGCGATGCGTACGCTATATACAACAACAATTTTGAAATTGGACCTTATTTAGAATTGACCATAGAATTCAGAACGGTAGAAATGAACGGTATATTGTTGAGCATTGCGCATGCTAAATCCCGAACGCCAGCGTTCTCGTTAGAACTACACAATGCAAAGGTAAATTTTACAAAAATATGTCAAAAAAAATTAAAATGGGCATATATTATTTGATATTTTAATTTTCAGATTGCAACGTCAGTTGTGACTCCTTCAGGTAGACAATTTAACGTCGAAACTAGCCTACCGACAAAGTTTGGTCTTTGCGACAACACATGGCATAGAATATCAGTTCTGTTTTCCAATAAAGAATTAACAGTTCGCGTTGACGACGAACCAGAAAAGATTGATGCCGCTTACCAAATAGCTTTCAGACAAACCATGCCACCGAGTATCAATCAATTGATATCATACGCTCCTCTTTACATCGGCGGTTTACCAGGTCAGATTTGGTTAATTTTCAAGGTTAGGTTCACGAGTGACAAAAATCTTATGTTTATTTTATTTTAGACGGAGCTCCGACGGGAACGTTGATATCGAAAGATAATTTCAAAGGTTGCATCCGTCTTATTTCCATAGAAGGCCGCGTGAAAGATTGGACTGATATGGATCATATACATAACATACTATTGAATTCGTGTCCTGTGAAATAGTTTCAATGGGAAAATAATTTGCATTTATATTGAAGAAACGCTAAAATCTAGTCTTACTAAGATTACAACATAATAATTCCGATTCAATACTCGTTCGTTTCGATGCGCAAACGATAATTTAAATTTGTATACATTGTACATAGACAAATTAGGGTAGTTATTTATACTATGTATAACGAACAAATAATTTATAAATGTGATTATTTTAATTTCACAATGTGCCAAAATGTTATATATCTTTAGCTGTAAGTTATTTATATAATAACAGTATGCGGGAAGTTCGTTTCGGGCCGTCGTTTTTGTAGATATTTCACTTTTCATCACAAAAATACAAATACAATCTAAAGGTCACATAACATTTAATTTATTCTTTAATTTAAATGCGATCGATACGTTTTAAGTTTTCAAACAATTTTCACTTAACAAAAATAACTAAATTAGTATAATTATATGAACCAAAGACAACTGAAATAAGTGAAATCAATACATTCGGCAATATACAAATATTGCAATAAAAAATTAAGCCACTTTTTATATAAAGGAATATTTGAGTCAAAAGTTGCGTTTAATTATTTTTCCGATCAATTATTTGGAAAGATAATAAATTTATTTGATTCTTTTGGACTTTCAGTTTTGTGGGTTCATTTATCGGATCTTTTAGAAAAGTGGATTTTGCATCGTGTTTTACATAATTTTAAATGCATATTTATTTCTTCAATAGATCAAGTATCTCAAATTTCACGGAATGTCTAATGAAAACAAAAATTTATTTTCACAAAAATTTATTTGTAAAATTTCTAATAATTACAACATTCAAATCACATTTCCAAGTCTTTTCATTCATTTTTTGTGTAATAGCTTTTCAAATGGACCAATTTTATCCAAATTTATAATCAAAGCCACTGAATGTTTATTTAGCAAGCTCCATTTTATTTTATATAAGATAAGATATTCAATTTAGGACCGATAAGATAAAAGGAACGACTTTCAATTACAACTAAAATGGCTATATAAAAGAATTTTAGGATATCGCATGCAAAATTATTGAAACAAATTATTTTCTTCTGAGTTATTAGGTCAAAAGTTGATAATTATAATAATATAATGTTTTAAAAGTACAAAAATATTGATAAATTACATAAATCAGGCTAAACTTCGAATAAACATAATAGACGTAACTATTTTAAACATGTCAGAATAAACATCACATTCAATACCCTCACATATAATACCCATATTAAAAAGAAAAGAAAAACTAATGAGCCCGCAATATGTACATGTAAACTAAAATGTACTTTATTTAAACATAAAAATATAAATTTCCGTTTATATCAATGAAAAACATAAAAAAATTATTTATTATTCCAGATATTAGAAAAATACGCTTAAATGCATAGTTAAAAGTCAACGCAATTCTTATAATTTAAATACATAAAAAAAAACTTTAAACTATGTCTTTTAAGATGAAGAATCAATTTCAAAATCAACATTATAACAGCGAACGAACAATATTTTTATATTAAAATAAAACACAAAGTGAGAGTTCGGCTATGATTACCACTAGGGGTAGGTATATTATTCAATGTTGTATTTTCCATTAAAATAATTCAACGGAAACTTGTAAAATTGTTCAAAATTTTCAACCTATTTAGCGTTGGCAGCTTTTTGCACACTTTTAATGCGCTAACGAAACAATGCGTTGGCAATAATGCTAATTGTTTACATTGAAAGGTAGCCGCGAGCTTGTCGATTGCGACGACCCACCAAATACGTGACAAGAACGACAAGAACTAAACCTCCAAGAGCACATCCGACAGCAATCGGAACAATATCGGGAACGTCTACGTAGTCACAGTCTTCAGCTGAAATTTTAAACAAGAATTATTAACATTCAATATAAATTTTAACCAAAACACCTTCAAAATACTACCGTATGAAAACGATGATCCTTTTTCAGTGGCAAATGCTTGAATTTGCAAATCTTTGATGGATATAGTTGAGTTCGAACCCGCATCAGTGGGTTGTAAAGTGATGACTTGGTTCTTTGAACAGCGATAACTTTTCAGTGCCGAAATTGTGAACATCGGATCGTGATCGAAGAACATTTGGGTGCCGTTCACTAAAATTCAAAAATTGAACTGATATATCGTAATCAAATCAAGTAACAAAGAATAGATTGCAAAAATATTACTGTTTGAATCGGGGAAATTCGAATCAATTACGATGAAGAAGTTCATTTCAGTGAGAGTGAATTTGTTATCCGTTTCATTCTTCATGAACTTAATTGTCATATTATTGGAAGAATTACTGATCGACGAGGGCCATTGTAGCGTGATGAATTCAGAGACATTACCGCAACTACCCCCTGCTTGCTGTGTGACGTTATCTCCAGGCAAATCGAATACTGCATGTCTTATTTTCGATTCTGAAACGAAACCGATTAATGAACATTCATAAAACATAAAGATATCATATATACGAATCGAAACATACGTTTATCGAAGTAACTGATGTTGAACTGCACGGCCATCTGCACAATTACACATGTAACGTTAGTGACTTTGTCCACGTATGCCCATTTTCCTTTCGTCGGAGGCGCTGGAGGCGTAGCTGGAGTTGTGCTCGAAGGTGGTACAGTGGTTGTTGGGGCAGGAGTTGGGGCAGGAGTTGGTGTCGTAGTTGGAGGAGAAACGGTGGTTGAAGCTTTAGTTGTAGGCGCAGTCGTAGGTGCAGTCGTAGGTGCAGTTGTAGGTGCAGTCGTAGAAGATGTAGTCTTATGTTTTCCTAAATAAACAAAAATAATCAGACATTATATTAAGTAAATAAAATATTTAAGTGATGAAAGGTAACGACATTAATGGTTGACCATGTACCTGTTCTTGACCACTCCTCAGAAAAACGTTAAAATTTAGGTTTTTAAAGAAAATAATTTTTCGGAAAGGGTGTGATAGATTAGTTGTTTATTACATCTTATCTATCGCACCCTTTCCAAAAAATTATCGTTTTTAAAACGATAATTACCTAATTAATTACCATCGTTTTTAACTTGATTTTTACTTTTTTCTGAGGAGTGGTCAACTACAGGTACATGTCCAACCACTGGTGTTGTTACCGTAGATTTAATTCTATTTTATATTTATTTAAATTTATAATTTTAATTTTCGTCCATATACGAATTTTAAATCGACATTAGTATTTCATATTTAATTGTATGAAGAACGATTCTGATATTTTCAAAAACAATAAATGGGCGTATAAGAAATTCGATACTTTTCGACGTATTTGAATGACGAAATATGATCGGAAATCGGTTTTGCAAACGTTGTTTCGAAATAACTAGAAGCTCTATATTATAAACATTCATTTGCGATAAAAATTTCTGCATTATTTCATAAATATACTTAGAAAATAATCGTTAACGCATATCATAGGTCAAAGATAATACTGACAAGTGCTAAAAAGAAATAATATTGCGTCTAGTAATACATAAACTCTACATTTTGTTTATGAAGTTGATATAATTTGCAACTGTAATTAATAACGACGACATAAAAATATATGCTGAAAACGATTAATCATACGAAAATTGATTATTCATAGTCGACTAAGCGTCCAGTGACTTGTTGAACAAAGAACGATAAAAAAAAACATTACACATCAATGTTTGCACAAAAACAAAAAAATTCACTTCGTCATATGGGAATTATCATTTTTTTACTTAACACAAAGTGAAATTCTGATTATTAAAAAAGGAATAAATCATCGAATTGAAAGAAATCCAATTAAAATCACGTATTGAAGATAACAAAACATTTTTGTCAGCTACATAAAAACTGATTATAACGATATTGTATACAGCGTATATAACATCTATTGAAGGATAAGGTTTTACTGATACACAAACGGAAGTTTAGGCATTTTTCATTATCATATATCCAATGATAAGGGGATGATAACTGCTGAAGAGTTGAGCACTAAAATTCAACAGGATGAGATCATTTTGTGACCATGTTACTCAAATTTTATCAACGACGAGAACCAAAACCGAATCGTTGATTAGAAATTTAAATAATTACCATATAAAATGTATTCAGTTATAACGATGAAAAAGTTTAAACGAGTTTTTATTAATAATATCCAAAGCAAAAAGGCACAATCCAGATATAGCCTTAAATAGAGAAGGGTCAAGAGTGATATCGAATTCACTCGCCACAATTCGAAATCGATATTCAATATATAGAAAGCTGTAAATAAATTTTATTCATTTCCTACATTTAGAGGTTATATAAAAATATAGAGCATTGATGATAATGAAATTATCTACTTCAAACAATGCTTTCTGAGAAACATGTGACAAGTTCGTCTGAAAAAATATTTATTCTTATTTTTTTTTTTAAATCAACATAAATCAATCATATAATAAAGAAATATTTCAGTAATTAATCCAAATTATTATTGTTGCATTCTTTATAATTAGAATATAATAAAATAGATAACAAAAACTAATATTTTCAAATTTGTGTGAATTATACACTAAAAACTTTATTGTAATAAAATTTAACGAATAATGATTTTTCATTGAGATGACTAAAAAATAAAATCAGTATTAATTACAGTTATCGCAAAACTTCCATAATTATCTCTGTATGAACATGTGTAAATAAACTTGACACGGCATCGAGATAAAAACTGTGTTGCACTTTCATATAAAAGAAGATTCATAAAGACTGTTTGTTTTGCAAATACAATGATCAATGCTTTGAACGTTCGTAGAATAAATATTTGATCATTTATTGACAGAATATGTTTTTATCATGGGTTTATAGAAACGTTTCGAATAACATCAATTTTAATGTATAATTGAAACATTTCGTTCTTATAAAATAGTTTTGTTGACGTAAAAGATTAAGGTACATTTTTGTCACAAATCGTTGATTTTTTCCATAGATTAGTCGCGAAAACAAGAAATATTCGATACGTAGCGTATTATGAATAAATTTGCATACTTATTCGTTTTATACAAGCAGATCTACTATATTTACTATTTCCTCGACGTTATAAGCGAATCTGGTACGTTTTTATTCAGCAAAAAGTTGACAATAAACGCATTTGATAAATTAAAATAATACAAATAACATTCACCGCTTGATAAACCGACAAACAAGCGATGACTCAAATACAGAACACAAAAAAAAATTATCGCCACAAAAATACATATTTCCTTGTTCATTTGAATCACATGAATTTGTATGACTTCGAAAATCAATTTTTGTAGAAATTTGGACATTTTTTATTAAACTGGATATTTCAATTCAACTTGTAGGTAATGATTGTTTCACATATAAACATTTATGAAAGATTCGTTTTAACGTATAAATTTTATGATGCAATATTATTATGTAAAAAGGAAAGTTCAGTAGATTTCTTTCAATATTTCTTTTTTATTATGTTCTTCAATATGTTTATCAATCAGCATTATCAAATTTCTATTAATCATCTAAATCAAAACTGAAAGTATTGTGATCAATATGATGACATATTGTAAAGAATGTTTTTTCAAATATATAAAAGTATGGCAAGAATGTTCTTTTTGTATTTTGAGTCCTCGGGAGTTACCTTCCCCTTATCTATATACAGATAAGGAAAAATAGTTTAACTATATCGAACACATTAGACCGTTAAAATAAAGCATTGGATCGATTGAATATAAATCCATATTATCATCCCGAGACCGATTATTATAAAATTTTATATTCAAAGACTAACAAGGACAAAGTACACTGGCAACAAAGAAAATCCACATACCGCAAAAGACCTCAATTTCCTCACACACCAATTTAAGTACATTCATTCAAATGAAACCATCAAATAACACATATTAGACCGTTGAAATTAAACAATATTGGATTGATTGAATATGAAGGAATATTGTCATCTCTACACCGATTACGAAATTTTAAATTCAAACTCTTCAAGACTTACATAGACGTTGTACATTGGTAACGAAAATCCTCATTCTGTAAAAGGCTTCACATTCCTCACACACCAACCTACTTATGTTCATAAAAAAAAAACCATCAAATGACACATATTGGACCGTTGAAATTAAACAATATTGGATCGATTGAATATAAATGCATATTCATCATCCTTATGCCCATTATATAAAATTTTATACTCAAAGACTTGCATAAAGTACATCGGAAACAGAAAAACCTCGTGCAATAGACCTCATATTCCTCACACAACAGACCTCCCATTCCTCACACACCAAATCATTTACCTCAGTTTAAAAGAAACCATCGAACAATCATTATAAAATTTCTTATTCAAAGGCTTACATAGACAAAGTACGTTGGTAACAAAAAATCTTCATTCTGCAACAGACTTATTCCCCACGCAACAGACTTATTCCCTACGCAACAGATCTCACAAATCAAACCACTTATCTCATTTTAAAATAAATAGTTAAATAATTATTATCATCATCATCATTGTCGACCGGTTTAGTGCCCACTGCAGGACAATTTCTCCCCAAAATAATTATAAATTTCATATTCAAAGGCTTATATGGACAAAGTACGTTGGTAACAAAATAAAAATCCTCATTCCTCAACAGACCTTACCATTGACCTACGTTTAAAATAAATCATGAAACACAAAACCACATTCGAAACCAACACAACAAAGCGACACGGGAAAAGTTGACATGAACGCGACCTTGTATCAAGATTGTTGCAACGAACCGCACGCCGGCGCATAATTGTTGCAAATTGCACCACGACGAAAAAATAGGAAATTAATTTTTTGGACATTTACGACTCTGAGGACATACGGACCTAAATTTTGAGCGTCGATTGGAACGTCTGGTTCTCCCTTCATGTAAGGCGCAGGCATTGGATCTGCAGCCATCACGGCTCCCAAAGCGAGTACGATTATAATAGTAGCCCGCAACATGTTATTTTATTAGAATTATCAACGATTATTTTATATTATATTTCGGACTGCACTGATGGACGACGCACCGACACTCCTGACTGTCGGACACTTCTGACGTCTAGGTCTTATTTGAGCGACCGCTTCGATGTTACAAATGAGATATTTATTCATATAATTCGCATCCTAGTTACAATATGATATAAAGAACATATTCACATCACACAAATGATAATAATAAAATAATTTCCGTATATACAAAATAGTAACTTAATATAATAATGCATAAAGATTAAAATGCTTCAAATTTATATATCGAGGAAGCGCTGGAACGGCAACGCCGCATTCGTGTGCCCTGTTTCACTTTTGCGGGGTTGCCAGTATGAGAAAGAAAGGATGCAGCATTTCATATATGACTGTCACCTTTGCGCATCGACAGCTTAGCCAACTTCGTGCTATTAGCTAACTGCGCATATATGAACTGTCGATTTGCGGCCATTATCCGTGTGCGGGTTTGAAAATTATGTAATTCGATACGTTTCGGCGTCTGTTCTCAAATTATGATCGAATAAAAATTATAAATTTGTAATAATAAATGGAATCTTTGTTTTGAATAAGCCCTTTTCAGAAAACCTAATGTATTAATTGAAAAATAATTGATTTATGTATCGAAGAATGGTTTCCAGACGTTTGCTCAATTGACGCTAGCATAGATGACGCTGGCATGTACCGACGCTAGCACACAATCCATGAAAAATTTCGAAATGGGGTAAAATAAATTATAAAACATTCTTTGGATCATTTAACTATCGTGTAGTTCTTCCATTACCCTATCCTAAGTTTTCTTGCCTAAAAGAAGTAGATATGCATATTCTAATGAAGACAGTTACGAAAATTATATAAAAATCACATCAAGACTTCTAATGCCAATCAACCCAACATTTCTTTATTTCAAAATTTTTTTTGCGGATTAGGTGCCAGCGCCAATGTGTGCAAGCGTCGTGTATGCTAACGTCATTTGGACAAACGTCTGATCACTATGCTATTTGAATCAAGATATTGCAATGTTAGTTCGTATATTGCACAATTTCAATATTTGCATTTAGAATGGTATCTTATCGTTTCAAAATATTAGTTATTTGTTTAAATATCGTTATCTATGAAATATACTTAATATTTTTATGTAACAAGATATTGATTTAGGAATTTTTCCAAGTATGTACTAGGAATAGAATGTAAGTGAAGAAATGTAAAAAATCATGAGAAATTACAAACTTTTGTTAAAAACAGAACTTTATTGGCAACTAATAAATATAAAAAAATACATTTATTACAATTTGATTTGATTTGATCTGATCTAATCTAATATGATAAGATTATGTTTTTTCCAATAAAAAAAATCTATTTTTTGTTCTCAATAGATAAGTTTCTTCATGTAACTTTTATCAATTCAAATTCAGAATCGATTAGTAGAAAATAATGTGATGATTTATATTATATCATTGAATATATAATTTTTGTATTTCACAAGTAACTATCGGTATTCGTGAATGGAAAATAATATCTCGAGAAGCCATAAGGATATATTGGATGGGACTGACATTTTCATTGTCATCAACATTTTTCCCCCACGTTGCACCCACACACATACTGAAATAAAGACAAAAAATCAATCATTAAACCTGCTGTTGAGAATAACCAAGGTGGTATTATGATTTTTAATTTATCAATTAATGGAAAAGCTTGGAAAAATCACTCGTATGGAGTTTACTGATCGAATGATGACTAATCTTGATGCATTATTTAAATCATGTGACATATTATTTGGCAAAGTGTCCGATGAATTGTAGTACATATTTCAGTTTCCAACTATATATCTGAAAATTGAAAAGGTTTAAATATGCAGATATGTATTATTTTTAAATATGATCAAATATTCGATACAAGATATACATACATATGTTAAGGCATGTATCTAACCATTTAGTGATAATAAATCTTTGAATTATGAATTTGATTAACTTGTATCATCAAAGTACTTGTTTCCAGCTCTGTTGTTTCAGCTCCATACTCTATATCAGGCTTGTCCGAAATTTCAGTATGCGGGGGCCACTTACAAATTTCAAATCTCAAAATTTCAATGTTTGTAAATTCAAAACGTAATAAGTATTAAAATATTGGTAAAGTTATTTATTTAAATTATAAAACTATTTCGATGAGTTCATTTCGGAATAAATGCTGTTTATTATGTATGTTTTTGTGTGAAAAGTGGGGGCCACTTTGGCACCGTAGTGGCCCTTTGGACAAGCCTGCTCTATATTATATTTGATTTAAAATACAAAAATACACAAATAAGAAAAATATATAGGATTGCCAAAAGGCATTGCTTTAAAGTTTGAAATATAATAGTATAGTTTCCTGTCCTTGTTCTTTACTATAGTGCGACAGAGTTAGAAACCCTATAAACTATTATATTTCACTATGGAATGAAAGCGAATAATGATAAAATCGTTACAATCTGATTATAATTTTAATTAAAAATTAGATTAGTTGGGTAATAACACCAGTGATAGATCATGCACCTGTAGTTGACCATCTCTCAGAAAAACGTAAAAATTATGGTTTTCATAGATGATAATGTTCAAAAGGTATGATAGATAAGGGGTAATAAGCATCTTATCTATCACCCCCTTTTCGAAAGATTATTAAATTTAATAACCTTAATTTTTACGTTTTTCTAAGATGGTCAACTACTGGTACATGGTCCATCACTGGTGTTGTTCCCGTATCTATTTTTTTTCAAGATTTTTAATTATTTTTTTCAATTTAAAATTGGAGCACTAGAAATGTTTGTACTCTTGTTCTGAGTTGAACTTGTTGCTCCACCTGCTCCAGCTCCACTGCAAAGCCATGTTTATTTTACAACTGTCAATTTTGCGCATCGACAGATAGGCAACTTTGTATGATTAGCCAACTGCGCATATTTGAATTGTTAATTTTGTCCATCATCCGTACGAAGATTTAAAAATTATATAATTCGATACATTTCGACGTCCACACTTGAATTATAATTAAATACAAATTTTATATGCATTATTAATAAAATTTTCATTTTAAATAAGCTCTTATAAGAAAAAGCCAATGTATTGGAAACAAAAATGATTTATGAATCGAAGAATAAAAAACTTTAATTCTATTGTATTTATTTTCAATAATAAATAATAAATGATTATAATAAAAAAATTCACCTGATTTGAATATTTATTTGTAAATATAAAAAGTATCGTTCAATGTTATTTGAATTTGAATAAATTGCAATGAGGGTTTATACTGTACAATTTCAATATTTGATTTAAAATAGTATAATATCTTATCACTTTTAAATATCAATTATTTTTTTAAATATTGTTATCTAGTAAATATTTTTTATATTTTTTATATGTGATATATGTGATATTCAGGAATTTTTCGAGGTATAAATGAAAAATGGATAGTGTGTGTGAGGAAATGTAAAAAAACATGCGAAATTACAAACATTTGTTAAAATCAGAACTTTATTTGCAACTAATAAATATAACAAATCATCAGAAAAACATATTTATGACATAATTCGATTTCAATACAATTTCTTTTGAGATATTTTATGTTTTATGCAAACGAAAAACTCAGCATATCACTTTTTACTTTCAAATTTATTTGATTCAGTTCGATCCGTTTTTTTTTTACTTTACATTATCCATATGTTTTTTTTTACGAAATCATATTTATTTTCAAGAGTATCACAATAACTTTTACCATCATCTTTTTTTTTTATCACTTGTACCGATTTTCAAAAAATTGTGAACACTTTTTATGATAGTATACACACGTTTACAATTTAAGGATTATAAATTATCTACTTTGTGAAAATATTTTTCTTAACATGTAACCGGCAAAAAATACTTCATAGCGTTTTATAAACGGGATATAAATAACAATTATATTACAACGAAATTCTAAATAAACATTGTACTTAAATAGAGATAAATTGTACTTAACAGTAATTAAATAGAGCATATATATATATGTATATAACAAATTTTCGATTTTATACTTTTTTGTATTTCGAATCAACTATTAATAAAAGTAATTTTAAAGTAAACGCACTTATTAAGAAATCTACATCGATAACAAATAATAGTAAAATTACCGGTAATTTTTATATAATTTTTTTTTTACTTGAATATTTTGAAAAGGAAATAGCCAAAACTATTTCTACTTTTTTTATCCTAAAATGAAAGGGAGTAAATAGCAAACCTAATATAGCTAGACGAGTGTTTAATATATATATGTATAATATATATATTCAGTAAAATTATTTTAATTCTGTAATTTACTTAAAAATTAACTTTTTTTTTCTTTAACCATAGTCTATTGACATTGAAAGCTGTTGTACTTACATATATACAACCTCTATCGCGAAAGTACCTTCTGCTGAAAAATATTGTCTTTATTACAATTTTTTTTTCAAACATAAACCTCCTCGCCCCCGCGAATTTAAAGAAAAATGCACATCAGCAGAAGGTCGACTTTTGTTGTGTAGAACTCTCGCAAATTAAAGCGACGGCTGCTTAATTAAAAACAGATTTGTCAATATATATATTTAATATAATCAAACAACAAACGGAAAAGTGTATTTTAATTTAAATTTATTACTAGATGTACTCAATCAGCGCACCGCAGACGTACATACATAGTTTTGTTACACATACCTCCCCCCTCCCGTTTGCGGGAAATTCAGGAAAATTGTGCGGACACATGGGAGGAACGGGGGGGAGGAGATCGTCATGTGAAACCGAACTAGTGACAATTTGCAAAAAATAATAATCTAAGTTGATGTTTTAATCCAATGGGTTTTGGGGGGGGGCCAAAAGTTTTTTTTTTTTTGAAAATCGTTAAAAAATAAAAATGTACATGGAATTTCAAAATTAATTCGATAAAATAGTATGTTTGGAAAGTTATTTATTAAAAATAATATTTCAAAATTAATTTCATTTGCATGGCAGATTTTTTTTTTATATTATTCCTCAAGTTCTTAAAAACTTAAAGGCTAAGATAAAAAAATACCAATGATGCAAATTAAATCATTTCGACAATATTTTTCTAAACAAACAATTTCCACAGTTATTAAATTATTATTATTTTACATAATTAAATTTGTAGCAACGCATTTCAATTTTTAACGATTTAAAAAAATGTAAAAAAAATTTTGGCCCCCTGACAGAAATACAATTGCAAACGGTCACGAAGCGGCCGAAAAGAACTGCACACCAAATGATCGGTACGTGGAGGGGGGGGATAAATAAAACAATGGGCTTGTTTTATAACCACTATGGATGTTTTATTTAATTTCCTTCATTAAAAATGTTTACATGCATTCTGAATGAAATTATGATTTATTATTCACGTTTTGGGTTTTTCTCTTTCTTGGTTGGTTTTTTCATTAATTTAATTTTTTTATATATATATTATATTTTTGGGTGTATATGCAGCATATATGCGCAGTCAGTAGGCGAGCGGCGAGCGGCGTGCGACTTGGGGGGCGGCGGGGCTTTTGGGGCGCCGCCCCCCAAAGGCCCCCAGGCCCCGGCCGCGCGCGGCGCTGGCCCCCGGTGCCCCCCTTAACACACTATATTATTTTTATATATATATTTTTTCTCTCGACCTCGTGTCACATCATCATCATCTTCGTCATAATCATACGCTCGAAATTTACCGAAATTAATTTTAAATTGCAAAATCAAAATACAAACAGAATACGTTCAATTTACAAATATGGTGGAATTTTAGTATCAATTTGTTTTTTTATTTATTTTTTCCCCTAAAAGTATAACTCTAAACTATATGGAGTACAGATAACACTTAAGTACGTACATACTAACTATTTATAACAATTTTTTCATTAATTTTATTAATGGATAGGTAATCTCTTTTTCTGCGTTTTTTTTAAATTTATTTAATTCAATTTTTTTAAAACTAGCGTAACAGTGCTTAACATGTATGTATTTTTTTATAAGGGTGCGGTCCGCCGCGGGCCGCGGGCCGCCGCTCGGAAACACACTGCGACATTATTTTCATTTAATTAATTAATTAATAATTTCACTATATAAAACAATACAACTCACATTGATTTTGCAAATCTCTCTATTTTTAAATATATATATTTTATTATCATGAACAACGAAACGTTATTTACACAGCGGGAGTGCGGTTGGCTTTAGGCGGTGCCTCTGCGTTGTTTCGGTTGCATTTTTTTTAATAATTATTTTTATTAATTTTGAAGTAGGAGGGGGGCGTCGTGTGTGTGTGCAACTGTGATTCGTGATTGTTTCTTTGTAATTAATTTGATTAATTACAAAAAAACCGATCCGGGCGCCGCTTAAAGCCATCTCTAGTCCCGGGGGGGGGGACTGACGTCAAAAAAGAGCACGAAGTGTGAAGACGGGTGGTGTCTAAGGACAAGACTTTTTTTAAATATTATTAAAATTTATATTTATTTTTTTTTTATTTATTTAGAAAGCGCCCTACGGCCGCGAGCCGCGCGGCACATAGCTGAAGCGAGCTTACCCACTGACACGACTGTTTTTTTTTTTAAATATAAATATAATAATAATCATAATCATAATCATAATCATAATAATTATAATCATAATAATATATACGGCTAGAGAAACTAACGAGTGGCAGGGCAGAATTGAATAATTTAAATTAGCTAGTGATTACTTACCAAGATTTTCAACTAATTAATTATCGATAATTAAATCATTTTATTTTATTTTAATTATTTTTTTCATTAATAATGATGAATCTATGATATTATCTAATAAAAAAACCGACACCCGGTAGTTTTTTGAAATTCGTCCGAGCGCGTTTTTTGGTTGTTGCGCTCAATCCGCCGCCGACATCCTCGCTTTTTATTCAATTTTTTTATTTTAAATATTTTAAAACGGCATTTTTTAAAATACGTCACCTTTATAATGTAACTGAATGTGTTATGTGTTTATTTTTTCATCATAGTGTACAATGAAATGTGTGATTTTTTTTTTAGTGTTACGTGTGTGTTGCATTCGTTCGGATTGTATTTTTCAGTTAGTCGCACGTTCCATCCTCGATTTAAATTTAGTTTTTTTTTTAATATATATACACATATATATAATGGATTAGTTTATATATATATGTATGTATTATGTAGTTTTTTTATAACGTATATATATTATTAAAAAGAAAGGCCTAACGAAATGAAGGTGTTGTTGTTGTTGGGGGCGCGGGGGCCCCGGCCGTCCGCCCCCGCCGCCGCGCTCGGCCGGGGCGCAGGCGCCGAACTAACGCAACATAGACGAGATGGGGGCGCGGAGGCCTAGTCGACCATCAGCTCGAAGTGCACCGAGCCGCGCCGGTCGTGGCGATCGTGGAAGATGTTCTTCGCCCACGCCTTGCACTCGATGTTGATCAGCACCCCGGCTGGAATTTTGGAAAATTAAGCATTAGTATGTGAAGTTGGAAGTTTTTTTCATTTTTGTTAGTAAATGTTAGTAGATGTTAGTTGATGTTAGTTGATGTTAGTAGATGTTAGTAAATGTTAGTAACTGTTAGTAGATGTTAGTGAGTTTCTGTTGGTGCGTGGCGAAACAGCACGAAAAACGGTTGAGCATTGCTCATGCAATTCAGAACAGTTTTGATGTTGATTAGTGTTAGTAGCTGTTAATAAGTTCTTAAAGTCTATAACTAATCTTGTTAACTAACAATTAGACTTGTATGATGATAGTTAATGTTAATAAGTTTCTATTAAAAAAAGTGCTGATTTAGTAACTCATTATTGCTGCTAGTCAATATGATTAGTACTTATAAGTAATTGTTAGTAAATTTCTATCAAAGGAAATTCATGTTATAAAATATTATTAATTTTTTTTTTCTTAAATTTAAAATTATCAAAAATCATAACAATGTCAATTAATTTCTACTAAAGTCGTTCTAACCCAGCAGCCAACTTTGTTTTACTCAAAATTATTAGTAACTATTAGTAAATGTTAACTTGTTTCTATGAAATAATCTACTCGTTAATTTATGGTATTATAATGTTTCTATTGAATAAATTTCAAGTCAATCAATATTATCATGAACATGATATTAATTATTAATAAGTTTTTACAATAACTGTTACAATCCGGTAACTATAATAATATTATACTTTTAGATAAAACTGTTAATGTTTGAAATGTTTCAAATCAGCAATAATTGCTAGAAATCAATATCTATGATGTTAACAAATTTTTATTTAACTGCAAGTGGATTTAAGTCAGCAACTGTTGCTGCTATTCAATATTTTAAATATGATATGGAATATATGTATATGTATGAATAAAACTGACAATGATATCATGTGCAAGTTATATAAACATCCATTGCAGGGAAAATCCTTTGAGAAAATATGAAAATATTTCCTTATATAACTCATAAATAATGAAATCGCTCTTCGAAAAAAGATTCGAGTTGACGGTATGCGATTGCGTCCGTCTATAGACCGCACCACTTGTTGCTTATCTTCGGCGATCAGTGAGAACCGAAACTTTCGACAAAACCAAGTCGTTGACTTACATAGTCAAAAATTTATATTTAAATAAGGAAAAAAATGACAGTATAATTAATGTTTGTGTCTATGGTGAATATGTTGTGATATAAATTATGCGTGACATATTTTCATTTATAAAACAATCAATCGTTATTGACAATACGACACGCGATTCTCATTACATCATTTTGTTCGATTAATGATTCTCAGTAACAATAAATTGATTATGTGAAATCAATCTTTACTCACATTTAGATACGTGCTAAACTTTAATATTCAATATTTTCTCAATAAACAAGGAAAACTCAGAAGAACTCATAATACTTTTTCTTTCATTCTATATTTCATTCGTTAAAATCTAATAGATCGTTTGAAGACCAATAAACATTCTTTGTATTTTAAAAGCATCAAAAAACTGTAAATAGGATTTGTATTAAATAATTCAATTGCATTTCATAAATTTATGATTTGAAATAATTTATCAAATTTAATAATTTAACACGATAAGATTAGAATTTTTCCAATATAAAAAAATAATAATTTTTCTCTCAATAAATAAGTTTCTTTACGTAACTTTTATAAATTTAAATTTAAAATCAATCCGTATTTAAAACTTGCAATTAGCAGAAAAGAATGTGTTCATTTTTATATTTTATTTTAAATCAAAAAATATACCGTTTTACCTAAAATAAACCATTGTAACAAATTAACATATCATTAACACTTTTTCTATAGTTGCTAATTATGGATTGTAAAAAAAATCTATATAAAATTATAAGATTATCAATTTTATCCCTATCCATAAATAATCAATCGCTAAAATCCCAAAAACGAAAAACTACCCAGACAAAGACGCCCTAAAAAAACGCTATATTCAAACCCGGAAAACACCCATAAAAATGAACCGATTTGGACGGGACAAAAACCGAAAACCACCCCAAGCCCATGGTGGTCATCATTGTTGACCCCATAGCCACCTCCGTGGAGGCCATAGTCGGTTTTCAGGGGTGCAAAAGCGCGCGCCGGGGTCGCGGCGCTCGCAATCAATAAGGCGGGTCACGTGTCGCCGGTACTAGGTTAGTGGGCGGCGCATGCGCGCGCTCTATCCGCATACGATAACCTCTCAACTTTCGGTTCAATTTTCGGAATCGTAATGTCGTAACCGGTATTTTTTTAAAACAGATTGATGCTTCTGGATTGTGGCTTTATTTTTGCGTTTGAATCGTTAAAATCGGATAAATGGGAGCTTAGATTTTGGACGTTTGATTTAGGTGTTCGATTCTGATGATAAGTTAAATTATTGTTTAATATATTGAATGTTATATTTTAATATTTTAATTGCGGATTATTCAAAAATTATCTCTGAACTTTCAATTCGTTGTTTTTGAAATCTCAATGTCGTAATTGGTATATTTTTTAAATAAATTAATGCTCTTGAATTTTGATTCTAGTTATTATAAGTATTATATGTTAAATTACAGATTGATCATTATAATTTAATATTTTAACTGCAGAATATTCGAAAATTCTTATTGAATATTGTATCACTAGAAAAATAATTGCAATACAAATTCTTCCCAACTAATAACTATACTATTACTATTATAATAATCTTCGAAACGTATGACGATTTTAATAACTATCTTTATTACAATTCCATACAAATTTTACATCTAATTGAATACATCATTCATCATTCTAACCACATATTTCCAGATATTTCCGAAAATCCATTCCAATTCTTCCAAACATTCCATCCGCTCACTACAGACTCCTCAAAACTCTGATCATCAACACACTCTACGTTTGAAAATCATGAAAATTATACTAACTCTTGGGCTTTTCGAAATATACAGCGACCAGGGGGCTGAGGTAACCATCGGTATTCGTGAACGGGAAATAATATCCCGGGAAGCCGCGGCTAGGGATATATTGGATGGCACCGATATTTTCATTGTCTGCTGGATTTTCTCCCTCACATGACACCCACACCGTACTCGACTGAAATCAATACGAAAAATCAATCAATAAATCTTCAAAAATACACAACCGAGGTAATATGTGATTTTGGATTTGTTATAAAACGGAAAAGATCAGAAAAATCGCTCGGATGGACTTTACTGACCGAACGATGATCAGCCTTGATGTGTTTCTTTAAATCATCTGGCATATTATTTGGCAAAGTGTCCGATGAATTGTAGTAATCCGGTTTCCAATTATATATCTGAAAATTTAAAAGGTTTTAATATGATATTATTTTAGAATACGATCGAATGTTTAATATAAGATTTGAGTTATCTAATCAATTAGTGATTGAATTTGATTATATATTATTAATTAATAAAGCTTTATCGTCCCAATTGATATTAGATAACTAAATCAAACTTATTTTTGACTATTTAAAAATTAATATTAGAAGAAAATTATTATACAAGTACCTTGTTTAACTTGAGGAATATGCAGGGCGCTGACCTATGATAGTTGAAATTATTATCGGAAGTACAGGGTTTCCACTCATCCACAGGCACATGGCACACCCTTCCCTCTTCAGGTGGCTGATTAAAGCTACACTTGACACGGTTGTCAGCGTTGGACGTGGACGTGGCGCTCTTTTTGTACGCTGCAACAAAACGGTTAATTATACGCATCCAAACAAATCATTTATTTAAATAAAATATTGATAATTACTCTCTAAGAAAGTATCTATCTCATTGGTCCAATAGTTGACGTTTCCCTCATCGTTGGCCTTATACCAGATGAGCGTACTCTCAACGTTGGACTCCGGAGGCATGGGCCGGAATCCAAGACCTGAAACAATACCGTTTTCAAATTAAATAAATTCTTTTTATAGAAATAAACATCTGATCTCGATATGAGATGTAAATAATTCAGCATCGAATAGTTCAACATCTACCACGATATTTTTCACTGAGAATACATCCCTTAAATAATTAATCATCTGCGTCTATTTTCAGATATGACACGGAATGGAATATTTAACCAAATTCTATTAGGGTGTATCCTTTTTAGTGGGACGATCAGTATAATTTTTGCGACGGTGTTGTCGCAGCAATTTGGCCCCCAAACAAAATAAACAAACCGATGCAAATTAAGGCAAACAAACACTCGAATACGGTTTTAATTTGCAAAAATTTACATAGTTCGTAAAGGTATGCTCTAGGAAAGGAATACTCTAGAAAATGTATACTTTAAGAAAAGAATACTCTAGGAATGAAATACTCTAAGAAAGGATACTCTAGAAAAGAAATATTCTAGGGAAGGGACAAAAATTTATATTGTCCATAAAGGAATACTCTAGGAAATATATACTCTAGGAAAGGTATACACTAGGAAAAGTATACTCTAGGAAAATAATACTCTATGGAAGGAATACTCTAGGGAAGGGACAAAAATTTACATTGTCCATAAGGGAATACTTTAGGAAAGGTATACTCTAGGAAAGGAATACGCTAGAAAAGGTACACTCTAGGAAAGGAATACTCTAGGATAGGAACACTCTAGAAAAGGATGTTCTAGAGAAGAAATAAAGGGATGGTCTTTACCTGTTTTAATTAATACATATTGTATTTACCTGGGTTACTGCCGATGAGTGACTCCTTTAATTGCCATTTCGGCGTCCGGTAGTCCAACGTCTGGTAGAACACCGCCAACATGGCGGCGAAAAACCCAATCAAAATGGAATAGAAGATTAGGTAAAATAATAAAATTTTCGCTGAAACAAACAAAAGGATCATGTTAATCATATGTTGGTTTGTGACAAACGGGTTAGTGTCGCAATGGGTTAACCTTCGCCTTCAAAGGGTAGTGTAGGTTTACGGGCGAAACAATGGTGTAAATCGAAATGTTTTTTTTTCGGTATGTTTCGTATACGATTTTGAAATGTGAGCTTTATTATAAACGTGCGTATAAATTTCATATGTCGGGGAAAAGTTTTTTTCGGTGAAATGTAAATATAATATATGAACTGTAGGCTTTTTGCGGATTTATTTTGTAGTGAAATAAAATATAATAACTACGTAATGGATCTTGTTTATTTTTTTAATTTCAAATTGAAATAGTATATTCAGAAAAAAATATCGTCTATACAGAATAAATAATTTATTCTATATAAAAAGTTTTTATATTCAAAATATATAATGATCTAATTTAATAGTAGCGATTTAGATAAAATTTTATCGGCACATATTCAGACAAAAACTGTCTAATTTTAAAAGGTTCCATATCAAAAGCGTTAATATTCAATTTAAACCTTCAAATAACCATTATACAATCAAGTCAAATACAGAAAAGAGTGTATACAGAAAAATAAATTAATTTACTTAAAAAAATATACAAAACATACAAAAATGATCGATTCCCAAAAAATGATATAAATCAATCCTCATTTGAATCGATTAAAACTTCTAAAACCTCAAACACCCCCAATCCCTTCAACCTCAACAATAGAAAGACCATTACAGATAAACCGGTTTACCGATATATGGAACAAATAATAGTTTAGTAATTTACCGGTAAATAAAAATATATAAATATTTTCTTTACCGTTGAGAGCTATTTTTTTTTTGTTTTTTTCATCAATTTTTCCGTTATTTTTCCAATTTTCATACAAAGTTTTATTTACCGATAATTTACAGTAAATAGTAAAAAATAACGAATAACAGTATATGAAAATTAAGGTAAATTTGGCCTCTATTCAAAAACGCTTCCACGCCCACCTCAACAAATCTCAAAACTAAAATTTCAAAATCGAAACGCCAAAACCGAAATCCCAAAACTGAAACCCCTAAACCAATATCCCAAAACCGAAACCATAAAACCGAAAACCCCAAAACCGAAACCCCAAAACCGAAACTCCAAAACCGAAATTCCCAAACAAAAAAAAAACGAAAACCAAAATTCCAAAATTCCAAAACCGAAACCCTAAAACCAAAACCCAAAACCGAAAACCGAAATCCCAAAACCGCTATTCGATTCCGGGAAAGAATGCACGTGGCAAGGAAGGCGAGCGCGACCTCTGGGCGCCGCCGCCCATCGATCTAACGCCCACTTTTCCCGCCCACCTCGCCACCCACTTTGCCACCCACTTCGCCACCCACTTTCCAGCCCCCAGGTTCATCCTCGTGGCTCGACGGACAGCCGAGGAACGACAATGGGCGTCTATCCTCGTGAAATATGTTCCGCGGGTTGAAAAATGAACGCCGGTTCCGCAATTAGGGCGCAGGCTGCAGTGCGCTTGTTCTTTGGAAAAGTTTTCGATTATTCGAGTTTAAAAAGATTTTTGTTTCGGGTTTTATATTTTGTTTTTTGTGTATTGTGTAAAAATTGGCTTTTATAATATACATATATTATATATTTTAAAACTATAGACTTCTATTGTGTTGTAGATGTTATTTTTATTTATTTTCGTTTAGTTTTTCATCATTGGAATTGATAGAGAATATGATTTTTTTAAATTGAAAATTTTAATATTTGAAATATAGACTTCAAAAAGTATAATTTAGTAGAAGACGTTTAAAATGAAAAAGTTTAATGTTAAAAATTGGTTAACTAGAAATAATATATGTATATTATGGTTTTGACTAAATACTAAGTACGTATACTATGAAATAAATTTTTAATATGAAATTCTTTTAACATCAAAAAATATTTCAATCCCTTAAAAATCTCGTTTTAAATGTTTTATTTATTATATATAAAAAAACTATTGTATTATTTAAAAAAATATCTAAAAATACATTATTTATTATATTAATCAATACGACTTTGAACTATGCAATTTTATAAATATTCTACATGATTTTTTTTATCAAATTTTATAACAGATTAGTAAAAAAGTAAAAGATCAAGATATGCCAAATCTATAAATTATAAAATACTATTTTTTATATACATATATAGTCCTACCCCAATCGTTCAAAAATTGTCTCTACACCAAAAAAGTACAAAACATAAATAACTTTGATCGTTAAAAATCACACCACATTCTATCACTAAAAGTTCCCAAACTACAATAAATTCACGTTAGACATCCTTTCGTTATATAAGCACAGAAATTATTTACTTTCCATTTTCTTTTTAATACAAAACAACCGCCCCCCCATTCTCCGAAATCGCGTGCGCGCCAAAAGTAGAACGCGAGGTAATTTCCATCGACACACTTATAAAGTTTTCATCAAACGAAAAACACATCACACAAACATCAATCGCTCCCCAAAAAAATAATATTCAGATCGCAAAAATCCCGAATATAAATTACGAAATTCGATCGCGCATTATAATAAGCACACATATCGCGTCGAATTTATATTGCGCGCGTAATTTTGACAGCTGTCAAGCGCGCTTTTCCGCCCGCCGGAATTTTCCGAAGGACGCAGCCCTTCGTGGGGGGCGCAGCCCCTCATGGGGGCGCAGGCTCCGGGGGCGCACGCTCGTAACGATTTATCGGCGCCAATTTGCCGGCACTTCGGGCCCCCGAAAGCCTCCGGAAGGCCGCAAATAACAAAAGGTCACTCGCCGGAATGGACCCGATTTTTCCGTTTGAGGAAAAACCGCGGTTTTTTCGAAGGCTTCGATTTGTCATTTTTTCGTGAGTTATTGGATTCGATGATGGTTTTTTTTTCGTTTTCGGATTTTGTGATGAATATTCAATGGTGTGATTTTGTTTTAATAATATTCGATTGGTAAAGGTAACGATGAGCGTTCTAAATTGTTAAGTTGGAGATTTTTCTGTTTGAGGAAAATCGTGTTTTTTTTTCGAAGGCTTCGATTTGTCATTTTTTCGTGAGTTATTGAATTCGATGATGGTCTTTTTTTTCTTTTCGGATTTTTTGATGAATATTCAATTGTGTGATTTTGTTTAAATTATGTTTGATGGGTGAAGGTAATGATGGGCGTTCTAAATTCTTAAGTTCGCAGCCTCGCATATGCGCATATGTAAATGTTTGATTGTGAATGAGTATGTATAGGTGCATATGTTTATGTAATCGCTACGTGCATGAACGATGCAAATAATCTTGCTTTGTCTATGAAATCTATAGGCATAGGTGTATAAATGCCATCTAGCTTAGGTGCATCATTTAAAGCTTTCTGTCAAATATGACATGTCTTACGACACTTATGTAACTTATGGAAGGGATTAAAATTTTCTTGGAATATTCGATACTCAGTAAAAAAAATATTTAAAAATGTCGAAGGTTCACCACCACTATCGTAAGGCACGATATTGTCCAAATATTTTTTACCGAGCGTCAGGTGTACTAAAAAAATTTAATGCCTTCTATAAGTATATCATAAGACACGTCAACTGTCATATTTGACAGAAAAAGATACGCCTACATTGGATGGTACATATACACCACCAGTTGTTGTTAAATTTCATAGAAGAACCAAGATTTTTACTTTATTCACAGACGAAGCAATTACATAAACACATGTATGTAAGTAACTGCAGTTTTGCCAATTTCATAATTTGGAACGCTGATCGTTACCATTACCTATTCGAATGTTGTTTTTCAGAATACGCTTCGTATGCTAAATCAAAAACTTTCGTTTCAACAATTCGCAACATTCTTTGCATCATAAAACAGCAATAATATTTACGATTGTACTTTCGCAAAAGTTTTTGTTATGCTTCGGTGACACATCTGTCGCTTTTCCGTGTACAATTTTATATATTCACATAGAAAATAATTGCAGGAAAAACAATCGTGCATATATTCAAATACGACATGAAAAACTAATTCAGCTAATAACCCAATACAAACAAAAATGCCATAATTAATAGGCGTGCATAAAAATATACATTTTTCTGTTAATAATTCCCATTCGCGTGCCGCAAACTTTCGATCGCGATATTTTTCATATGCAAATAGACATATTTTTAAATATTTTCAGCGGTCCGAAATTTTTTTTTTTCATCCTAAATGTTGACTGAAAGTATAATAAGTATAATAAATATAATAGAAAGAGCGGAAGATACAAAACAGCGCTCACCGAAAAAAAAGACTAATTAAGACAAATGCCATAATAATTCCGAAAAATTAAGATAAACGATAATGTTTTTTCAAATTCGCACGGAATAAATATGAATTAAAACAATCGTTAACATCGTGTAGCTTTTCTTAATACATATTTTATGATTTTTTTTTATATAACATAGAATTTTTCAAATGAAAGTTTCAGCATTACTCTAGGATTTGGAAAATTCTGAACATCCATTCCCGCTGAATAATCGGAATTCCCAATGGGCATTCATCTAACATTCGCACAAATCCCGTACTGCACAAAATTTCCAATATCCATTCGTCCATATTCACAAAATTCCCACAACCCATTCACCCCGAATAATCGAAATTCCCACCGACCGAACACCCCATAATCGCAAAATACCCAAAGACCATTAATGTTCAACCACCATAGAGTCTAACAACCCGCTCCTAACAAAACCTCGCTTAAAATAGCTCAATTTCAGACCGAGTGTGTTTTCATGATTTTCAGTTGTTTCGACGATAAATGAATGTTTTAGGGATAGTTTCAGTATTGATTTTATGATATATTTGTATTTATAAAAGTCATGTTATGTAGTTGTTATTATATCATTATCGTATGTAATTTATGTAATGACTATTATTGTACGAACATTTTACTATATAGTATCGAAAGTTTCGAATTTTCCCTTATCTGGGTTAAAGGGAAAGTAACTTTTAGAATTTGAGTACTCAAAAGCATCCCTTCTAAATACACTCAGATCTACACTATCCAATCACATCCATTTAATGACCTCACTTATCCTTTAACTTTAATGGATGATTAAAACTAGAGTTTTCAACATAGAAAAACAATCATTACGTATATAATAAACCAAAAATAGTAATTACAATAATTTGAATAGGCTTCAATAGATATGCATTAACAACAAAATATGAACACATTTTCATTTATTAATATTGAAAAACTATATTAATATAATTGTTATATATACATATTATAGATTCTGAATCATGTACACCAAATCCTCTTTTATACGCGGGATACGTTCCAGAGACTACTGTGTAAAAAAAATGTATGGTGATAATATAAAAATTGGAGATAGCTTCTATCAGTATATTTGGATGGAACTTCCGTTCAAATATACTTTATAAAAAATATGTAACGTGGAAAAATTTTTCCATGTAAAATCATCAAAAAACATCGAATTTTTTTTATTTAATAGTTATAATTGTATACTGGACTGCACCGAATCTTACCATTATGATATAATGATACTTTTTTTTATACCATGTTAAAGTGAAAAAAACTGTAAAAAATATAATCGATTATTTTTCATTGAACCGCTGGGAACCGCCTAAAAAGAGGATTGGATATAATTAAATTTGAAACATTATTATTATTATTTTTAATTTAATAAATTTTTCTACCATTCACACGTTTCCAAATTTTTCCAAATATATAAAATATAAATTAATAAAAATCTTGAAAAATAATACATTTCCCAAAAAAAAAATCGATCCATCCCCAAAAGCTCACTCTTCCAACCTTAAAACAAACACGGCTCCGAATCTGAATTTCAAAGCGATCCCGGCCGTATCTTACGGGATTATTGCACCGTAGACCGGAAGGGGGTGTGGGGGGGGTGTATGGGGGCGAACTTCCGGGGGGCGGAGCGCCCGGCAGCCGGGCTGGCGCCGACGCCCCCGTGCTCGATACGCCGACACGAAACGTACTTGCATTATTACGTATGGGGTTTCCATGTGTGTGCTTTCCCATCGATCGTTGGTGAAAAGTTGCCGGTGTGCATGGCACGTGCGCGAAACGGTGCAATTTCAACATCGAGAATTTGTAAGGTTGCGTAATTGTGTATGATGGTTTGTAATTGATGGTTGAGATTGTGTGATGAGCCTTTGAAAGTGTATTAGTTAATGGGGGGAGGAGTTATGGAAATTTTGTTGAGAATGAGGTTTTTTGGGTATATAATTGAAGAATTATATAAGAAGTATACTGTGAGGTTTATAAGACTGTGATCTTAATAGTTGAATTTTGTGATTATGTAATGGGGTTTTGTAAGTGTATAAAGGTTGGGTAGTTATGAATGGTTCGTTATGAGAAGTATAAGAAAAAGAATGAGGATTTTTGGATATATGATTGAAGAATTATATGAGAAGTGTACTGAATGTTTCAAGAACCAATTATAAGATCTTAATAGTTTAATTTCGTAATCGATGGATGCTTTTAATTGAAGCATAATGAGGTTTTTCTGATTGGAAAAATGTGTGTTTGTCCATTATGGGAAATTTACTATTAGGTAGATAATACTCAAAGTATTCTAAGTCAATAGTTTGTCTGTTCTGGGAAATCTATAATACTATAAGGTATTATAGATAATATGTACTCGGATAAGTCAATAGTCAATAGTTTACTAAGGTCAAAAGTTCAGTATAAGATCTTTCAGATGTTTTATGCGAAGATGAAGAATTTTTATTTATCCTATACTCACTATATGATGATAAATAATAAGTTTCTATAACTGAAATATTATACAATCATCGTTATTATCGTATTTGGTAATATATTTATGTATATAAAATATTTTTAATATTGTATATCTTTCTTTTTCTTTAATGTTTTTATTATTTCAAACAATTTCAGACTGAAATATTCATGTATTAATTTGTCAAGTTGCAAAAAATTATTAACTATGCATACTTGAATTTAATTTCAAAATGTGTTGTTTTTAAAAAAACTAGTCCTTTTAAAGCTACTTTAAAGGAAATAGCTAAAACAGAATGATTTATTAACGTCACTTTATCAGTTAGCGTTTTTATGAAAATGTAGTTCCAAAATAGAAACGTTTTTAAAATAGCTAACCCGAAAAGTTTCCAGAAATAACTTCATTGTAATTTCAAATATAAACATTTTAAATTTTATACGCATATAAATAAACACATATCATCAAAAGAACATTATTTTACATTTTGTATAAAAAAAAATTGATTATTATTTATCTTTTTATATTCAAAATAAATTCGATACTTCAAAAATAATAATCAAAAAGAATCCAAAAAAAATGTATATATTTCACAACCACATCGATCCCTTTAATTATTCCAATCAATCATCACTAAAAATGCACTCAAACGCAATCGATACCTTCGCCATCTTGCCCTCTCGTAAATCCAACAATGGCGGACATCCTTATTTCCCACTCGAACCATTTGCATTTTCGATGCATTTTCCGCACGAGCCAGCAGGCTTCGAGGGCGGGACTACACGCCCGCGGGGGCCGAGGGGGAGGGGGAGGGCGAAGGCCCCCGTCTGGGGCCGACGCCCCCCTCGGTCGATATGGGGCGCCGTCCGTGACGCAACCGCCCTCTTGAGTTACGTAACTCGGCCGTGTATGGCAGAGGATGGTCGGGAAAAGTCGGCTTTGGACCGGGGAAATTCGGGTTGGTGCATTTTCCGGATGTGGATGTTTTTTGGGTGATTTTTTTGGGTATTTTTGATTTTTTTTTTAATTTGGGTAAAATTTCGATTGATTTTTTTCAAATCTAATCCAATCCAATCCATTTCTATCTAATCCAATCCAATCTAATCCTATCCAATCAAATACAATACAATCCAAAACAATCCAATACAATCCATCCAATCCAACCCAATCCATTCCTATCTAATCCAATCCAATCTAATCCTATCCAATCAAATACAATACAATCCAATACAATCCAATACAATCCATCCAATCCAACCCAATCCATTCCTATCTAATCCAATCCAATCTAATCCTATCCAATCAAATACAATATAATCCAATACAATCCAATACAATACAATCCAATCCAACCCAATACAATATAATCCAATTCAATACAACCTATTCCTATTCAATCCAATCTTATTTCAATATCATTCAAAGGATTGATTTATTATTATTATTATTGATTTATTATTATTATTATTATTATTATTATTATTATTATTATTATCCTTGGGTTTTTGATTTTTTTTAAATTTAATAATAATAATAATGATGATGATAAAAATAATGATAATATTTGAAAATTAACATAACTGAAAGTATTTTCATTCATATGAATAAAATTTTGAATGGTTAGTTATCCGATATTGCTATTGTTACTTTTGCAAAATTAAATTATGTATTGTAATGACAATTATTATGTATAATAATAATATCGACATGAAATAAAAATGTATTATAGTACAATATGTATTTTTTGATTCATGGTGTAATATAATTTGAATGTTTATGTTAACGTTTAATTTATTTCGGATATAAAAGTTTAAGTATCAGACATTCGTTTTGATATGAAATTTTAAAAATTGAAGTTAATAGCTTTGGCCTGTGAACGATACGTATAAAATAAATGTTTAATATTTTCTTTTCATTATCTCATAACTTCAACTGTTTCATAAAATATATTTTAATCGTATAGGAATATTTTAAAATAACCAAACTATTTCATAAAAATTTCAAACATTCAGTACAAATTTTAAAATTAAAAATATTATAAAAAATACAGATTTACCGATAATTTTGATTAAAAACACTAAAACTCCCGACATTATAAATGCACCTGCTTTATCAAAAATCAAATTTACAAATTTTTCCGAATTAATTTTCAAAAAAAATACTTTAAACATCCCAACCACCCGCTACGTGCGCAAACACATTAAAACCCAATTCATTTTTCAAACAATAGCAATAAAAGCGCCAAAAAAACAAAATCACGCACTTTAACAACCTGTAGCTTCAACAAAATAAAAAAACTACTGAAAACGAAACAAAAAATATATATAAAGTCTGAAAAATCCGTATTGCGGTTCATCGCGTGGCTTTGTTTAACGGGCCGGTTAAATCATTGCATAATTGATGTACGGTTCAATTGAACTGGATTAAACGCAGTTCGACCGAATAAATTATTCAATTTCTGGTGCAGTGTATGTATATACACATATGTATGTATATATTCTAATGTCAGAGTTCAAATTCGAAATCGCTATCGGGCGCGAAAGTTTAAAATACACCAAATTTCTCGGTATATAAACTCGCCGTTAAATTTAACACGTCAACTTTTCCGACACGGAAATTTATCGCACGACATTAAAAAAACTGCTAATATCTTTATCGTAGATGTTATATTATTTTTTTAATATAAAAAAAACGATTGATTTATATCAAATATAATTAAAAATTTTAATGTAAAGTCTATGTAAGTTAAGTATACTTTTATACTCTACATGTCATTTTTTTTCAAAAATGTTACATTTTTACACGATTTAAATTAAAAATATCATTTCTAAAATATAGAATACTCTAATGGAAATAGTTTTAATACATTTAAAATAAAATTCAGCACAAATCGATGACCCACATATGAAATAAACCCTAAGCTCCTAACGTGGACCACAATTCATTTCAGCGAAAACGATTCGGCACAAAGGGGTCTCTTTCAGCTTCGACAAACGAAATTCACGTCATTTCCAGCACAGAATATCATGAAAAATATATATAACGTATGAAAAAAATACTGAAATCGTACAATACACTCGACTAGAGCGATTAGGCGACTTTCGATTCACAGTTTGAATAATTGAAGCGAAACGTATCGATTGCGTATTTATAGACTGCGGACCGACGCTAGATTTTTTTTCAGCGCCCGCTTTTTTTCATGGAAGAAGTTCCGAATTAAAAGTGTCTGAAAAAAAACGAGGGTCTAGAAAGTGTTTTTTTTTTCGAAGGGACTCGCCCTTTTCTCGAACACGAAAACCGTTTTAATTTTACCGTAGAGTGAATTCTGACCGTTTACGCGGCCGCTGAAATTCGAGATGCGATTTTAGCAGATTTCGCCAAAGCTTTCAGCTCGTGTCAATTTTATATCGAGCTTTTATTTGGCGAAAAATCAGGCGGGTTCTATGAAATGTATACCTGAAAATCGGCGAACACTCACAGATGTACACTTATCGAATAGAACAGAAAATTTATCTATTTAAACCCGATTTATTACTAATAAAAATATATTTTATTTTATTTTAAAATTTTTATATTATTTAAAATGTATTTTTAAATCATTTTAAAAAAATATATTTTTTAAAAAATATAAATATTTATATTAAAAAAAATCAAGATTCAAAAATATTTTTCATGAATGTGCTATGAAAAAATGTTTCGGAAAAAACTAGTTTTTTCTTAAACAAAAATATTTTAAAAATTTTCAAAAAAATATATTTAATAAACAGATATATAATAAATATAAAATAATCATAAAAATTTAATTTGCAAAACCAACCCGCGAAATAATGTCGCACGATCGAAAAGCACATGCACAAAGAGCGCTCTCGGTTACAAAGAGCGGTACGCGTCTTCAAAGGGTTTACATCCTAGGGCACTTTCTAGGTCACTTTAGGGTCGTTAATTTATTCGTCACTACCTCCACTTGGCACACATCCGAATTGTCTTTTAGTTAATTAATCATCGTGCCGAGTGAGACGTCCTCCGCGTTCAGAAAGTCACTTTGACGCGGCGCATGAATATTTCGACGTTGTACACGAACAGTCGTTAACCTGTCGCTTTCGTTAACGAGTTTATTTAATTAACGCTTGTTCGGTTGAATTACGTTTTTATTTTAGGTATCGGATGGGTAGTTAGTGTGTCGTCGACCCGCGATGTGTTTAATGGCATGTTTTGCTTATTGGAAAAGTCCGTTAATGGAATTAGCAATTGTTCGATGCGGAAGTATTTTTGTGATACTATAAACCTATCGTTTTTGTTTTGTGTAGTCGTTTGATTTTTTTTTTATTGTTCGATACGGAAATATTTTTTCCGTATAACGTTATAAAGCTATCGTATTTGTTTTGTGTAGTTATTTGATTTTTTTTTCTATCTTGTCAAGCTGCGGTTTTATGAATACTTGTATTTTGTTTATAATGTTGTATAGTTATGAATTTGGGAATCAATCGATTGATAAGTTATATATTTTATCAAAATTTTGACTATTGAGGCATAAATTTTATATTAATAAAAAAAAATTAGATAAGATCAATTTTATAAATCGATCAAATAAGTTTAATAAAAACTAAACTTGTCTAAAATTTCTACTTCTTTATTTTAAAAAGTTAGTCTATATAGCAGAAAATCGAGATAATATTTTTTTTATATTCAAACTTACTATAAGATTTTCATTATTTAGAAGTTACGCATTTTCAGCTTTTTAATCAAAATATAAATCAAACGATTCCGATAAATCAGATTATCGTCATACTGAAAGACATAAATTCCCCACACCATTATAAATCAAAACCGAATCGATTCCAGCATTGAGCACAATTCAAAACACGCCAACATAACATACACATCCAACAATAAATAGATACGCATCCGAAAACGATTGCGGTCAGATTAACTGCGAATCGCGCAAAAGTCAAGGAAAACGTGCGGTTCAACTTTAACCGTTACGGTTAGGCGCCCTACATACGAACACACACACATCTCTTTTCCCTTCACACACAAGCATCCGTTTAGGGACTCTCGGGAAGGCTTTTAAGGACGAGGAGGACGCGTACGCGTGTACCAGATAATATAACCAACTTAATCCTGTGCGAAGCCGCGATTGGTTTACGATACGGTTTTATGCTCGGGCAATATTGCCGCGTCTCCTTTCACGCTCGTTTTTCAGGTTTTTTTTTATATATTTTCGGGTGTGTGTATAGAATATGTCCTTTATGCTGTGTGTGTCCCTTTTTGTACCTTCTACGGAGTTCTGCGAACCCGATTTTTATCCCTTTTGCCATCCGTCTATCTCCCTTAACAGTCGGTTGTATTTTATGCGCGTTGTGTTTGTGCGGATGTCGAGAGGCTTTTAAACTCGCGAAATGTCCGTGTTATGGGAAGCGTATTCGCGTGGAACATTTTTTTGTGCGAAAATGCAAAAAAATCGATTCGAATGAGGTTCAAGTGCGATCGTCATCGTTCACGGTCTATATGGGGTCGAAGGATCCGGAAATTCGGTCATTATCGATTAGTCGTGATAAAAGAAGACTTTCAGAGTCTTTTTCGAATGTTAAAAGATCGTGTCTATGTAAATAATCACTTAATTTTGAAGATTCAATCTTTTGATCCTTTTGTTATCAGATGCAAAACTCGAACATTTTCCGCCTTTATAAAAACTTATATTATATTATAAAAAAATGCTTTCAATCAAACTAAACTGACAATGGCACAATCATTAATTACACCACAAATATATAATGCGGCACAATAAAAGCGGCATTAGCATTTCCTCAGAGCGCAAGAGAGATACGAAAACGGCCGCGAAACATGTCGCCATTAATTCATCGGCTTGTTAACACGGGCCCCCGGGCGCTCCACCCCCCGAGCCCCCAGGGGGCGCACGCCCTGATCCCCCTCCTCTCCCCCGCAAAAGCTCACCCCGATAGGAAAGTGTGGGAGGCTTCGAGGCGGCAGAGACGAGACTAATTTTCGATTTCCTTCGGCCAAGAGCGAGTTTCGCCTCTGAAAATAAATCGGGCCGTTTCATAAATGGAGGTTTTTTTTTCAAGGATCGTCTCGTTTAATTTATCGAGATATAATTAGGGGTGCTGAAGAGTGCTAGAACGGTTTCAAAATGGCGATCGTTTTGTTTTCGTTGCGAACTTTTCGATGAAGACTCGGATATTGTTTCCGAATAAAAGATCGGCCGCTCGATAAATCAAACCGTAATATTCTCAGTCTATTCATAAAACCGTCAAAAGTTTAGCGCTTCAATTAGGCTTCGCATAAAATAGAACTCGCGCATATTACGTACGCTTTCGGCGATAAATCGCCTTCGGTTCAGGCCGGCCAAGGCGAAAAGGTGAAGCCGAGGAAATTTGCTGAAAAAAGTTTCAGTCCGATGGGAAAGAACGAAGAAGGGTCAGCTTGATTTAGGGCTCTAGGATCATACGAAGCGAACGAGCTACTGAGCCCCAAAACGACGGGATTTATTGTTGCGCTCATCTACTAGATTTTTCCGCCTGAAAATACCACGCTATGTATATTCGTATTAAGTAGAAAGATTTTCATAGAATTTTCCGGGATTTGAACTATAAAAAATGCAAATGAAACCATTATTTTATATTTGTACTAATTTTTTCAAACAAAAAACATTGATTATGTATATTCGTATTAAGTATTAGGTCGTACCACTTATTGTGTTCGAATTTTTCTCGGTCAAAAGTAGACTATCCAGAGAACAGGAAGTGAATAGCAAAATTTTTTTTTAATATTACAAGGATAGTTACTATAATATAAAAAATGAACATTTGAAGTGGTACAATCTAATGGAAAGATTTCCATAGAATCTGTAAATGTTATGTGTTATAATATTATATTATATTTGCACTAACAAAAACATGGATTATGTATATTCGTATTAAGTATTAGGTAGTACCACTTATAGTGTCCGAATTATGCCCGGTCAAAAACAGACCGTTCTAGAAACAAGACGTGAATAGTAAACATTTTTTTTTAATATTACAAAGGTAGTCACTATAGTAAAAAAATATAAATTTAAAGCAGCATAATCTAAAAGAAAGATTTTCATAGAATTTTAATGGTAAAAAATGTAAATGAAATCAATATATTATATTTGCACTAAAATTTCCAAACGAAAACATGGATTGAATCAATATAAAGTTCGAATCTAAAACTTAAATTCAATTCAATAAATCTAGATTAGTTAAGATATACATATATACATATATCACACCCCCATAAAAGCAAGGTTGAACCCAATCTCGAAACGAGGTCAAATTTAAACGATGCCATTCGCGGAACGCTTCCGAATGTCTACGTACAACCGCCATTTTATAAAGTGTCTGAAACTTTTCATAAGAAGAAAACGCACACACACACAGGATACGGTTGGCAAATGCGAAATTCCCTCGAACTCGTCTCGTGTGCGATATATCAAAAACTTTTCAAGATTGTGACGATTTGACGGCTCGCGGAGGCTTGACGGGCTCCAATCGTAAAAGTTTCACACCGCATGTACGCAAAGTGCGTATAATCTGCGAAATATAAAATCGAAATATATATGTATATGTATATACAAATCTTGAGGAATTTGTTGAATGTTGTGCGAAAAAATTAGGACGGAGTTTATTCTGTTTTTTGCCGGGCCGCATCTGTCATTTACGGTTTCAGGAGGAAAAGTTTATCGGATTAAACGGAGGTAATTCCGAGAATAATGTCGTTCGAATTTAACTGTAAGTTAACTGATAAAGGTACATTCTGATGTAATTGTATCTAATTCATTTAACAAAACAATCGAAATTAATCTTAAACACATAAAAGAACTTACTCACAAATTCTGAGTTTGACCACAAAAAACTCACATCCATAAATGTTTTTTAAATTAAAAATCTTAACCAAACAAATCAAAATACCTCTTCGTATAAAATATCCAAAAATCCGATTAAAATATAACCAAATTATTGCATAATTCGACCATAACCTGATCAAAAATCCTCGCCGGTCGGAGCCACGTACGTCACGCCTGACCTACATCCCGCCGCTCCAGCTTCGGCCAAAGCTTCGTAAAAGCTCTTTTCCGTTAACGTATTTGTTGTCTGTCACCTAGGACACCCTGGAGTCATCAATATCATGACTGGAGTCAATGACGAAGCTTCAGTAACTATTTATAGGTCGGGGAAAATCCATACGGCGCGTCCTTGTTGCGAGCGACGTTTAATTTCTCGTGGGAACGCGATCGTCTTATGGCTTTTACGTGTTTTTTTTTATCTTCGAATTGTTACGTATTTTTTATTGAAATTCTAAATGTGAAATTTTTAAATATATTTATTTGAAAATTCAAGGATTTTTTTAATATTATGTTCTTTAACATTTTGAATGAAAACATTAAATTCAATGGTAATACTTCTAATGGAATTTGAATTTACAATTTTTTCTAGTTATTTTTTGTACAATATGATTTTTTTGATAAAATGTTACTCGATAAACATTTTTCTGGTGCTAAAATATTCATATATTTTATATTAAGCTGCATTTTTATGAAATCGCACATATTGATTGACACTGAAGTAGTTTGATACGATAAAAATATATTGAAATATTCCATAATTTTTTTCATTTGTTACAATTAATTTCTCATAAGACACGTTTATTAAACTTGTTTTCTACTCTAATGTGCCACAGTTCGTATTATATAAAAAATAATAATTTATTTTCAGTTAAAGAATAATTTAAACGATAGATATTCAATGATTTGATATTATTTTGAAGCTAATAGGATCGAATCAATCTTCTTATAATATTATTTGTATCAATCAAAAGAAATTATTATTTTTCCATTTGTAGATATTTATTTCTGAAAATATATCTTTTCGAATAATAATTTAAGAAGCCTTCGTAATAATTTTTTCAATGTAAGTCAATCCGATTAAATAATCGGATTGACTTTATAATGGAAACATATATAGAATCTAACTCTTCACATCTTATACTTGTACATGTATGTTACAAAACAATTTTCTAATTGAATTTTCAATGAAATACGCCAAAAAATCTTCCGTTTTTTTATGAAATTTAAATAAAATTTGACATCCGTATCAACATGATTTTTTTCAACTGACTTATCTTCGAAAATTATCTCTTTTATAATTTACAAAGCCTAGCATTACATTTGTGATCTTCAACATCTTTTTTTACCACATTGCGATACTATATCAATTATATTTCCCAGTCTTCCATTAGTATATCATAAAACGCATCAACTGTCATATTTGACATATGGGTGACACGACAACTCGTTAACCGAAAATTTGTCCTTGACAACTGGTTAAAACGACAACCGTTTAACACGACAATTCGTTAACACGACAATTCGTTAACGCGACAATTCGTTAACGCGACAATTCGTTAACAGGACAATTCGTTAACAGACATATCATCAAAAGATAAATCGTTAACGAAAAAAAAATCAAAAAAATAATTTTTAATAACCATGCAAGTTGAACATTTAACTTTTTTAATGAAACCAAAAAAAAACAATGTTTTAATAGGTGACGTTAAATTTCACAAAAATCACAAAATTTTATGCGATTACATAACCGTTGCATAACACATACAGAAGTTTCCAATACCTTATAATATTCGAATAACAAAATCTATAAATTTACATACAACACAAAACCATATTACAATACATGAATAATCTCCGCGAAAATACGTCAGATCCACTTATTCAAACCGTATCGAACCCGTCCGCCGAAGAGACGGATCTACTTATTCAAACCTTATCCTCCATCTTCCAACACTTCACCGCAAAAAGACAACAATGTCCACGAATAGGGAAGAGGACAAAATCGCGCCATCATCGCACGGCCTCTGTGCTCTACTTATGCGGAATTGTTAAGATGGGAATTCGCGATATGGAACTTTGCGTTTTTATTTTCCTCCAGCACGCGAAGCATAATAAGTCGGCTAAATGTCAAACTACACAATATATTACGGCGTGTGTATTATCATCGGAAATAACACATTATTGTGATGCGTGTCGTGGGGGGGAAACGGGGGGTTTGGGGTGGGAGGGTTTTGTGGGGGTGGGTGTGTGTGGGAATTTTTTGTTTCGTTGTCTTTAATTGTGGTGGTTTTGTTTGGTTGTATTGTGTGTTTTTGGGATTTTTGAAATGAGGTGTTTTGTGAGGGAAAATGGAAAAAATTATGGGTGGTAGTAAAATCAATGAATGGGATATTAAATTTTGTGAAAATTTGAAATTTAAAAACGATATGAAAATATTTTTGATTTTGAAAGTTTAATGCCATTCGTAGAGCATGTATGAGAAAAATAGTGCTCATATGAAAATATGAGAATTTATTATACTATCAAAAATTTTAATAGTTTAAACTGAGAGTTTAATTATAAAAATATGAAAGACTGTCAAATGATTTAAAATTAAAACTATCTTTTGTTAAATAATCGTGTACACCCATCAATTTCTTGACTTTCTCGATTTAGAATCCATTTATTGACCACGTCAAATATTGTTTAACTATCATATAATGATCGATGAAACAAGGTTAAGCTTTTAATCGATTCATCTTAATTTATAAATTTCTTCATCAAATTTTTCAACCTTCTTTTAGAAGAATAATATGAAGGAGAAAATAGACGAAATTTCGCTCATCATGAAATTATTACATCCATCTATTCGTCAATATCTAAACATAAAGAATAAGCAAATACCCAAACTTATACAAAAATATGATATTATTTCAATTTTTTTTAAATTAAAATAAATAATCAACAAATACTTTTGTATTTGTTGATTATTTACCAACATAATCCCTAATCATCCCAAAAAAAATTCCCTCAAACCAAAAAAACTCATCAAAACCAACCATCAAAATTCCCCACTCCCCCAAAAACCACACTTCAAAAACCCTCCCAAGCTAAACCCAAAAAGCTCCCCTTCAGCACCCCAAACCAAAAAACTCATCAAAACCAATCTTCAAAATTCCCCACTCCCCCAAAAACCGCACTTCAAAAACCCTCCCAAACAAAAGCCCAAAAAGCTCCCCATCAGCGCTTTTTGTTCTGTGGGTCGCGCATGCACCCGATGCACCCGGCAATGGAAGTCGGCCGCTCGAAACCGGAGCACCGATGGCGCACGGGGAGGCGGGGGGGGGGGGGGCGAGGCCTTGGGGCGGAGGCCGAGCCGCGGGGCGAGGGCAGGGGGCGAGGGCAGGGGGCGGAGGCGCCGGGGGCGCGCGCCGCAGTATTGATCCGGGACGCGCGGGCGCCGAGAGCCTACCCTACCTTTTCCCTAATGCGAAGGTTGCCAAAGTGTGGTGCGCTGTGAGCTATGGCACCCCTTTGGGTTGGTGGTTGGTGAGGTTTGGGGGTTTGGTCGTTGGATTGGAGGATTTTGTGTTGAGAGTTTTTGGGTGTTGTTGTGATTGTGAATGGTTGCGATTGGTGCTTAACCTTTCCCTTAGGGCGCTGCCAGATGAGCGTTGTTCAACGCGCGTTTTAGTAACGCGCGTTTACAACTTCATACATTTTATTTTGCTAAACGCGCGTTAGCATCTGTACGGCCTGCATAAAATGTGTGTAAGTTGTAAACGCGCGTTACCAAAACGCGCGTTGAACAACGCTCATCTGAACCTGGCCTTACGGTGCTAAAAACAGTATGCGTTCCGACGGTATGTATTTTCGATGTCATATGAAAAAGTGATCTAAAACCCTAGATCACTTTTTATATAATATGATCACTTTTTCATACGATAGATCTTTAGATCACTTTTTCATATGATATCGAAAATACATACCGTCGGAACGCATACTGTTTTTAGCACCGTAAGGGAAAGGTTAAGGTGGCCATATACGCTACGAGAAATCGTTACGATCAGACTGTGCAGTTCGAACGGTACCGATAAATCGCTACATGTGTGTTATAAAACTGTATAGTTTTGTCCGATTTTTGCTTGTATGCCATGTACGATAAACTGTACCGTTCGAACTGTACAGTCTGATCGTGACGATTTCTCGTAGCGTATATGGCCACCATTAATTGGGTCGGACTAGTTTTTATATATTTTTTAAAATTATAATATATTTCAAAATTTTTATTATATTGATTGAGAATTTATATTTTTATATATCAATAAAAAATATTATTTTTTGGGACGCTCAACTAGGTAGGCCTAGTTATTATAAAACATATATTACAAAAATAAAGAATATACTTGTCTTTATTTTTGATTGTGAATATTATATTTATATATTTTCTGATTGAGAATCATGTTTTGAATCGCTGATAATTTTAATTATGTATTTAAAAAATGTTAAACTAGGGGGGCCTAGTTGTTATAAAACAAGTAACATTACGAAAATAAAAAGCATACTCCTCCATCAATTATTTTTAATAGTGAATTTGAATTGAATTGATTGGGAATTAGAATTGAATTGATTTTTTTTATTGTTAAGTGTGTAAAATGTTAAATGTTAAACTAGGGCGGCCTAGTTGTTATAAAACATATAATATATTACAAAAATAAAAAGCATACTCGTCTACCAAATTATTTTTGATTGTGAATTTGAATTGAATTGATTGGGAATTTGAATTGAATTGAATTTTTTTATTGTCTATCAATTATTTTTGATTGTGAAAAAGTATAATTACTTATTTTTATTTTTGATTTTGAATATTATATTTAAGAACTTTCAGATTGAGAATCGTGTTTTAATCTCTGAAAATTTTAATTATATATTACAATAAATATAATTTTGAAACGCTAAACTTGGGCGGCCCGGTTTTTATTATGTATTGATCTTTAAAATTAGATTTTTTGAATGAAGTTTAAGAATAATAATAATGGTTTCAATAATTTTTTTGATTAATAAGATATAATTTAAAAGTATTTATGGTTATAAATAATGCAAATAGTCTAGTTTTTTACGTTATATAGATAAAATAAAATAAAAGCGAAAAATAGATCCATCTATCTATCTGCCAGTTATTTTTAACTATGTATGATCCAACATTAATCTATTATGTGAAAGAAATTTCTTTTTCGATTACAAATTCATATTAAAAAAAATCCAAAAAACTTCAAACTGCGGTTTATAATATATCCGGTAGTTCATCTTAATATTATATAATTCATTTAAAACATACATCATTTCAATTTACTAAAAAAAATTCAATTCAAACAAAACAAAGGGAATTGTACAGCCTAAAAATTACACGTTTAACTAGACTAGTTAAACGACTAACAAATTAAAATATGGCTACATTAACTGTAATATCGTATCCCACGTGTTTCCTGAAAATCTGTTCATCGCGATAGTTTCCACTACACTCGTTAAAATAAAGTTCCTATTAATATGAATGTGACACTCCCCATTTTGCTTAGGGCCTAAAGTACCCAACTAGGCCGCCCTAGTAAATCTAACACAAAATGACGTGCATCTAACTTCCGGAATGACCATCCATGAATATATATTAAAAATCATCAGTTTTTTTCGCTTGGAACATCAATCGTTAAGTTGAAAATATCTATAGTATCTATTAATACCTATTATGTGACAGATATAGGTTTTATTCCCCAAATAATATGCCTATGAATAAAGTTCACCTTTTAAACTTCAAATTCAATTATAGGAAATATGATGAAATATTTCATTGATTATCATGATAATGGTATTAATAATAATTTTCTATAGTTGAATTTTTATATGATAGCTCAAGAGAAGATTTCAACTATAGGAAATACAATGAAATATTTCATTGATTTACTATGAGTTCGGTCTTATAATTTTTTATAGTTGAATTTTAAGCTTAAAATGTTGAATTTGAAGTATAAAAGGTTAAATTTGAGGTATAAAAACTGTAATACCTATTATGTGATAGATACAGATTTTGCACTCCAAATTCAACCGTTTACTAATCAAATTCAACTATCGCAAATTTATTTTCTTTATCATTCAATTTTTGATATGATTTCGTGAAAAATATAAAACAAAAGTTAGGTACTTATTCGCGGTACATATTTTCAGATTAATTTAATTAATTATGTATGTAAAAAAATTGTAAAAATCACCGACTGAAATTATCAAAGTCAAATTGAAGAGTAGATTGTATTTCATTTATGACAACGGTCGTAATCATACTTTCCAATAATCGAATTTGATTTATAAAAGGTTGAATTTGAGGTTCAAAAGATTGAATTTGAACTGTGAAAGCCTTAGATACATACATAGATAGATTGATTGATTGATTGATAGATTGATACTAAGATATGGAGATAGATAGATGGACATCTATCCATAGATATAATACATTGTTAGATAATAAGACAGACAGTTAGATATTGAGTATCAATTTTTCCAAGTTCAAATTGGAATTATTCAAAATCGGAAAGGTGTATAACATAATTTATGAATCCGCAAACAAAAAAACCAAATCGAAACTATTATCAATGACAAATTAGGGTAATTCAATGCGAACACAGCGATATTTCGTAATGGTACAAAATGACAAACATTAAAGCCACTAATGGACGTCACTTGACCGAGCGCCGCCGCTTAAAAACCGGAACCGATCATTAATACGAATTAATTCCGCGTGACGAAATTTAGCACCGAAATTTCTGACAAAAGCAAAACTCGAAAGCCTCCAGAAAATAAAATCCGAAAGCCGGGCCTGTAATAAATATGACGGGAACAGAAAAATTGCTGTGCGAACGAACCCTCGTCTTCCGCGTATGGGTTAATTTCGTTAATGCGTTATTTTTTCGATATATAAACAAATTAATTATTTTAAAATGTGTATTTCTCAAGAACATTGTGATAGTGATTAAAATATCGTTTTAATTACACTACAAATGTCGAATATATTAGAATGTGAAACAATGTAGGTTTTGTAATATAATCCCATAAACAAAAATTTGAATGAGCCGATAAGTCCCTGAAATTAAATATTTCTGCTGACTATTGAAATAAGACCCATTATTTTCGTGTAATGGAAAATATTTTAAATCATTTTAGGCCCGGAAATTTTCGCAAATACCCCCAAAACACGAATTCGTTTAAAAAGGCCGTTTATATTAAAAATTTTATACTGTATAGTGCACTTTTGACGCACACGTAAGGAAAGCCTTTTCCTTTATCATAAATAAACATCAAATCCCATAGAGTTCCATGACTAAACAAAGAGCTTTATAATTTAATTCCTTGTCCATTCTTTCTGGCTGGAAAAGCACAGTAACAAAGCCTCCACGTAAGCCAACGCCAAGCCGGATGAAATATTGCAAATGAGATTGCAACAAAACGGAATCCAAGATCTATTTTTTACAAATATAAACCCGCATTGTTGCATTATAAATTTTTCGAAATTTATATTTTCATTTCCCGTGAAATTTTTGTAGTGAAAATTCGGAAATTTCCATCAGAAAATTTTCTTTTGGAGATGGTCGCAGAAATTAACACGTTGTATGTTTATCGATATCAAAACCTTTCCATGTATTTATATAAAATATTAATCGGAACCCTCGTGGTATAAACTGTTATAAAATTTAATCATCGTCCCGCGTTTTATGAATAAAACCGTATAATATATCGATCAAATTAAGCCGACGTACAATTTCGCACGAAATTAATAAATGAAAGCGTACGATAAAAATATATTGTTCTTTCCTGAAAAATAAATAAAAGAATACGAAATTTATGTATGCGAAAGATACATTAAAATGGTAATAGCATAGTATTTAATCCGATGCCCTTTTTTCATCCCGCGAAAAGGCCTCGCAATACACTTTTTTTCTACCCACAAAAGAGATCCTTATTTATCAGCAACTTTTTTTTCCACTCGCATTTTTTTCCAGCTGAAAACTGAACTTCGCACACTTAACCCAATTCCGCAAAAATAGACACTCTCGAAATAAACAATTAACCTATCGAAGCTCTAACAAGTTTAAAGCTTGACTTAATTAAATTTGCGCACACTATCCGAAAGCGTCTCATTATCGAAAATAAAACAGCTTTTTTTTCAGCCGTTGAAAGAAAAAATGATGACAATGGAAAAAATAATATGACGACAATTATCGTTGCCGAGAAGAGGAACTAATTAAAATGAAATTTTCGATTGTTCAGTTCGAATTTCGAATTACAACAATTAATTTCGTTTTGTTGTAATGCGAGTCTTTTTCAGGAATCGTGTTACCGTGTAACGCGAGTAAATGAGGACGCAGCTGTCGGGACTTTCAATCTGTTTTATGAAAATTTTTAAATTTTCATATCGAGGGAATTTCATATTAGGGAAGTCTGCTGCTACCGGTGTGCGCGTTTCGTATTCAAAATTATACTCGAATGACAGAATTTCATATTCTTTTCATTAAATTTGTATTTATTTTAATGAGCGTTTGGTTTATATATTATATTATGAAGAATATGAAGTTTTTAATTTAAATTTTTAACGTAAAGGCTTTGGATTCTAAATCCAACTTAAAATTTTTTAACACTTCTTAAGTTTAGAAATTTCTTTAATACAATATTGATCTATTTATTTATAAGAAATATATTTCAAAATTTTGTTTTAACTAAAAAAAAAGATCTCAATCTAGATTATATTTTTTAAATTTTCATCCGAATAGTTCAAAAATTTAATAATTTATTAAATAAAATAAACATTTATGATTATGCATGTATTGCATAGTTATAAAAGTTCATCAACAAAGTTGTAACTTTACTTGACTTGTATTCAAGCTTTGAAATGATTTTTATATATTATTTATATTTTTTAGATTCTTCAGAGTTCTCAATAACATATTTTCGCACAATATGACTTCAAATAAAATAATCTTTAATCTATTATACAAGTAGTGATCAAATAACACAACTTTATCACACATCATGTCCCCGTTATCCCAAAAATCATAAAAATTATATTAATAACACACATAAAAATGATTACCACCATAAAACATATTCCAGTTGTGTCAACGATACCATAAACCACCCCACATAAAACTGACCCCATACATAACCCAAAATTCCAAATCAAACTCCAAATTCTTCCAGAAAATCGTTCGATTTCCAACTGACCCCACACATAACCCAAAACCAAAATTCCAAATCAAATTCGAAATCCCAAATCAAACTCGAAATCCCAAATCAAACTCGAAATTCTCCCAGAAAATCGTTCAATTTCTGAAAGTGCCATAACGAAGAGAGGTGTCTCGTTACCGGCCCTCCTGCTAATTAGATCGAAGGGGCCCCTCGGCGATGGGGGCCCTCCTAGGGGGCGCAGTCCCTCGACGGGGCACTATTTATAAACCGATACGTTTAATTAAGCGAGTGCTCGTTACGCGTGTCGCTCCTAATAGCCGTTTCCGCGCTTTCTAAGTGATGAAAAGCGTCAGTCAGTCGGTGTGTGTTCTTTTTCAAGCTTTTTATTAGCTTGTTCAGGTGTTTTTCAGTTTAGAATGTCGATTGAGATGTATTTTATTATTGACGATGGTTTTGTTGGAATTTTCTCATTTTTTTTTTTAAATTAATTTCAGGGATGTTTGATGAGTTTGTTTTTAATAACTGTTTGAATGCTGAATGTTTCGTGTGCGTTATTAATGAATAATTATTATAAAATAAATTATTTAATATTTTTTAATTTATTTTTCAAATATTTTATATTGAATATAATCATTTATTTTTTAAATTTGTTATTGATTTTTAAATATCTGGTGATTTGAATAGTACTAAGATGTTTATTATATAAAGAAAAAAACTAGCCATTATATCAAATATTTCAATTTTATCAATGCTTAAAAAATAATATAATTTTCATATTTAACATGAATATAATTAAAAAATCATGTTGATTAAAAAAATCAAATTTTTTAACATTGAATACATAGCATTTTTGATTCCACGAAAAAATCCGATCACTCACCGTTTTCAACGCCTCACTTCCACAAACATAAATAAATACATCAACTTCAACATCAAAAACCGAAACCTAACAACCATTAGTTATCCCATTATATATATATCATAATTTATAAAAAAATAAAAAATCCCCAAACACCATACCGAAAAGCACAATCATCGACCCGAACCGTGAGTTATCAATCATACATCGAACCGTTGATTACCGCAGTCAATATTGTGACTTTTACCATTTCATACAGCACATACACACACAGTGGTTTCATTTGAAATTTTTAAGTGAAACCTTGAGGGCATATATTTCTATTTCGGGTCAACCTTGCGAATATTGATCCACATTTATACGATACTACGGAGGCGCCTACGTACGACGCCGAAACGGGCCCCGAGCTATAATGTAGTACGTACAATTTCTCTCGTATCGAACCGAATACCGTATTATATAACGGAAAAAAATATGGATGGTATGAATCGGGAGTTTGGTGTGCTTTCGGCGAAAAATCCGACCCCGAATAATGAGAAATAGATGACATGATTGAGGTTAAATGGGGTTCAACTTCGAACGCATCAACGTTCACAATTGAACTGCGTTCGTCGCTCGAAATTGTTTCATGTAAATAAATATTTCATATAAATTTGATGTGAAAGTATTTTATGATTGTTTGTAAATCGAAAAATATAATAAAATTAATTTTATATAAAATAATATATTCTAAAACTATTCAAAGTTAAAATTTTGTATGAGATTTATACACAAAATATTCTGGCCCATCGATAATTGTTTTAATATTAAAACGTATTGAATTAAATTTATATTATAAGTATTCAATATTGATTCAATATTCAGATATGAAAACGAAAACAATTGACGCAATTTCAATGCGAATCTGTGAAAACAAAAGGACAACACTTCAGAATCGACTCATCAAAATGTATACAGAATAAGAGATTCAGAGATACAAAGCCTTAGTCGAGGCTTATATCGATTTTGCAAAATCCTCAAGCATTAACGCGTTCAATGGCAAAGGTTAACACACCTCTTAACGGATCCGATTTTCGATCGATTTTACATTTCCCCGGAAAAACCTCGGGAAAACTTTGACATTTGGCCCGCCGGAAACCTTTCACCTTTCTCCCAGAGCGTCTCAGTATCAGATCAAAAATCAACAGTGGTCCACATTTTTTTAACGAGTCGTTAACGCGAACCTTGAATCCGTTGTTTGAATATCGTTAACGGCGTGGAGACGTTAACGACCCGAATTTCACTTCGGGTGTGTATTGGAAAAATATTTTTGTATGTCACAGAGACGGAAGGGTTCGATTTTTCAGTTATGTTTGAACTTTTCGAATGACCTACTTGCGCGGGAAATTGTATTTTTTTTCCATCGTGTATGTTCACATGTTCGCGTGCTTGTCTAGCAATGTTTGTCCAATCGCTATTGTGTGATATTGTAATATATTCGATATTATATATCAAATTGACACGATCTTAATGAAATATTCGGTTTTCGAATAGTTTCGAATAATTTTCGAATACCGCACGAATATCAATATTTTTTTTGATAAATTCAAACTTTTTTTAATCCCAATGTCTTTATATAGATCCACCACAGAGACCCAAAAACAAAGATGGTTCAAAAATTGATTCTATCCCGGTAAAAACAAGCCCGACTGACCATAGCAGCAACAACTTTTCAATTTCCTCGCCCAAAAACATGGATCAATAATCGAACTCGCCTCGGGGGTTGACGCAACACCTGAAGAAGAAGACGACTTCTTCCCAATATTGGATATAACCGTATTCTTCGCATTCCAAGGTCCTCGAACACAACACACCTACAATAAGGGGTGGCCTTTTTTCCGTATACTCCCACGAAGGGGGTCGTGTGTGCGTGGGTCCGCCGCATAAAAACCGGCAATTTATGAATATCGTAAAAACAAAAGTTGAGAAAGTCGACATTTCGGGTGACCCACCGAAAGGGGGTCCCCACCACCCACTTGCTCCTCCGGATAGAGGGGTAAGGGTTGTAAATCTGGGCGTCGTAAACGGGTGAGTCACTGGTTGGCCACCGCTGCTTTATTACCGAAATCGGTCTGTACGTGTATTATTTTCCATTATGTAATAGACGTATGTTTGTGACGATATTCAATCATAGGAATAAGAATCAAGGACGGTCCTTTAATCTGTTTGATGGTTCGATAAGTAATCTCGTATAATAGAAAAGTCATAATATACAACAAAGCCTTGGATGGGATTTAATTAAATTTGCATCGTTGAAAAATAATTCCGGATCCGAAAATTGAAATCGATAGTAATTTTGAGTACGTCATACATAACATTTAGACTTGATTATCAAATTTAGTATACTTAGTTTATATTAGTGCAAATCGCTAAGTGACGCACAAGAACGCAGCCTTGTGATCTAAATACGCCCGATTTACTTTTTAAATCTTAGCACTTTTTCAGAATTTTTTCAGAAAATCTTCCACTATACGAGATGATGAAGGAATCGCAAATATTAACCGTTACCATCTCATTTGACTAAGCGCGATAAAACTAATGGGCAGTGTTTCGCATTATCCTCCTTTTTCACCTTTCTTTTTCGGGAAAAATACTACTTTTTCATCAAAAAAACTTATCACTTTTTTAATATATAAGATTAGACAGACTTGAATAATTACACCTTTGCCCTTTTCCCTCTGCGGACGCTTTTAAAATGCACACGCAAAGGTCGAACGTGTTTCATTTTTTTATATCCGAACAAAGAAATGATTATTTAACACAGGCGTAATAAAGATTGCATTATTATGACGGACTATTTGATACTTATCAATTTATTACTTTATCGATCCCTTTGGATGTATTATGAAATTTTATGTAAATGCACGTTTTTTCGAATATTCCGTTTATTACACTGATGGATGAATAATTATGGTAATTTCTGTATTGAAAATTCTCATGGAAAACATACAAAAACTCATCACATATTATTCTTCAAATTCATACCGATTTTATTTTAAATGAATGAAACATATTGTATCGTTTTTAATATTGTAGTTTTAAAAATATTTTTTGATAGATATTAAGGGCATGTGGTAACATAGATGTACCGCATCCGTAGACCACTAAAAAGATTACAAATACAATAATACAATATGATTGTATGATTGTAAATACAATATTGTATCAATTTTGTTTGATTAAAACATATCGAATTGTTTAAAATATTGAAATTTTAAGTAAAAAAGATTTTTTAATAGATATTAAGGGCATGCGTTTTACCGACAGCATCCGTAGACCACTAAAAAGATTACAAATACAATCATACAATATGATTGTATAAAATGTATGCATAATGATTTTATAATGTATAAAACAAATCGAATTGTTTAAAATATTGAAATTTTAAGTAAAAAAGATTTTTTAATAGATATTAAGGGCATGCGGCACATTGACAGCATCCGTAGACCACTAAATAGATTACAAATACAATCATACAATATGATTGTATGATTATAAATACAATATTGTATCAATTTTATTTGATTGAAAATATATAAAACATATCGAATTGTTTAAAATATTGAAAATTTAAGCATAAAAGGGCATTTTTGACCGCATCCGAGACCACTAAAAGCATGCAATCATACAATATGATTGCATCCGTATTGTATCAATTTTGTTTGAAAAATATATAAAACATATCGAATTGTTTAAAATATTGAAAATTTACAATCGATATTAAGGGCAATATCCGTATTGATTGTATGATTATAAATACAATATTGTATCAATTTTGTTTGATTGAAAATATATAAAACATAAATTGTTTATATCGAATTGTTTAAAATATCCGTGAAAATTTATTGTAGTATCATATTGAAAATAAATTTAAGATTTTTTTTTAATAGATGCTTAGGGCATGCGGCACATCGACCGCATCCGTAGACCACTAAAAAGATTACAAATACAATCATACAATATGATTGTATGATTATAAATACAATATTGTATCAATTTTGTTTGATTGAAAATATATAAAACATATCGAATTGTTTAAAATATTGAAAATTTAAGCATACATAAATGATTTTTTAATAGATGCTTAGGGCATGCGGCACATCGACCGCATCCGTAGACCACAAAAAATTTACAAGTACAATCATACAATATGATTGTATGATTGTAAATACAATATTGTATCAATTTTATTTGATTGAAAATATATAAAACATATCGAATTGTTTAAAATATTGAAAATTTAAGCATACATAAATGATTTTTTAATAGATGCTTAGGGCATGCGGCACATCGACCGCATCCGTAGACCACAAAAAATTTACAAGTACAATCATACAATATGATTGTATGATTGTAAATACAATATTGTATCAATTTTATTTGATTGAAAATATATAAAACATATCGAATTGTTTAAAATATTGAAAATTTAAGCATAAAAGATTTTTTAATAGATATTAAGGGCATGCGGTTCACCGACAGCATCCGTAGCCCCAAACGCCACTGACAAAAAAATATAAATACAAAAAATATATATAAATCCGAAATTAACCCCGAAAAGCGCGGAAGACGAGCGGTCGTCATGCGCCCTTTCCACCCTCGATGGGGGCCACCCGGGGGGCGGAGGCTCGGGCCCTGGGGGGGCGCAGGGGCCGGGGCCGGGGCTCCCAGGTCCGAATGCAGGCGGGCCGAGAGTTCAAGGACAGGCAGCTGCCGCCCCCTGCGCCCCCGCCCGCAGCCTTCGCCCCCCGGGGGCCCTGGAGCCCGAGGGCGTGCGCCCCCCGGAGCCCGAGGCCGGATGAATTATGTATGCGCGCGCGTTTCGATGCGAATTGTCAATATCGATGGTATGGTTTCGTAAATGTAATTGGAGATGCACGTTTTGGGTGCCGAACTGTTGAATGTGGCGGTTAAGCGGTGGGTGGGGGGGTTAGTCGATGGATTCGTTGTGGGGAAATGGATGGTTTTTGGGATTTATGAGGTATTGTAAGATATAAATTTTTGGATTGGTTTAGTTTTGTTGGATGTGTCGGTTAGGTTAAGCGGCAGTCGATGTGGTCAGTATATGATCGAAAAAATATCTGGAATTGTTGTTTTATAATAAATTGAATGTGGTCGTAAATTTGTTTGAATCGATCGTTCATGTTAAGCAATGAATATTTTATTTAATAAATATAATATAACTATTTTGTAAAAAAATTGATTCTTGTAAAGTAATTTTAAATTCAGATGTGATCTTTACAATACAAATTTAATTAGCAATGTAGTTTTATTTTATAAAAGAACCTTTATTCTTTAGGAAGTCTAAAATTGAATATTAAATTTTTCAATACTTTGATCCAAAAGAGGCTCATGAAAAGGTTTAATATTAAACTTTTATAAATTTTAAACAAAGCCGTAATGATATTTATATTTTCGAAAGTATGTATATATACATATAATAAATTGATATCAAACGAAATAAATTTTATCATATCGAATAAAAAAACGTATAAAATTTCTTAATCACTCAATTTTCCAAAATTATTCTTTTACTATTTTTATAATACAAATTCAATTACCTAATTCTACACGCTATTATATTACACGCGATACAATCAAAATTTTATTTTATTAACTAAAACAACACCGAGATCATTCACCGCCTCATTTGAATAGAAAATTTCCCGAATAGTTCCGAAGCGGAAAAAGTATATTCACTCCCGCACGCAATTTTCCCACATTATCCTTTCACGAGCACAATTTTCGCCGGCGAAAAAAACGCAAACGTAATATTTTCCGATTACACTCGTCTCTATGAACGGCTGGAGTTTTTCCGGGAAAATTCCCGGTTCGTTTTAAAGAAAAATCGTTATTTACAAGTGGGTCAGCGCGACGAACGGAAAAAACTATCCCTCTATAGAGTTTCGCGCTTCGAATTTTCCTTTTAATTTTCCGCAACATTGAACACACGAATACTTTTCCACTATGGTTTTCAAATTATTTGTATCGCATGAGTCATGTTTTTTTTTATTGAGTTTAGCACCATGTGGAAAATTTATTTGACCTGCGGTTATTAGAATGTGTGTCAAATGGGAATCTGATTCTCGATACAACATATCATCTAATGCGATATGATATACTTTTTTTAATTATAATTGGATTTTCAAATAAATATATACTTATATCATGAATTTTTCTTATATATCATAAAAATCTCTCACTTTTTTTTCTTATCAACACAAATCAATGAGTTTGTATAATAAAAACTTAATTTTTCAAATCAAAATCATCTACTGATCATATTATACTATGCTTAACTTCAAGACATCACATATTACATAAAATCCATCCAATATTCAAGACAATGGAGTTGCTACTCAACAATTATCATACAAGAACAAACGTTTCCATTGAAACGACCATCGGATCTATTTTAGCCCGATGGATGTACCAATTACCATCAATTCTTCGAAAAATTTTCCTCATCTTCCACACATGCAAACTGGTCCAGTTAAGGATACGCAATGCGGTTAGACTTCGGCAAGTTTCAGTTTAGAGCTAATTAGAGCCAACAATTAGTGTCGACGAGAAATTGGAGCGGTTGCTAAAAGCGAAAACTAACTAATCTTCTCTAATTGAGTTTAATTTTTTTTTCGCACGTATGATGTGCGATTTTTTTTTGTAAGAGTCTAGTTTGCGTGATTCGTTTCGTTTAGAGATAATTGCTCAATTTTCGATGAAATATCGGCTCGTTTTATGTATAGGTTATTAGATTGTGTCATGATTTATATTAAATTGTATATAATATCAAACTCATTACACATCACTGACGCATGAATGTCTAATACATCTCATCGTATAAAAATAATATAATAACAACGTATCACATAAAAAAAAACCTAATCTAAACGACCGAACTTATCGCACTTTGACACTCGTCCGAACAAAAACTTCCTCAATGCATTAAAAAAATTGGAATATTTTCAAAATTTTTGCACTCACACAACCACAAAACCCTCACCAAATTATAAACTAAACCTGAACCGAAACCGAAAAACCGAAACGACCGAAAAACACGACATTTCGCCGGTTACGCAACCGACGGAGTCACACATAGTGTTACACTTTCGCGCACAGCTGAACAAACAGTTTTCGGCGAAAATCGACGATTTTCGATTCACGAAGATTCGATTTTTGGCTGTAGATCGGTTAATTAACATATTAAGTGATAACGCACAAATTTTTTATACCAGTGTGCTCGCCCATGACCAGTATACGTCTCTTATTAATATGCGGTTTAATACTGAGTTGCTTCTTCGATGATGAGCGCATAGTTGATCGTTTTAATCATAGTACAGTATAATTAGGAAATGTTTGATTTTTTTTTAATTATATTATATAATTTTTTTAATGATGAAATAGTGCTAATTTTTGTGTTGATTATTTATTTTATTATTGTGATAGATTAATGAGGTTAAAAATTATTGTGATTAAAAAAAATTTTGTCTAAGCGCATGCGTTATAGATTTTTTTTCATTTTTTAAAATTTGATCTTACATATATTAAATATATGTATTTTTTTCTTGAAATATAATATTTAAAACAGTACTTATAATAGAGACAATCTTTAGATTTGACCAATTAAATAATTCAAATATTCTCTATTATGATAAATGAAAAAAATTATAAAACGTTTGTTATATTATTAAAATTTTTAGATGACGTAAATGTGCTGATTATTTTGAATGAATGATGTAGCTAAAAAATATTATAATTGAGAAAATTTTTGGCGAAGCGCATGCGCTGTAGATTTTTTTTCATTTTTCAAAATTTGATCGTTTTAATATTAAATCTATAATTTTTTTCTTATAAATATAATAATTGAAATGTTACTTATAACAAAGACTATGTTTAGATTTGATCAGTTTAATAATTCAAATACTTTCCATCATATTAAATGAAAAAATTTATAAAACCAAATTTTAAAATACAATCTACATATTGATTCCATTTCGTTTTTAATCAAATTCAATTAATCTGACATCTGAAATAAATTAATTTATTATACGCATGACAATTCCCACACAACGCATGCGCTTTCGACGATCCGCCATATTTTCGAATTTCGAACCTCAAATTTCCAAAAAAAAACCAAATCAAATATCACATTGAAAACTGATTCACACAAAAGCATTATAATCAACTATTAATAGACGAAAATTGAACCCGATACATTTCCCATGACCGCATTTCGAATCGTTACATAATCCAACCAGTAAAACTGCATTAGCAAAATTTTAAATATAACATCTTCGTGACCACCATATACTTTTAATTGAATATGTGATAAAACGATTCATACAAACATTCGATCCATATACGACGGTACTTTATCGTCTCGTAACCGAATTCGTCGACAATTACAAAACGGCCCATTATGAAAACTTGTGCATGCGAAAAAACGGTATATATAATAGAAAGTGTGTGACATAATTATGATACATAGCCTCACGTTCAATAAAACTTCCAGTGCTTTGCAATTAATATTGATTGTCTTTCAACTGAGGATCGTGCCGGTTTAATTGAAACGATATTTTACACTTGGTTATTCCGACCGGGATGCATATATCAGTCAGTTTTGTTAGAATTCGAGATAAAGTTATCGTCTGGTTAACGCTGTGGTCAGTTATCGCGTTTTAAAATAGTTACTGTTGTGATTTTGCAGTTTCCGTTACGTAAATGAAGCTGTTTGAAATTTTATGGAATAAAAATCGATGAGGAATCTGCGATTGGAATCGGAATTCGCATCGAGAATTCCATGGGTTTTTCTTCTTTTGAGGGTTTCTTTAGAAATGTGCGCCGGGAATTTTCCCGGCAGTTTTTCATTTTCGTGAAATGATCTTTGTTGCGTAACGAGTGGTCTCTTTTCGTTTGAGTTGGATTTCGATATGATTTTTCGTATTTAAAATCGATTTGAATGAAATTAATGTGTAATATTTCTTAAATGTTAATTTAAAATCGGTTTTGTGTTGTATTTAATACGAATTTAAAGTATATATGATCAATTGAAGTAATTGACTTTATAAAAAGGATCTTTCTTTGTTTCAAATATCTAAAAGATTGATTTTTATAGTGCCTTAATAATGATTTGTGTAATTGAACTGGAAATTATAACCGTTATTGCAATGATTATTCATTCTAGAATTTTCTAGTAATGAGAATAATCATTATTACTTAACATTACATTGATTGTCTTTAAAATTGAGAGAATTGAACATAAAGCATTGATTTCAAATAAAATTATCAAATGTTCAAGTGGGACTAGATAAAAATGTAAATTTGCATCAAAATCTGAATGTGATAATTTTCATGTTGCATAAGAATACGGATGCATATATGAGATAAGGAAAATTATGCTTTTTTCATGTAAAATAGGTTTGAATTGGCTTTATCAAATTGTAGATTGCATAAGAGAGTCAAAGAATTTTCAAGATTTATTCAATGAATAGAAAAAACTCAAATTGAACATATACTCTTTGATATTCTTCACATTTACTTAAAAATTTCACGATTGCATAAGAAAGGAACTGAAAATTCATCTAGAAATATCAAAGTATACCGAATCAATGATAATTTTGGTTCCTACCTGAAAATTAATCATTTTTCATTGAAATTAATAGAAACATTATATAAAAATCGGATATGCACAATAGAAATTCAACTACTAATTTATTTATACTTTACTTTTCCACCTGCAAAAATAATACATTAATTATTACATCAAGACCCAAAAAATACAATCTATTCTTTAATCTAAACATTTAAAACTTAAGCATATCTAATAACAATAACTATTATAAAACTATAACTCGTTTGCATTCAAATCGATAAATTGCATTCGGATTTCATGAAATTTCCAACTAAATACAAAATCACAAAGGAACGGTTTATAGAAATCTTCGAATGCTACACCCATGAAGGCTGTACACGGATTATGTAAGCGACGAAAAGCGAATTCGATTTTCCGATATTCTAAATTCATTTTCCTTTCATAGACGAGTGTTTTACGAATGAAATATCTAAATCCTTTCAAACGGATATGAATCTTATATAAATTCGATCGAATTTAAAACGTCCTTCAACTTGTAGATGATTGATTAAATTGGTGAAAATTTCAAAATCGTGCAACTTGCAATGTTACGTAAGATCCTTTTTTCATGCATGATTTTTTTTATAAGAGCTATGCAGATTTCGATCGATTCAAAAGTGCAACCTTTTTTGCAGAAAATTTTATAATTTTCGAATGATATTGGTTTGAAATTGTAACAAATGCATATTTGATATAGTAAAAGCCTTTTTTATAATAAAATTATGTACATTGATCGAACAATGGACCATGGATGAAAATTTAGAGCCATAACCTATTCTACGTATTACATAAGAACATTTTATATAAAATTCATTTAAATTCACGGAATCGTCGATGAAAACTTATATAAAACCTCTTTCTACTAAAATCGATCTGAAAATTTTATATACTACACATGTATCGAACGGATTTTGAAAAAATTACATTTTTATATAATATTACATGAAAATAAATCTTAACAAAGCAAACTATGGATTCAAAACGATCTATATACATTTAACAATGAATAATGTGCGGAAAACTTGAAATTTTGTCCGTTGAACTCGTATTACATAAGAATCGATTATTGCATCAAATTTTCACGTTTTTTTTCAAATGAGAAAATCGATTCCAGCACTCGAATGAATCTATCGATTCAAAACTTATATGATTTAGGAATATTTTAGGAATTTATTACAAAATCAAGTATTGATCGAAAGTATATTGAATATTTTTTTATGTGAATTTGACGATTTCAAAAATTACGGATGTCCGTAGATGACAAAAGAAGGTATTCGATTACTTTAAAAAATTATAGTGTGAAATATAAAAAAATTGAATAATTTGAAAATTAGATGTGTTCAGAATATGGATATTCGTGAATTTTGTAGAAATTTTCGAATTTTCATTGATGATCATAAGATTCTATCGATCTCGAAATTTCCGATACTTACAAAATTTTCTCTACAGAAATTTACATCAATCGATCCCCCGACATCCCCCGAAACCAAAAATCCCCCCGAAACCGCAAAATCCTCCAACTTTCATTGAAAAAACCCCGCCGAAAGCGGCATACTTGACATCCCCGCTTGCGACCCCGCTCGTTACATAAGGACCTAGCGGCGCGCGCACCCGTCACCCGAATCCGCGCGAGCTTTTCCCCGACTTTTCCGACCGCACCATGAGTTTTCCCGGATTTTTTTTGATAAGATTTTCGTACGAGGGTTTTGTCTCGGACTTGGTGTGAAATTGGGATGGATCGGGTGTGCTTCCGGGCAGATTCCGTTGTCGTCAAAAGTGTTAAAAACGCCAAAACTTACCCCAGCTGGTGCCGGTGCGGCCGAGGAACTGGCTGGTCTCCGAGTTCCATAGGAACTGTCTGAAGCTCTCCCAGCCGCTGAGCTCCGGCGGCGGCGCGTAATACTGCTCCGTCACCTTCTTGTCGGCCATGCCTGCGGTGTGGGTGTGCGGCCGGGACGCGGCTCCCGGGCGTACGCTGGCCGAGCGCACGCGCCCGCCCTTCGATCGGTGGGCGGCGGTTCGCGCACGCGCACCACACTTGGACGCACACTGGGATGTGTGCCGAGGAGGAAGCGAAGCGCGGGTGTGTGGCGAAGAGGGCGTGCGTGAGCGACGGTGGTGTGCGTCCGTGTGGCCGGGCGGGGAGGGCCGGTAGGCGGGAGGTGGGGGCGGGCCGGAGAAGGGGGGGGCGGGTTGTTAATAAGTTGTCGGTGGTGGGTCTGGAAAATAATGGTTGTTTTTTTAAAATAAATTTTTTTTTTTAGTTGATGGAGATGAATGAAGTTTGAATGGAGTTGGGATTGTACAATTTTTTATGATATGTGAGCTCAAGTTACGTATTATAACATTTGATCGTTTGAATTTCATTCAACCACCTAATCCTCTTTTTACACAGTTTTTTTTACACGGTTCCGAAATAACACGGTTCAAGGAAGATGAACCGATTACTTTTTTTGCACGGATTTTCTACTTTAATATTAAAAATATGTATTATTGTGCCACAATGGTAAGATTTGAGGCAGGCCAGTATACTGATATAATTATAGTTTTGAAATAAAAATTTCGATGTTTTTTGATGATTTTTCACATCGCACATTTTTTATAAAGTACATTTGGATGGAAGTTCTATCCAAATATAGTGATGGAACCTCTCTCCAGTTTTTGTATGGTCACCATACATTTTTTTTTCATGGTTTTTTATTTACACGGTAGTCTCTGGAACGTATGGAACGTATGGAATGTAAAAAGAGGATCGGGTATACTAGCATGATCAACTCACATATTATAACATTTGATCGTTTAAATTTCCTTTTAAATTATTAACCGACGAATGTCCACATGATCATATTATCTCATATTATAACATTTAATCATTTAAATTTAATTCATTTCATTCAACTTCATTAATCAACCCACATATCATAACATTTGATCATTGAAATTTCATTCAAATTCATCAACCATCGAATACTCACATGATTATTAAAGTTTAATTCATTTCATTAAACTACATTAAGCAATTTCCTGAGTTGCTTAATGTAATTAAATGAAATTTCAATAATCAAATATTATAATATGTGGGTGTTCGTTAGTTAATAATTTTGAATGAAATTTAAATGATCAAGTTAGTTGATTAACATATGTGAATACTCTTTGGATAATGAAATTAGAATGAAATTTAAATTTTTTTTTTGTGAATAGATTTTTTTATTTTTTGAGTTGAATGAATATGAGTTATCAGTATTATCAGTGTAGCAGTTAGTAAATGGATTTGATAATTTTTTGATGAATTATAATCATTATAGAATGCATGATTTTTCTTATTCAAATTTTTCTTGGTAATAAAATGAATTATAAAAATTACTAGAACTTTATAATGAAATAAATTTGATCTGCGGTTAACGTTATATGGGTTTCATTTGATAACGATGATTTTGAATGACATTACATATACTTTTTATATAAATACAATAATTCAATATTTTCACATTAAAATAAGACCAAAATTCAAACAAAAAAATAACAGACACTCTACATTAATATTATGATAATATTGATGATTTCAAACGATAATAAAAAATTCTATCATTAAATTTAAGACCCCAAATCAACTTTTCCCCATGAAAAAACCCCAATTCGAAATTAAATCAGATTATTATAGTTTTTGGTAGGACCATAACGCACACAGCCTCAAGACAACTTTCGGTTGAGGCAGTGTTAGAAATGAGGTTGTATTAGTGTGTACGTGAAAGCCTTTCAATGTGTTCGGGTGAATTTTCCACCAAAACATGCAAAAGCTCACACTAACACACCGAAAGGTTTGTATTATGCAAGGATGTGTTCGCGTTGAACGCTTTCCTGTGTAAATCTCGTGCTACACCACTGCTGAGGGTTGTTGTTGGAAAATTTAGAGTTGGCGATTTCAGATAACGGCATCGAGGCATAAACACTCTTATGTTATAAAATGTTAAGACTCATATTGGCGAAATTTATAATTATTATTATAAAACGATTAGTTTTCGATTAAAATATTTTTTATGTATAAATTTGAATCAATTATCTGAAAGTATTTTTGGTTGATTATATTTAAATTTTATGTATTAATTTATAATTGAGAAAAATATTTTGTATCGAACTAAATTTATTAATTTCCATTTTTATATAATTTATTGAATTCTATTCGTGTTTTAATAAAATGTTCATCGAAAAACCCACAGCGGTGTAATACAAGCTTTATTAATGAAATGGTCCACACGAGGAATACTCAAATAGTATTTAAAATTTCGCGAAACAACCCCATATTTCCAACTCACATCCCCGACATTCGTAACGCTTATAAATTCCCAAAATCATCAAAACATTTCAAACACAACCTTCCCTAAACCGAAAAGAACTCACAGAATAACCCTCCGTGGCTTAGAATGCGGAACGGACGAGAAACGCCTTAGAATTTTAAAACCTTTCAGATTAAATAAACATTTATTTTAATGCAATTTAATTAAGCACTTCCCTAAAAATGTACGATAATCAATATTACGTTTTAGATACGAATATTGTATGGATTTTAATCAAAAATTTTAATTAATCAACATTTTTTTAGATCGATATATCAAAATAATGGTGTTTGAAACGGCAGCGATTTTAAATTTCGATAAAAACGGTTAGATAACACGTCGCGATCGTTAAATCGGGGCCGCACTGTACGCACGTACAAATTCGCTTTGAAATCTGGCCGAAACCCAACAAGTTCGGTGCATTTACTATATCCGGGATTACCGGGATCCCTTCGAAAAACGATATTATTTCAAATGGAAAAAAATTGTTGCCGTGCACGTCGGCGGCGGGCGTGTGAGGTTTTATGAACTGTGCGTGATTTCGGGAATGTTATGTAAGTGAAGTTTAGTGTGATAAAATTTTATGCGGTGGTAAAAGCGTATTTTTAAAAGTTGTTATGTTTTTCTTTTGGAGTTGTAATGGAGTCGTAATGATGTTGTGTAATTGGATAATCGATTGGAGTGTTTTCTATTGAAATTTTGAATGTTGTTATTGGTTTTTGATGATGATGTGATTATTTTTGAATTTGTACAGTTATGCGATTAATATTTTTAATGAAAAATGTTTTTTTGAAAAAATGAAGTTTAATTATATTATATTGTATGTTATGCCATATATTATTTCTTATACCATATAAATCTGTATATATTTCATACCTAAATGTAATTTTTTTTAAGTCGTACTTTTTTATAGATAAACCTTTTTTAATCAAAATTTTATAAGCTCAAAAAAATAAATTTAATCAAAAAATTTAAATCTTTCAAAATTTTAACAAAAAAAACAATCAATACTACAACTCCTAATTAGAATATAATTACCAATCTCACACAAAAAACTGAATTTTTTAAAATCTACCAAAAACCTTAATCCTGAAACTCATAGTAACAGAAATCGAAACCAACAAATCTTTCAACCCTAAAATACAAAATATCAATTACTAAAACCTTTCATACCAAAATATTATATAATTTCAATTTTTAAAAATATGCTGATACAAATATTATGAGAATCAAAAATATATATCAAATCTAAAATTTATTTCAATCATTACATCAATATATTCAAACTAAAAACAAAATCATTAAACACATCCATATCCATTATAAAAAACTTCTTTCAAATCTAAAACTAACTCTAACCAATACTCAACCCAAACCAAATAAAAAAACTACCTTTAAATCTAAAATAATTCCAATCAATACATTAATATACCTAAACTAAAAACAAAATTAACAAGCACATTCCCAAATCTTATAAAACACGTCTATCAAATCTAAAACTAACTGTAATCAGTACATCAATGTATCCAAACCAAAAGCAAAATCATCAAGCACTAAACCCAATAAAAAAATCTTCATTCAAATAAAAAATTGGCTAACTAATATTCAACCAAAAACAAAAAATCATTAAACATATCCTCAAACCCAAAAAAAAAATTATCATATCCACAAATAACTAACTAATACTCGTTCCAAACCAAAAACAAAATCACCAAACACATCCCTAAACCCAATAAAAAATCAACAAACACATCTCCAAACTCACAAATCTCAAACCCAGAACCTCACAGCAACAAAAACCATATTCATCAAAAATCCAAAACCCCATAACTTACAAAAAAAATCGCAAATTTCAAACAAAATCTCCCGACATGCACAAAAACAGGCCTTCTTCGGACGAGAACCGAATTTGGAATGGCGTCCACGTCGAAAAATTGCACTTAGCGAATTAATATGCGTTTACTTTACACATCAAACGGCCAGGGGGGTCAAAACAATTATTGTCAATGGAAACAAAATTGTTCGATTTTGTTGCGACACGTGATTGTCGACGTAGAGGCGACGCGCGCTCAAAAATGTATGTCGTTATCGATTTTGCGCACTTTAGAATAGGAAGTGCACTTGTTCTTTGATTAAAATCACCGTTTTGGTGCATTCGGATGTATTTTATGATGTATGTATATTTTTTTGGGTGAAAATTCGATTTTAGGGACGTTTAGATTTTGTTCTATTGAATTTCTATACATTTTTTTGTTGTGTAACGTTTGTGTTATATAAATGTTTTTTAATTAATTTTTTCTTGTTTGGAAACATTACAAGTTTCGTTAATTAATTTTAGATTGATCCTTTATTTGTTGAATATGAAAAAAAAAATTATATAAAATGACTTTTTGTATGAAAATTTAAAAAAACATATTTGTATACTTCAATAGGGATTGTTTTAAAGAAAAAAATATTCTATTGGAGATATAATATTATTAATTTTTATATAAACTTCGAATTTGATGGTTCTTATAAATAAATAAATAAATAATTGAATCATTTAATCATTTTTACATTCTAGATTCAAATAAAACTTCACACATGATATAACCGTCATAAATTTATAATCTCTCTTCAATCAAAACTATAATTATTTTCGAAATTACTCATAAAACATCAACTCAATCGAATCCCATACATAATACATTCACATAGAATCAATACGTTGCATATTTGCCCAATAAATTATGAACACAAAAAAATCCATTTCAAGAAAATCACGTAAATCCCTCCAACCAATTTTCAATGAAACTTCCAATTTTCATATATGTATATTTTTAACGCGAATTATCACTCGACAATACGTCAATTTAACAAACGCTAAACAACAACAAAGGCTAAACGGATCGATCCACGTCACCGGCGAAAATTATCGAATCCAAAACCGGAAAATCGCAATTTTCCTACATAAAAAATCCCTAAAAATCATCCCTGGAAAAATAAAACGGTGCGAATGTCTCGGGGCGTAAACCGCGCGAAAAATGTACAATCGAAGCGTGAAAAAATAACGAGATGGGCCATTTTGTATGGGCGAGGTCTCCTCGAAAGCCTCCCGGTTCGTTCGGCGCTGATTTATGACGTGTTGGGCGATCGTGATCGGCGCCTGGATGTGTTTTAATTGAATCGCATTAATTATTCGGTTATGTAACTAAGGGGTGGTCCGCGTTGGAAAATTCAGGTTTTTCCTATGCGGAAAATGCGGTCATCTATCGGGCGTTGTGCGTATTACTTCATCTTATAGTTAGCCGGAACACGAACCATCACAGTGTACTGTGGTTAATACAGGTGTCTACTTCGAATAAAAATAATAATATAATATTTTATTATTTAAAATATTTTATTATTGATAAAAAATAAATAAAAAAACTATTTAAATATAATTTTTATTAAAATATATTTTTTTTTATTTTTACTTCAACAAAAAATTAATAGATGTCTCTGAATTTTTTATTAATTTATTTTTATTTATGCAATTGTTACGTCATTATATTTCACTAGCGGTAGGCCCGATGTTAAAACATCGCATGCGTGATTTGAGGAAAAATTTTGAAAATATAATATAATGATAGTATATTTACCCGTTGAATATAGTTGAAAATGTGAAATGTTTATTTAATTTATTATAGAATATTTTGCAGATATTACTATATTTATTTTAATTTAATATTAATTTATCTAATAAAGCATAGATTTCCACATCACCCAGGAGGTGTTATGCAAGATGCTTTATATTTTTTTAATGTGGAAAGTTCCGTAGGAGGACTGTAAACCACAATAGAATTGAAACGATTAGATATGAATTTAATTAAATCGAATATTTAAAAATAATTATGAATCACTATTGCTACGAAACAAATTGTCGTACACTATGTTTGCGGTAAATTGTTTCACATTATTTAATAAATTACCTTGAACTTTTTTTTTTGATTTATACTAACTTTTATTTGATCGCGATGTTTGCTTCTCGATAGTACAACATATAATTGTCCGTGTCCAAAAACAGGATTCTCTAATTGTAAGTATAACCCGACCCGATCTGTGTGCATAATTTCTTTTTACAATTTCAAGAGCCAAAACCATCTTTATGCACAATGACAAAAGATCTACACGTCAATATATTTACCCGTTGAATATAGTCGAAAATGTGAAATTCCAAAGTAGTCCTTAATGCACATTGGCAAAGGATCTAATTCAGTGCATAATTTCTAGCGTGACAATGTGAAATTCCAAAGTAGTCCAAATCCTTAATGCACATTGGCAAAGGATCCAATTTCGTATAATAATTTCCAGCGTCCCATTACACAGACACACAGAATTACATATATAATAATAATAGTGCTATAATATATTTCATTGATGATTATTGTGGTTTAGTTTTCACGATCGTGGATGTGTTACAGGATTTTCAGATGAACGTGTAACTAAAATATATTTTGTTGTCACTATTGTTACGAATTGAATGCAATTGATGTGAAAAAAATCAAACGACGGAAATCTCAATTCGAAACAGCGAACACATTACGTTCTGACACAAAAAAATTAAACTGATACAAAATTCTAATATTAGATCGACGTTTATAAGCACATTAATACAACTTGGTACAATCACTAGAAAAAAAAAATAATCTAATCAATCACGCATTTATGAAACGAGATACGTCTGAAATCGAAAATTTGTAACTAATCTCAAATCAAATTTATTATCAATTTTTAATTTTCTCATAATACAATTTGTCAAAAATAAAACTTACTCTGATCATTATATTTATCTATATAACAATAATGAATCATCCTCCTTCAATCACTCATCCTTTTATATTCTAATTCAACAATTTATTCATTTAAATTTTTTTATTATATATGTATTTGTCATTCGTTCATTCATATAATCAACTATCAACTATCAATATAAGATCATATGATCTAAATGACCAAACTTCATTAAACACCAATTACTAAATTATCAAAAATTAAAATCTATTAAGTTGAAACAATAAAAAAATACACTATCAATCTCTATACATAATAAAAAAAATAAATAAAAATAAAAAAAAAACAACCAATTACAACATCCCCATATTCAACGACCATCCACCTAACCGAACCGCCCCAAAATTCAAACCCACCTCCCACCCTTAAAAAACCTCCGATTCCAAAAATTCAAAAGACCATTTAACGACCATACCCTCAAAATTCACCACCCGAAAAAAAATTGCCCTTCCTCAACGTCAGATGGCCCAAAACCCAGATTCGGCCCGCCGGCCCGCGGCCCGCTCTCGGCGTCTTCCTGCGCTCGTTCGGCCAATTTTTTCACTTAGCAAATTGGCCCCGGACCTTGTGAGCGCTATCATGTCATAGGATACGTGTGGCGAGCGTGAAACGTCCCACTTAGACGGCCATAAATTTTGCCCGAGAGCGTCTCCAGTAATGGGCCGTCTCCTGAGGATCGGCGCACACATCGTGGACACGTGTATGTCAAAAATTCGTTCCTTCCGCCGATGGATGGGGGGCTATTTTGGGGATTTTGGGATCGGAAGTTGGTTGAGGGATTCGATTTTGGTGGTTTTGATATGTTGAAAATTTCAGGTTATTGAGATTGATGTTGGTTGGAAGATTCGATTTTGGTGATTAGGTTTTGGAAAGATCTTTTTTGGAAAAATAATATAACAGAAATTTGAATATTAGTATTGGTTAGAAGATAAGGTTTTGGGAAGATCGTTTTTGAAAAAGAAATTTTGTAAATATAACAGAAATTTGAATATTCATACGATTCAATACGTGTTTTGGAAAAAAAAATTATTTTAGTTTGTTACTGTTGATGCTGATTAAAGGATTCGATATTGGTGATCAGGTTTTGGAAAGATCTTTTGTTAAATTTTGTAAATTTAACAAAAATTTGAATATTCCATTGTTTGGGCATATTTTTGATTGATAGAATGCCCAAGTTATTGTTTTTGATTGATTTTATTAAATCAGAATTTAATATAAGTAATTGAACATTCGGAAACTTGTTGCATAAAATCTACTCAATTAGATTTTTAAATCGAATTGTATTTTAATTACTGATTGTTGGGCGATTTATGTATCTAAAAATCTGAAAAATAAGTTATAATAATTAATCAAACTAACTATTGCATCAAACAAACTAATAAAAAAATATAATTCTAATTATGATTCTGAAAATGCAATAAAATATAATTTCCACAAATCTTCATTCGATAATCATCACCAATACAAACCTAAATAATTTCAATATTAAATTAGATTATAAACAAATTATTATATAATTTAAATATCAAGAATTACATGCAATACTAAAAACACGATTAAAATTCATTGATATTTCCAGAAAATATTTTCGAATCAATTCTCAGAATCATTCAAGATTTCTCAATACATACATAAAATCTTACCAAACAACTTTCAAACTTCAATTTAACAATCAGATTATAAAAATATATATTTTATAAAATATAGATTTTTAAATAATTATTTTATTAAGGTATTTTGAATGAAATAATATGAATATTTTGATCAATTTCGAATAAATTTTTTGAACCAATCTATGTGTTCGGAAAGTGTAAGTGCACTTTATTGAGTGAGTGCTTTTAAACTGCACTCACACTTTGCGAACACTTATATAACATACATTCATCAACGAAATCTGATCAAACTTTTTTCAATCCATTCAATTTAAATTTTACAAAAGATGCATCAAACTATAATACGAATTTACACTCATATATTATAGTATATTACTATGATAGCATACATATGCAATTATTATACTTAAAGCATATAATACGTATAAAAAATCCCAATCCAAAACACAACTAGACCCAAAAAATTCGCAGAATCATTCACGATTTCCCAACAAACCCAACCAAAAAACTTTCAATCCTCGATCACGAAATGCAGACGATCATCACAATACGGCCATCATGATGAGGACACCACCTTGACCTTTGCATAAACCAAATCATCGCGTCGTTAACACGACCCCATACCAACACCGGGACCGTTCGACAATTGACACCTGAAAAAAATCGTTCAGACTGTAACGACGTTTCGAAAACGGCGGCAAAACGAGACGTCTCTGTTTGTAAAAATTGGCGTTTACCGGATTCTGAGTAGGCACGTCGATTGAAACGCCGGAACAGTGTGGGCTTGTCGTCGCTGCTGGGTTTAAATAATTTTATTCATTTTTAAAATGACGATTTACGTGGCCTCATCGTCTCGTGTGATGATTGAAGTCGTATGGACGTGTGAATGATTTTTTTTTTTTATTTGAAGATTTTTTTTTTGTTGTGTTGAGTATTGTTTGTTGAAGCGTTCGATGGTCGTTTTTTATGATGATTTTTTTGCTGATTGAAAAAAATTATTGAATATTATTCATTATGATGTAATGAAAATGTATTATTATTATTATTATTATTAAAAAAAATTTTTTAATCATAAAACGTTTGAGTTAAATTTTTTTAATATAAGATGTATTAGATGTTAAATAAAGGGTATTTTGAAAACAAATTATTTATTTTTGTACAGATTTCTTATAATAATAAAATTATTACACTAATAATATTAACTACATTTTATGAAATGATTTAGATTAAATTACAAAAACGGACTCAATTTGATTATAATTAATGATTGGTATTGTCGTTTTGGATTGTCATTGATCGAATGAATAAATTGAAGTTCACATGAATTATATAAATGACATGATTATCAGAAATAAATTTTATATGAATTTTCATCAATCAATCTAATTGAACAAAAAAAACTTAATGACTTATAATTTTCAACGGCTAATTGTAAGTATAATTAGTTAAATTTATATATCATTTTTATCGGTTTTATTCGAAGAATAACACAAAGATTAAACTATTTATAAAATTATGAATTTATTTATTAATAAAGGTGTCCAAGTTTTATTACAATATTATAATAATTTCACATTTATATTTGGATTGCAAAAATTAAAATTAGTAAATGGAAAAATTTTCAAAACAGGAAAATTTTACAAACTATACGCCTGCGTATATATGATTATTTTAGTGTATTTTAATTTTGTGGTGTAAAATACAAATACGATATAAAATATAAACATCAACCTGTTCCATTTGTAATTACGATAATTGTATTGTATTTCTCAACAATTATTGGATATATAATAACATTAATAAACAGCGTATTCTTCTCACAAGAAATATACGAAAAGATCCTCACAACGATTTCCAAAGTGAACAATCGTTTGAATATCGAAGACGATGAAGTGTACTATTTGAGAAGGAAAATAACGATTGTTCACATGTTTACTTCATATTCAAAATAATTAATGTCATTGTCGATTACATCTCGCTTTCTAAATATGAAATATTTCTGCAATTATTGATGATCGGACTCGACATGGAAGTTATTCATTTTTTGATGGAAATAAATATTGTGGCTAGATTATTCGAAAGGGTCAATTCTGA